>QANY01003779.1:960737-1118749 GCA_003255025.1 Datisca glomerata | reverse complement strand
CGGGGGGGGATCGGGGGTTCCTGGATTTTACTAACACAATAGGGCAACTATCATATTTTTGTCTGCAATTTCTTAATCACTGTAATTTTCACCTCTTTCAGATTCGTATGGCTTTTTTACATCTGGGTTTTCATATTGTAATCTACGAGGTCTTGGAATTTGTCCTCCTTTCTCATCCCATCTTCTACTTTCCCATAGGTGGCAGAACCGAAGAATCTCCCTTTTATTTCTGGGAATTTTATCAAAAGGCAGTGTGGTGTGGGTCTTCGGTTGAAGACTGAGGACCTAAACTTGTGCTTTGAGAATCTTATGATGATGGGTGGAGCTGGCGGTGGTGAAGAGGGAGTTAAAATAGAAGGTGGGGTTATAATTGGGTGAAAAGATATAGACGAGCTTCCCCTACTCTTCTTCGTAACTAGCTTCCCCTCCCCCTTCTCCGTCGCCAAGAATTTCCAAAAATAAAAGTATACTATACATTTCAACCTATATTTACTATGATCAAATTTCATTTCTAAAAAAAAAGTTCTGTACATTAACCAAACCCTAATATAATTGATTAACTAGTTCCATTTTGAGTCCTATAACAGGGGAAAATTCTATTTGTAATTATAAGGGCCGCGCGAACGCAGGCCCCCACTGCAACAAATTATGACGTAGGCTCTGCCATTTTAGACAGACCTTAGACTGACACCCCTTCTAAGTGCAGTGAAAGTCATCAACCTAGGCCATGGGCTTTCTTGATCGCCCATTGACCCCGTCCAGGTAAGTATGTTGCAACGTAGCGGCCCGTCCATTTTTATAGTCCTTTGCCCTCCTCAACTCTTGCTTATGTTTTCGATATGGGAACCCTCAAACTCCACGTTCCTCTCTTCTTTCTTTCTTCCTATTTTTCCAATGATTTTCTTGTTTTGGCTGCAATACTTCACATGGTGTTATTAATTTTTGTTTCAATTTGTGTTCTTAAATTAACATTGCTATGTATCACGGTCTTTAAATCAATTCCCACCTTATAGATATTAAGATATCACTGATCCTAAAACCTTAAGCTATTTGAGATGAGGTAAAATAATAATTTTAGTTAGTTTTAATACTATTTAATGGCTAACTAGTTAATTATCTGTGTTACCCACGATGTTCTACAAAACATATTTCATTTGATTTATTTTATCATATTGCTATATTAAATTGGTCAATTAAAATTAAATAACAAAAAATTAGAGTCAGAGATATTATTTTTGTTGCTTCTTTCTTTTTATTCTTTTAGCTGGCTAATTGATTTTCCATTCATCAAATACTTTTAAATTATGATTTGAATTCTCGTTGAAATCATAATTAAAATATGTACTCTAAATAAATTTCAAACCTAAAAAATGTAAAAGTAAAATTTTTGGACACAACAATAACCTTAGTGGTATTTTTTTCTTTGTTATAGTTGTATTTCTTTATTCTCTAAATGCGGCATATTTTGAATTACGTGATGAACTTAAGTTCATCACTATTCCTGATTCAAAATACATGTGTACACTTCATAAAAAATAAAAGTAAATATGAAATAAAAGAATGAGTTTTCTTATGCAAAATAAAATTGTGATTTTAGGATTAGTTATTGTAAGAAATATTACCATAAATATAAATATAAAACTATTAACTTATGAATGAGAAATATGTGTGAAATCAATGGCTAAAGAAGTTTAAAATTAAAAAAATATCACTCGTGGTTCAAAAATATTAATTATTAGCAACAATTATTCTACACTTTTTCCAAAGAGAAATGATCACACAGTCATGAGTGTTGTACAATTAATCCATATATAATGAGATAAACACATTCCAAAATGAATGAAAACTAATTTGAGTTCAGATCTTGCTTGGCCTTGAAACTAACAAATATGTTGTAAATTTTTTTCTCTCTACTAATCCATCATTCTATTGAGGAGTTGACTTGAAGATATTGCGCTTTCTAATACTTAGCATTCTCCACTCTTTTCTAATTCTTGTTCATATCTCATGAAACATTTCTCTGTCTCTCTCCCAGACCCATTTTCATATCAATCAATTTCTTTATCCATCTCTCCCTCTCCATTCTTATAAATTCTTTGCTTCAAATTGCAACCGTTGTAAAATTTTGATTTAATGATTGAATTATTACTTTAGAAACATATATTAGTTGATGACTTCTTATATGCCTCTTGACATAAAAAAAACTCTTTATATCCCTTATTTATGCATGATAATCAATTATAATATTTTTTTTGCTACTATAGTCAATTGCATCGTTTCATTAATATTGAGGCCCTTCATATCATTCGCGGGCTATTATCATATAATTAAAATTAAAATTTATGAAATGGAAAAATAATATACCAAATAAATAAAATATGTTAAAATTCAGCATATAATCTGATATTTTCAAGTTAATTTCGAGTTGACCAAAATGTTTACAAAATTTTGTAGTGAAGTGTTGATTCGACGCGATGATTTTTAATCTCAAAACACATCATCTTTCTTATGCACAAAACTACATGTTTTTTTCAAACTCAAATCTTAGAATCAATTTCGTAGGATGATTATTATCCCTTAACATAAACCATTTTTTTCAATAAATATATATGTAGAAATTACACATTTCACTACTTTTGTGGAGCACATTCGTGGGATCATTAATTATCCCTTAACATAAACCATTTTTTTAATAAATATATATGTAGAAGTTACACATTTTTCACTACTTTTGTGGAGCACATTAAGCAAATGTCTTCTTTCTTGCATTAATGGCCGGCTTCAGTTAGTAAGACAAAATTTTATGTTTTTGTTTTACTTTTTTTTTGTCTTTGATATCCAGTAGACAAATGAAGACCCTCTCTCTAGCCCTAAATCATGTGTCTCTATCGTTCTCCAAATCACGCATTTTCTCTATTAGATCGTATAGCTCCACTTTGGTTTTCATCTTTCTCGTGCTTCTCTGTTACGGTGATTGTTGCTCCCTCTCTCTCGTTTGATCTCCATCATCATACCGCTCTTGGTTACGGTGGTTGTTGCTCTCTCTCTCTCCCTCTCTCTCCATATTCATCTTAGGAGCATGGGTGAATCCACTATGACCTGAGCAAGCGAAAAATAGAAGCTCAGCGCTAAACTAGAAAAACATGGGTTTTGAACTACATTTTTTTTGTTGGGTTTTACTGTGATGATCGGGATATGTGGGATTTTGCGTTGTCGACGACATATCTCTCTACGTTGTAACTTTTATGGAGTACATAGTTATAGATGTTATGTAAGTAAATTATAGACGGTATACATAGATTATGAACACATGGTAAATAGGTAATTATGGTATATATAAGTTATGGACGGACGGTATATAAATTATGGACGTCATAAATAATACAGCCAAATAATTAAAAATAAATTATGATAATTAAAAATTATTTTTTTAAAATAATATTAATGTATAGGGCGTGAGTGACTCCCTCAACGAAGCAGCTTTAAAGCTCTTTGTGTAGCTTTCCAATATATTTACCATGTATAAGTAGGGGTGTTAAAAAAAGTATTGAATCAAACTGAACTGAAAATAATCAATTTGGTCAATTCTTTTATGAGTTTCAGTTCGGCTCGGTTTGTAGATATTCAAAAATCGATATTTCAATTCAGTTTAGAATTCAAGTTTTTTTAGAACCAAACCGAACCGAAATATAAATAAAATAAAATAAACCATATATATATATATATATAATATATTAATCTATTTGTACCCAAACCCTAAGGCTTTATTTCAACCGTTGTATGTATCTCTTCACTTCCAACTCTCTCTCTTCTCTTCGACTCTTTCTCCTATTTGCACTCTCTCTCATTTGTCTTTTTTGTCGCCATGTCAAAGCTCTCCGTCTCAAGTGCACTTTCTCGCCTTCTCTTTCTCTCCCACTCCACTCTACCTGACCAGTCTCCACCCATGCCGCGATCTCAAATCTGGATTTTACCCCATCTCAGATCTAGGTTTTACCCCATCGGCATATGATGGTATCGGATCTTTATCTACCGCCACAAGATCTATGGTACGATTTTTAGTATGTGTTTTCTGATCTCAGATCTGAGTTCTATCCCATCCCAGATCTGGATTTTACCTTATCGACATCTATGGAGCGATTAGATACGTGTCTACCGCAACAACATCTATGGTGCGATCATCAAATCTGTGTTTTTTTATCTCAGATCTGGGTTTTATCCCATCTCAGATTTGTGTTTTATCCCATCGGAATCTATAGCGAGATCGAGCTCTCTGATTTCACTCCATCTTTTTAATTTCTTGGCTCTCTGATCTGCTTTATAGACTGTGCTCCATCTTTTGAGTTCCAAGCTGATTTATTTTACCTATTATTTCATTTTAGGGGTTTATTTTGATTTAGAGTTATGTAACAATTGATTCAGTGTTAAATTAGAGTTTTCATTAATATTGATTTGTTCTGTTGTTTAATTACCAGATGATGGAATGAATGATGCTTTGAATCATGTGTTTGTTATAGTGTTGTGAGAGTACTTTTGATTGTTCTAAACAATATATTGTTCCGTTGAAAATGTTTGTCATCGAACCGAACCGTAAGTCAAGGTTATGTTTGGGTCGATTCATATGAGATTCACTGTTTGGTTCGGGTTGATATATGGCCGAATTGAACTTGATATATGGGCGAATTGAAACTTTTGATTCGATTTTTGTCCAAAAATGACTGAACCGGACCGTGTTAAAAAACTTACCGAACCAAACACTCTTATGTACAAATATCATTTTCAAATAAATTTTTCTTTACATCATTTACCAATCCCTAATACAGATTTACTAGTTCTATTATCATATATGTACTGGAATTAAGGGAAAAATTATTTATAATTAAAGGGTCGCACCGACGCAGGCCCTCACTGTAACAAATTATGACGTAGGTCCTACCACTTTGGACAAAACTTAGGCCGGGCCCTTCCTAACTGCAATGGGAGCCACCTTCCTAGGCCATGGGTCTTCTTGTTGATCGACCATTGACCCATCTAGGTAAGTATGTAGGGTCATCATCAAGAATAAGTCATTTTAAAAAAAATAGTGAATGATGAAACAAAAATAAAAAATAGTCACCCAAATTTAGAAAAAAAAATTCACGTCAGCGAAGTTTTATATTTATTTATGTCTGCAAAGTTTATATAATATATAATGTATATATAAAATATACTACAAAGTACACATGTATGTAGAATTATACTGTATATATTATAAAAACGGATAAAATCTGATGCGCGTGCGCGTCGAACACTCTCCACATGCGGTCTATTTTTCTTAAAAGTAGTGTCTATAAGCTATTTTTTATGTTTTTTATATTTGTTGTCATTTTCATGATTTGTTTCAACTCTTACCTATGTTTCTCATATGGGATCTCTCAAACTCTAGGTTGCTCTCTTCTTTCTTTCTCCTATTTTTCGAATGATTTTCTTGGTTTGGCTGCAATACGTCACATAGTCTTCATAATTTTGGCATAATTTTTCGCTTCAATTTGTGTTCTTAATTTTGGCATAATTTTTTGCTTCAATTTGTGTTCTTAATTGCTAGCCATTTGGGATAAGGTAAACTAATATTTTTCCTTAAATTTAAGGTTATTTTACGACTAATTCTATGCTAACAAAGCTTTAGTCACTCATTTTAAAAATATAAATAATGGGAAAGAAAGAAATACCTTAATCATTGCATAGTTATATAATCAAGTAAATTAGTCTGAAACTTTATCAGTGTAGATGTACTTGTATAGAAGTCATTGTTATGATTTGATCATAAAGCTGCAAAGCAGATTTAGCAAGAAACTCAGGGCGATTTTATGAGCTCTTCCTAAGAAGTTTCGAGTTGATGGGTCGGTTTTTGGATATAAATTACCGTTATATATTATTCTTTGTTTTATTTTGTAAAAATAAGAAATAAAATCAACGATAAAATGCATTTTTACTTGTTTATTTTGTAAAAATAAGAACTAAAATCAAGATAAAATACATTTATATCACCTAAACAATTTAAATGAATTTCAATTTTAATCATTCACTATAAAAATTCTCAAATAAGATCTTATACTTTAATTAAGTTAACTTTTTAAGTTAAATTTTCTGTAACACACTATTAAAGATTCAGAAATACACGATTCATTAGAGATTGTAATATTGACAATTAGTTGGAATATATGACAACTAATATGACGTCACCCATCTCTAATTTTTAATCTCAACCACGTCAGCATTTCACCGCTCTCTTTCCTCCTTCGTCTGTTTCAGAGAGAAAGGTGGGTTTGACCGGTTGAGTTCGAGCAGGGCAAGTTTGATCCGATTCAGGCAAGTTTGGTTTAGTTAATGGAGTCGGGTCAAACTGGGTCAAGCTGTTGGGGTCAGAGTCATCAGACCTTGTCAAGACAGTTGGCTCTAGATTCTGGATCGAACCATGCGGGTCAGATTGGGCTCTTAAACACCCAATCCACTGCTGAAACGAGAGGAGGGAGAGGTTAGAAGGATGAGCCATAGAAAGAGATGGAGAAAAATAGAGAGGATCGAAGAAAGATAGAGAGCAAGATTGAGATACAAGAAAACAAAGAGCAAGGTGGATAAAGAGAGACAAATAAACAGAAAGGGAAAGAAAGAAGGAGAGCGCCTGAGAGAAACAAAGAATAAAACAGGGAGCGTCTTACTAGAAAGACGGCGACACGGTGGCGTTGAAAAACAGTCCGATGATATCTATTGCAAGGAAGAAGGTTAATTTGAGAGGAAGAGGAACAAAGGAAGAGAAGAGATGAATTGAAAATAAACAAAACCAGAGTGGGATTCGGAGCCTAGAAAATATAAATAAAATCAACCGAGATAACTAAAGAGGAATATTACGCAGATAACAAAAGAAACAGAGTCAAAATGGGATGGGAATCATAAATCTCCGTTGCTTCATTAGTGAACAGAAAAGGACAAATAAGGAATAGTTTGGTTCACCAAGAACAAGACCCAAATTCTATCATTAGAGATGGCGCCAAAGCCATGAGATGGGGATGAAGGAAAGAAAGAGCCGTGTGTCAAAAAAAGGGGAATGACTAAGTGTAATGAATGGGATGTGGTGTGGTACTGTGGTGTATTTAGGCAGAACCGTGACAAAACTCTTTCCCACTCCCCAAGAGAATGAAATTGAAGCTATAAATGATCAACTTTCAGTCACTCTGTCACGTAACTTTAGTTTCTGTTGTTAGTGGGGATTTTGGATTTCCATCCTTTCTTCTCATCCCTTCGTATAAGTTTAAATGAAAATAATAATAATACAATAATTTTATAAATATATTAATTACGATAAGTAAGTAACATAATTATAGAAAATAATGTAAATATCATAATTATGAAATGTAAATAAGTTTTTACCAATGTTAAGACAATATGGAGAGAGTAATGAAGTAATAAGAAATCAAATAAAGTCATATTTGCACAATTTTCTTAAAACAATTACGCCCCCTCACTTATGGTCCCGGTTCAGTTTTGATTGAACTGACATATCAGAATTCTATCATAAGAGTAATGATGTAAAACCCGGCGGAATAAAAAATAAATCGGACTGAACCAAAAATTGAACCGGGACCGAACCAAGAAAATATGAAGAAAAATAAGCAAAAACTAGGAGAACAAATATTAGGAGTAAAATAGAGCTTGAAAACTTTTTTGGTATGTAAAATGTTAGGAGAATGCTTCCTTTTATATTACTCATGAGGGAGATGTGTAATAAAAGGTATTTAATCAATTAAAAAAATTATTTAATCAAAAAATTAAGTCCAAAATATTTTTTATTTAATTTACAAAAAAAGTACGTTTTGAGCCTTAATTTACAAGAATATTCCATATTCTATGACCTTTGGATTCCTATGAGGAGAAAAAATAGGTCTGGAGCAAAACACGCCTCATTTGACTTATTTAAGGGTGGTTCATATAAAGAGAGAATATAGTATTATCAAGTTATCACCCTTGATACTAACATCTCAATATATATTACTCCAACTTTCCCCCCATTTCCAATGTGACATATCTACAATTCCCTCCTTTCTATCCATTCTCATTTAGCTCATTTTAACAGATAATTTCTCACTCATACTAAAACCAATTTTGACAAATAAATAGTTGATTTTGATGTACTCCCGGAGCAGAACTTAAATATCTAAATACCTTATACTTTTATGTCGTGGTTCCCACCTAAAAATTATATTTGATCTACGAATATGGTGTACAAAATACCTAAATTTCCAACAATTCTCCACATGAATGAAAATTGATGACCAACAATACGACATACATGATGATAGGATTTTACGTTCCAAAACCTGCATAAGATAGGTAGATTTTACCCTTTGAACCTTTTCTTGTGTAAGTATGTTTACTTTACTAGCTGACCAGTAGACACGAAGTCTTTGAACTGTTTGCCCTTTTATGTAAATGATGACATGTTACACACATGAGTCATCCCTAACACAGTTCAATTCTCATGATTATGTTCGTTTTGACCATGAATATCTTCCTGGTTCTATAAGAGTTTCTAAAGAATTGTGCCATTACAATTTTATAGAAGCGGTCCCACTTCACTCTCACATAGACGATCTCTTAATTTAAGAGTGAACTCGAATTACTCCACTCAGATCTCATAGTTTTCGATGCATAACAATCATTAAACACTCAGTTTAACCTAATCTCTAACACGTGTCACTGTTTTCATCATAGGAATGGACAGGGAAAATCTCCAAAGTGATCCAACTAAGTTTATACAATAAAGTTATCCCCTTCGAACCTAGATCTTGGGATCTCCAGTCAATTAGGTTAGGTTTCCTTCGTATCAACTTATTTTTACATGATCTTTAGTCTCATTCTCATCGATGACTTTTCAACTAACTCTCAATTTAACCCTTTGGTTAATGGGATTATGTCTACGACGAATGTGTATAGACTTTCCATTATACATATTACTATGTACTCTTCCAATAACACTTTGACTATCACAATGTATGCATATTGGTGTAGCCACTCAGCCTCCTCCCCACATTTGTCTAAAGCTATAAGCTCATATTTCATAGTAAATCTAGCTATAACTGTCTGTTTTGAGGATTTCCATGCTACAACAGCTCCTCCTAATGTGAAAACATACCCACTAGTAGACTTCATATATTTCTTATGAGATATCCAATTCGCATAAGTATATCCTTCTAGGACCGCTGGATATCTTGAATAGTATAGTCCATAACTCCGAGTATATCATAAGTACCTCAGTACTCTCACAATGGCTTTCCAATGTTTAGCTCGGGGATTACTCGTGAATCTATTTAGTTACTCATTGTATAGCTATATCAGGTCTTGCACAACTCATCAAGTACTTTAGGCTACCTATCACTTTAAAGTATTCTATTTGAGAGATACTCTCACATTTATTCTTGGACAAATGTACATTTATATCTATCGGTGTTTTTGATTCATTAGTGTCATTTTTGCTAAATTTTCTAAGAATAGAATCTACGTAATGAGACTGACTTAAAATAAGTCCATCTGATGTTCTTTTAATTTTCATTCCCAATATAATATTAGCAAGTCACATGTCTTTCATATCAAATCTAGATTTTAACATATTTTTCATAGATTCAATCATCTTATCATTATCTCCCAACGATAAGCGTGTCATCAATATACAAACACACAATGACGTATACATTCTCTGTATCTTTAACATAGATACATTTTATCACATTCATTGATTTTGAATCCAATAGACATCATGTGACTGTCAACTTTATCATACCATTGTTTTGGTGCTTGTTTCAAAGCATAAAATGATTTGACTAATTTATAGACTTTTTTCCTTGCCCATGAGCGGAAAACTCTTATGGTTATTCCACATAGATTTCTTCCTCCAAATCTCTATTTAGAAAGGCTGCTTTCACATCCATTTGATGTATTTCAAGATTTCGTAAAGCTGCAATTGCAAGTGCCATCTTAATGGAGTTTATTCTTGACACCGGAGAATATGTATCAAAATAATCAAGGCTTTTCTTCTGTCTGTAGCCTTTAATTACAAGCCTACCCTTGTATTTATCAATTGATCCATCGGCTTTCATTTTCTGTTTAAAAATCTACTTGGAACCCAAAGGTTTACAACCAGGTGGAAGATACACTAATTCTCAAGTATGATTTTATAAAATTGAATCAATTTCACTTTTAATGACCTATTTTCAAAAAGGACTTTCACTGGAGTTCACAGCTCCATTGAAAGTTCTTGGTTCACTTTCAATCATATAAGTCAGAAAATCAGGACCAAAATTTGTTCTTGTCCTAACTCTTTTACTCATTTTAGGTTATATCTCGATTTCTCCATCTTGGTCCAGACTATCTTCTTCATCAATAGTCTCAATAAGTATTTTTGAAGAGCTTAGCTCTTCCTTGAATTTGTAAGAAAATACATGTTCAAAGAATGATGCATTCCTAGACTCCATTATCGTATTCTTATGAATCTCAGGATTACTAGATCAACAATGCATTCATAGACTCCATTTCACCTTTTTGGGTGTAGGTACCACCACCTTAACGAGGCATCACCACATTCGTAAGTATTTGTATGAAGATTTTATACCTTTCCATAACTCATATGGGGTATTATCCTCTTTCGTCTTTGGTATCTTATTCAAAATATAGTTAGCCGTCAAAACGGCTTCTCCCCACATGTTTTGGGTAATCCAGAACTGGTCAACAATGCATTCATCATTTATTTTAGTGTACGATTTTTACACTCAGTAACACCATTAGATTGAGGTGAATAATGTATTGTAGTTTCATGAATAATCATATGTTGAGTACAAATCTTAACAAATGGTGATTCATACTCACCACCTCTATCACGTCTTAACACCTTAGTTTTCTTATTGAGTTGATTCTCAACTTCATTTTTTATAGAAAATAAATTTCTCTATAGCTTCATCCTTGCTCTTTAGCAAATATATATAACATTTTGTGCTATCATCAACAAAAATAATAAAATGCTTATTACCATCTCTTGTTTGTACAAATTTTAAATCACATATATCATTGTGAATTAAATCAAGTGGTTCAGTGTTTCTTTCAATATTTTGGAATGATTACCTCGTTAATTTTACCTCTACACAAGTTTCCCACTTATGATTGGAATCAATGTGAAATGTTGATATATGATCTAAGTTAATTATTTACGCAAAGTATTATAATTAACATGATCTAGACTACCATGCCATAAATTAGAAGACTCAAGCAAGTAGGCAGAAGAACTAGCTTTATTAATATTGGGTTTGACCAAAGTCATTACATTGAGTTTGAACATTCCATCACTCATATAATAACCCTTACCAACATACATTCCACTCTTAGATAAATAATTTTGTTTGACTCAAATACCATACAAAATTCATGGTTATTTAGTAGTGAACCAGACACAAGGTTCTTTCATATTTCAGGTACATACAATAAATTGTTCAAAGTCAATTCTTTCTCAGAAGTCATCTTCAACATCACCTTTCCTTGGCCTTTGATTCAAAGGTGGTCGAGTTCCCCATGAGCAACTTCTCTCCATGCTCGATAGCTTCAAAGGTAGATAGCATCATACGGTCAGAGCACACATGGCGGGTAGCTCCAGTGCCAATCCACAATCCTTTCGATTTGATCCAACCATGTTAACCTCAGAAACTACTACTGAGAGGTTGATATCAGAAACGTCTCGAGCAATATTGTCAATCACATCAGCCTCCTTGTTTCTCTTAGGCAGTCTACACTCAGATGATTTATGAACCAACTTGTCATAATTATAGCACTTACCTTGGAACTTTGATTTCTTAGAAACCTCTCATTTAGGTCCTAACTTATTTGGACACTTTCCTTTGTTGTTGGTCTTCTTGGCTTTAAAACCTTGGCCATGCTCCATAATATTAACATTTGCTTCAGCAACAGGGTTTGACCCTCTTCCTTCAGATATCTTATTATCTTCTTTGATTTTGTGCTCGAGATAATTCTTGAAATCCTTCCATCCAGGAGGAAATTTTTCAATAATACAAGCCACTTGAAATGATTCACTTAGTATCATTCCCTCATCATGAATCTCGTGCAGGATAATTTGAAGTCCTTGCACTTGACTTATTACCATTTTTGAATACCCCATTTTAAACTCAAGAAAGTGGGAGACGATAAATTTCTTAGCTCTTGCATCCTCAGTATTGTACTTCTGTTCAAGAGATTCTCAAAGCTCCTTTGTTGTTTTCTTATCAGAATAACCATTATACAAAGAATCAGCAAGACCATTCATTATATAATTTCTACATAAATAATCATGAATGTTTCTAAGCATCAATAACATTGATCGTTTAAAAATCCCGCTCATCGTCACGAAGCTTTGAAGCTTCTTTAGTCAAGCATTTCGTTAGATTCAGCGTTGCCAGGTAGAAGAGAATCTTTTGTTGCCACCTTTTAAAATTCAGATTGTTAAATTTCTCATATTTTTCTCCATGAGAAATAGGCATAGGCATTGGTGTCATACGGGCTATAGTGGTCACACTATGGTTCTCCACACACAGATTTTCCATTTGAGTTCCAACAGTAGGGTTCAAACCTTGGTTTTCACCTACATGGCTTGTTGCAACATTGTTGTTTGTTTCAGTTACCATATTTCCTTATCTGAAATATAAACCAGAAGTATATTAACACGTTAAAAATTATGCTATTTTCTCAAAGACGAAAATATAGTAATTTTCCCAATATTTTCTAAGACAAACCAAATAGCACCTTTTTTATTATTAACTGTTTTAAGATTGTTGAAAATTGCATATTGCATTATAAGATAAAATGGAAACAATAATAATACAATAATTTTGTAAATGAATTACTTACGACAGGTGAATAATATTATTACGGGAAGTAACGGAAATACAATAATTACGAAATGTAGAAAAGTATTAGTTATGATAGGTAATTATCATTATGGAAAGTAATGTAAATAATGTATTTACAAAGGGTCAGAAAATAGTTTACCAATACTAAAACAATACGGACAGAGTAACGAAATAATAAGAAATCAAACCGAGTCCTGTTTGCACAGTTTTCTTAAAATAATTACTTCTCCTCACTTGTGGTACGAGGGTTGATAACGACGTTTGTTTTTCAAGAAAAAACGGTTTGAGGCAACTGTAGAGCACCCAAGTTCACTACATTGATCGAACTGATTTGTCAAAATTCTACCGCCAGAGTAACGACACAAAATCAAGACTTGAATCGAAAAATAAAATTGTTGACAAAATCAGAAATAAATTGAACCGAAGTGAAACGGACCGAACCAAAAATTGAACCGGGACTGAACCAAAAATCGAACCAAGAAAAATTGAAGAAAAATAAGCAAGAACGTGGAGAACAAATATTGAGAGTAAAAGAGAGCTTGAAAGCTTCTTTGGTATGTAAAATGAGGAGAGGAATGTCTTCTTTTATACTACTCATGGGGGATGTGTGTAATAACGAGTATATAACCCATTAAGAGGCCATTTAATCGAAAAATTAAGTCCAAAATATTTTTTATTTAATTTATAAAAATAAAAAATATTTTGGCATTAATTTACAAGAATATTTCATATTCCATGACCTTTGGGCTTCCTACAAGTAGAAAAGAAAATCTGGAGCAAAACACAACTCATTGGCCCATTTAGAGGTGGTCCATATAGAGAGGGCCTCTAGCCTTATCAAGTTACCACCTTTGATACTAGCATCTCAATATATACCAATCCAACATTTCCTCCATTTTAAATGTAAGATTTCTACAATTCTCATTTAGCTCACTTTGAGAGATAATCTCTCATTCATCCTAAAATTAACTTTGACAAATTAATAGTCGATTTTGATATACTCGCAGAGTAGAACTCAAATATCTAAAGACTTTATACTTTTACGTAATGGGTCTCACCTTAAAATTTATCTAAAATTAATTTATGAAAATAGTGTATAAAATACTCAATTTTCTAACGATATAGTCTCATTATGTTGACCTTTGACGTGTAGGACCAAACTTAGTGGGTCACGGTTCAATCCAGAGAAGCATAGAAGACCTTGTGCAAGGCCCCTGCCAACGTGTTAATGGTGGAAGCCACCGGCTGAAGAAAGGGTTTGAGAGAGTGAGGACCATAAGAATTGAAAAAGGTCAGACGTGGCTTTAGAGGTTAATAGATGACGTGTAGTTCTTTTAGATGACGTGGCATTGTCACGTGTTGTAAATAATTGCCTATAACATAATCAATAACGAACTGTGTATTTCTATTGACAGAATAATTATAAAAGATTTAACGTGAAATGTTAATTGAATTATAAAATCTTGTTTGATGATTTTTTAAAGTGAACGATGAAAATTAAAATTATACAAGTTGCTTAGATAAAAAGTTCTTGACAATAATGCAACCGGAAAGACTAATTAAGAGTTCAATTAAAATTAAAGAAAACCTAATAAGTTGTTTTGACTTCACGTCTTTAGAGGTCTCCATTGTCGGCCTTATCAATATTCATACATAAAGGTTGTTGAGATTAAGAACTAGTGACTTAGTTATCCTATGATATTAATGTTGTATATATTTATTACAAATTTGATCAGATGAACTATTATCTTTGCTTAGGATTGTTTTTTTTATATAAAAGCTATGACTTTACGTTTTTTTAAAATCATAATTAAGAATGTTTCAAGCACTAATTATTAAATTTTCTTAAGATTTACCTTTGATTTTTTTAAGTAAAAATTATCCTAAAACAATTTTCCCACAATGAGAATTCAAAATATAATTGTTTTGAAAATTTGTTTTTAAATCAAGTTTTTAGATAATTCATGCTTAAAAAACTCTTAAAAATTATTACCAAACACGTTTTTAAATATTAATATTTTATTTTGAAGAAAATCATCATTTCATTTATTTTTATTTTTTCTGAAAAGTCTAATTCAAATAAATAACCAGAGAACATCTAGTTATATGAATTGTATATGAATGAAAATGAGGTAAAACAAAAGTAATATGGAAAAGAAAAGAAGATTTTAAAAATAGTAAAAGTTCCTTAAACAATAAAGGTAAAATATGTATATTTCTTTAGTTACAAACTATAACACAAATTACTATCAACTCCTCCATTCCAGGTGTGGAGGGCGACTCGTTTTTCCAGCTAACTTTCCAGAAGTCAATATTTTCTTGGGATAAAAACTAAGCTAATTAAAAAAAAGAAAAAAAAAAGAGTGGAATCCATAAATATAAAATAAAAAGCGAAGACTTGTAGTAAAGAGCGTCCCCTTCTTATTCTTTTTTAACTAATTTTCTGGTACATCACGTTGTTTACTCATCCGTGTTTTGGAATTTATAATATTTTTTTTAATTTGGGTTTATAGTTGGGAAAGAGAGAAGAAAACGAAGAAGTAAAGAAAAACGTATAAAGAAGGTAGTAAAATCTCTCAATTCTTTTATACATTTTTTATGACACCACTTACAATTTGTCAAAATAATACATGCATCTCACTGGTTTGAAAAATTACACTGCTACAAATACTATTTTCACGATAGGAAAAAAGACAATTAACGACGAGTACACTCACCCATCGTGAAAAAGGATATCGTAAAAAATCATTCTATCTTTTGCAATGGTGAATTTTTTACAACAGTGGAATAATGAACCGTCTTTATAAATCATCACACCATCGCAACTACGACAGTTAAATTAGGAACCATCGTAAAATCATTTAGCACTGTCGCAAAAAATACATTTATGGCAACGTTTTATGAAATAATCGTCGTCAAAGATAAACTGTCAAAGATATTCATTTAAAAAAATAATCCAAAGAATAGCACAAGCGATGGCTGGCTATTCTATGATTTTGTGTCCTAGTAAGCAAATCGTCATCAACAAGAGTTAAATAACAATTCAGCAAAGAGATGATGAAATCATTAGCATAAGCTAGCTTGTCTGCCCATATAATATCCCTCATGCCTTACATCTCAAGTACAACCATATTTAATATTGGAACTAATAATGTCCAAATTGAAAAGCGTAGGTTCCCAGTGGAAAATTACAGTAAAAAGGAGGAAGACATATTAAATAGTAAAGAGATAAGAGGGATGATGAGTTGGTTCGAATTTTCACCCATTGATCATAATAGGAGAAGCTTGAGACGAACAATAGTAAGAAGAACATTTACAATAAATAATCAGCAAACTTATTTAGCAACTCAGAATAGAATTGAGAAAAATTCTAGGACAATCTGACTAGAAAAACACAAGGCCATGAGAAAAGTTCTAGACCAACTTGAATTAAAAGACAAAAGCTTAAGAAAATGTCATTCAACTTTATTAATACCAAGTATCCTAATTTCAAACACATAAAATCGCAGAACAAAAGCAAGGAACGAAGGAAAGAACAAGATGAGGAGATACCTTTATTAGCTCGCCTTCATAGTAACAATCAAGCTCTACTCTGTAAGACAGAGAAACATAAAATACCAAATTAAATTTCTGCATAAAATACCAAGTATCCTAATGGTTCATTTTGCACTCAAACTACTTCAATTTGGACTACCAATTGCGCCTCCTACACAGTCTCAAACAGATTCTGCATGAAGTCTTAGTCTTATACATGCATAGTCAAAATCAAAATGGCAAAACATAGATAAAATATGCCAACTATGAAAAGAAAATGATTCATTATAGGGAGGACACTTAGTACCTCTGTTTATTTGGGTGAAGAACTGCGATTAGAAAACTTACCATGAAACAATTTTATGATGAGGTTACCATAATGAATTAAAATTGCATACTAAAAGTTTTCTGATCTATTAACTGGAATGTTATTTCAGCTTCACAGCATTAAACCTTCCATGAAAAGTTTGAAGTTTTATTTGACTAGTATCAGCATAATTCACAAAGATCGCAAGAGGTAAGAAACCTACACAAATATAAAAACCACTCAAATATGTGTACACTGAGTGAACCCCTTAATCTACCTCGTAAACCAATATACTTAAAGTCAATCAAATGTAGAACATCAACACTAAATATCATAAGTAGAAGATTCATCTTTTTTGGATATGCTGAGCGAGCCTATCAGTAACCAAACACATAACTAAGCTTCGTCTGATTCTGTCATTTAGGAGAAGGATCAGCAGGGGTAGGAGGAGATACGAGAGAAGTGGGGGCAGCTTGGGATGAGCAGGATGCTGCCATTCTCAAGTAGACATTCCTTTCAACCACCCCAAAGATACTGTTGCATATGCGCTTCAACATGTCAATGCTCTCAGCAAATATCTAGATCAAATAATCTTGCTCTTCTTCTTCTCGCTTCGAGTCTATAGAAATAGTGGCACTGGAAACGGGGACAGCATGGACTGAATGGAAAGAAGGGATATAGATATCTCTTGGTGAAGAAGCAGATGGTGATGGAATTGAAGTTGTGTCAATGGGAGCGGGGCAAATGCAACATTGACCTCTCTTTTCGAGTCAAGTAGTTCGGTCCACCTCCATTCTGGGCAACGGTAAGCAGCGGTTACCTTGTCTTTCGCCATTCTTGATGCAAGGGCTTCTTGTTTTTCTTGTAGTTTGCAAGAGAAGAAAGATCATTAGTAAACGAGAAATTATAAAGGAAAAAGGAAATAAAAAATTAAACTAAAAAATGAGGAATCGAAGCTCTGAAAACTTTTATCTCCCTTCGGGAGATAAAATGGTATAATGTTCCCAACTTTTATCTCCCTTCGGGATCTTAGTTATCAGGGGCCCTTTGCTCTCTGACGAGTGAGGGGCGAGATAGTAGCTCTCATTTCAACATCTAACTATGTAACAACACTGGAGTTCGTCTATCCTAGGTCCAGGTTATATCTCCTATTCATGGCTTCGAAGTATATGAGTACCTAATAAGAGCTAGGGGTGAACTGAGATGAAGCAAGGCCAAAGATATGGAAGAACTCCAGGAAAAAAAGGGAGAAAGGAAGTTTGAGACGTAACGAAATGTATAGGGGACTAAAAGTTATTTAGTAGGGAGTCCTACACAGAACTCTAGTGGCTTTGTACTCTCCTAGAACACAAAGAACATAAGGAGGAAAAGCTTCTTGATGGGAAGCTACAAACTGCCTAAATTCGGGCTGAGTCCTAACAAGGGGAATGGGAGGTTTAAAAGGAGCTTCGTCTTCCATCACTTGATACCAGCAAATGAAAGATTTACGGAGAAGGATAAAGAAAGAAGGAACTTACAGAAGAAAAAATGACAAGTGAAGAACAAAATGAAGAACAATGGCCCTCAAGTAGGCCACGGATGCCAAAGAACATTGCAAAAAAATTCAAGAATTTTGAAATGAGAGAAATGAAAAGACGTGTGCAGAAGGCCAATCATGAAAAGGCGCGACTGACGAGATGTAGAAAAGTGAACCGTTTGTGACTACTGATGAGTGAGGAAGCGACAACTGGAAAGGAAAGATAAGCATATCCTGACAAAATTAGAGTTGGTGGGCGGGACCGCACATTCCCAAGAACGAGAACTTGTATCGACAAAGAAGGAGAGTAAGAGCATCATTACTTGCTGTGGGAAGTAAAAAGTTACGAAGTGGTAAAAATGTTCCTTACTAATTTCACTAATTATATTATTATTGTTGTATGCTATCTATGTTTGTAGATTTGTACAAATGGAAAAGGTAGGAGGTCCAATCAATTAAACAAATTAATCACAGAAGCAGAAAAGGGATAATCATGAGTAAAGTAAAAAGTAGTTCATCATCAATGGCGGGCCGTCAGAAGATCACTTGGAGAACCGCGTCGCCTATTTCCAAGAATTACACTTGAGTAAAAAACCATCATCATTACACTCCAACGAATAAAGCTTCATTAAGTGTAATGAGGGTAAATGAACAAACATAGAATCTCAGCCTATACACGTGTACAGAGGAGAACCAATCAAAAGAGAATACGATGACCGTCGTCGTGGCAGAACATGAAAAGCTAAATCAAATTTGTAGGTTCAAATAGACGGTTAGAATTGATTTAGTAGTTAAAGATAATGTTCATAATTCTGAGAGAATATTCATATAATCCAATGAATATGGTGATAATTTCGTTCTAAAAAATATGTGATTAGATATTGTAAATCAAGGAAATGCCTATAAATAGAGGTCGATTATAAACATAATTCATTCAATACAAATCCAGAAAAATCATTTATATCATCATTATTATCGTTTCTCTCTTTCATTATTTTTCGAGTGTAGGGAAAAATCCTTTACAGATACTCTTGATTTACTGTACTTACCCCGATAGGAAAAATATGCGACACTAGGAAGGGGCACATGTATTTGGGATGACTCATCTTTTTATCATTTTCGGTAGTTTAGAGTGGTGGATCCAGATTTTAGTTTAGAGTGGCACCATTATATTGGCAGATGCGTCAACATTCTACCATGAGCCGGAGGCCTGGTGGAGTGAATTCACAGTCAAAATCTAAGCACGTGTGTTTAAACTATATAAGAAAAATAAAACAACAGTAAGTGTTTTATCTTACACCTTAAACATAAGAAGATAGAGGCCGATCTCTTATTTATTTTCTGAAATATTTTAAAACTCGAAGTCATTTTTATCAACAATATTGGGTGCTATGCAACCCTAAGCTAACTTCCTAAGGGCTACACGTCTCCATGTGGGCCACCTAAGTTGGGAATGAAACAACCCAGTCAGGTAACCTCAAAGGATAGCTTGGGAGAAACGCAGTCGCTCTGCCACGAAGTTAATGTGGAGTTGAACATTATTTCAACGTTCTCCTCAAGCCTCACTTTGGTGACCTCGAACAAGCCAAAGGCCAAGAAGGGAGTTCGAAATCCTGGAAGCTTAGATGTACGGACATGAGAGACCACTAAACATTTAATGACTTTACCTACTAGAGTTACTTGCACCAGATAGGGTGTGCATGGTCAGTTTAGTCCGTTTTTAGCATAAAAATTAGACCAAACTAAAATTCACGGTCTTGTCAAAATAAGGACCGAAATCGATCGATTATGTGCATATAAAACAAACCGACCCGACCACAAAGTAATTGTTTGGTTCAATCAGGTTTCACACTCCACTGTGAATTTTTTATTTTATTTTTAAAGAGATCCATCAATGAACCTAACCATACATGTTTAAAAAATTAAGTTTTTTAATGCATTATAATAAAAATTCACAATTTAAACCATAATAAGTAAACTGAACATTAAAGAGAGATGAGCGAAATGCGAAAAGAGAAAATGTGAGAATATATATATATATATATGGATGAGGATAAACCGTCCATCCTGTTGGTCTAGTCCAAAATATAAGAAATTTTGGACCGAGCTGAAAGTTTATTTTTTTAAAATCAAGACCAAAACAACCACAATTAGCTAAAAAATGGGTAAATTGATCATCTTGAGTTCGATCTGGTTCGGTTTGGTCAATTTTTACACACCCCTAACACCAAAGGAGCTTGTGTGCACAAAGTCAGGAAACTCACTCCTCAACCACTCCACCTACTCTGATAGAAGACAATGGGGACAAGCTTTACTTATTGGGTTGTCAAATGGCCCTCCAACCCTATATAAATCACCCTCTCACCGTGGATGAGGTAAGTTAACAAAATCCATATAAGAAAGAACTTTGTTGAATTCTCTCTCCAATTCTAACTTAACCATCTGAGGTCGTTAGATGAGAAAACTCCCTCCGATAACCCCTCATCTTAGGGTTATTTGCTCTCATGTGTATGCCGGATACGACTCACCAGTGCTAAACACGTGTGGTACTGAGATTCTGGCAGCAAGTTTAATAATTCTTATTGTTAACGTGATTTACCACATTTTGGGAGTCAACATATCATGTTGACCCCTCAAATAGATTTGAAAGTTCGAGTTTTCTAAACTTAGCTTACTCCCAATTGCTTTGAACATGAGATGATATCATTTCCAAAACTAGCTCGTGGAATGATTTATAACTCTTTGTGCATAATAGAGGCCAGAGGCACAATATATTAAAATAATATATTATTTTTGTCTTGTTTCATTAGTTGGATAAATGTACTAATCAAAGAAGTATATGAAGGATGGAAAATATGACAGAGAATGAGGCCACACAAGCAACATAGAAAAATGCAAATTCATATTCTATACAGAGAGATACTGAATTAGTAGAGAAGACGACAAAGAAGCTGACATAGTTTAATATTTCTGTTAAATAAACTAACAAAAACTTCAGTTGCCCATGCTGTTTTCTAGAGGCTATGATTCTCTTACTTGTCCAAATGGTTTTGATTTGATACTCAAACTTATCTGTATGGTTATTTTGTTGATATTGGCAAAATTTCATTTATATCATGAAATTATTCTCAGTTAAACTATCTAAATTTTAAATATAAGTTAAACCCACGACTTATTAGGTGTAAAAACTTAATTAATTTTGTGTCGATGTATTTTATTCAGTTGAAAAACATGTTTTAACAAAGTGTTTGTTAAATATTGACAATTGCAAATATTTTATGGCAGTGCAAATAATATAATGATTTACTTACGTGTCTTTCTTTGTAATAATGTATTTATTTAAGTTTTTTATTTTGAATTCCACATATTATGTAAGCGTAGTAGATGATATTTTAATTGTTCACTCAAATGTGATTTACCTTACCAAAATAATATAAATAACGAAAGGTCAGCAATTGTAATTAGGTGTGGCAAGTTTAACGAATCATTTACAAAAATAAAAATAAAACATTAAGGTCTAACACTTCAGACTAAAATTAGAAGTGGTAAATGTTTTAAATCAATTCAAAGAATAGTAAATTAAAGAATAAATTATTATTTATTCACATTTTTTATAAATTAAGCTTTATTGTGTACAAATATACATCTCTCATACGTATTTTAGAAGTTTTCTTCAAATTAATATTGTATTTGTGAGTGGTTTTGGAATTAGTATGAAAATTTGAAAACACTTTTTAAGTGAGTAAAATAATTATTTGTTTTCCTTACAAATTTAAATAATTTTCGGGCTACAATAGTAATTAGAATCACTTCATTGACGTTTTAATTTGATAATAATGTCAAATTATATATAAAAAATAAATTATGCTTCGATAATTAGAATATGTAACAGGAGGTGATTCATATGGGTGACCCATATGAATAATAAATAATAGAAAAAATAAAGGTTTTATTTTCAATTTAATAAATTGTATTGACCTATAATTAAAGATTTAACTGGTCAATGAAAGAAGTATGTGTTGCATTTATTAATTTAATTTGGTTGCTGAAAAAGCAAAGGTTGTGGACTACCAAAGGCAGCATCCAAGAACGTGGCCATGTTCACACAATATACTTGAATGCTCCTATAATTAATTATTTTTTTAAGCCCCACTAACCAAATTTTAATAGTTAAACTTACGTTAGACTAATTAATTACCAAAGTTTTCTATCACACTTTACAATAATTTTTAAATGACTTTATAATCTCATACATACATTTTTAGTATTATTGAAGTATTAAAAACTCAATATTTCTTTCTAATTATTGATTTTAGTCTTCTTCTTTTACACAAGGTTAGTTTATATTTTTTTTCCTATACAAATATTTCATGTAATCCCGAGTATATTTTCATAAATTTATTCTCGGAAACAAACTTTATAGATGAAAATTTCATTTTTCTTACCTTTTATTACATTTTAATAGATGTACTCAAACTCTGATATTTACAGTAAAAGCTTCGCATTTTGAAATTAAAAGTTATTATAGAATTGATATCTACCTTTTGGATTAATAACGCAATACGCCAATACACTTATTTTTATTATAATACATATAACATTACTATTAATTATGCTAAATATTGTTTAAAAAAATAAATTACAACATTAATTAATAGTAGAAAAATAGATAGATATAGCAAGACAAGAAGTGGAAGAAGAAAAAAGAAAATATATAATTATACTACATTCTGATTCTTATTTTCTACAGTTTAATAGACATAATAACGAGAAATAACTAATTTTTTTTTCCTTAATTTCCATTCTTGTCATCCGATTCTTAAAAAAACTCAATAATTGTGAGAGTTTTGAACAGCAAAGCCAACAAAAAAAGTTCTATTTCAAGCAATAGATTACAAGAAAGTTAAATATTTTTTCTCCTATGGGTCCCACTCATCTGCCCAACCGTGACTCAGAAATTAAAAAGTGGAAGAAGAAAAAAGAAAATATATACAATAAAATGACAAAATTACAAAAAAAAAATGTAATTACATCAGATGGTTAAGATTATGAACAGTGAAAATTAAATTAAATTAAAAAAAAAATACGTGGTAAAAATATTTAGACCTTTAAATCAATAGTCTAAAATTAATTCTACCATACTGTCTCTGATAGTTAATGAGAATATGCGAATCGGTGAACCACACGATCTCTTAAGATTCCATTGTACAGAGCAACTCTGTTAGCCGGCATTCCTCTGTTTCTACCACCGCCATTCTTCTTCTTTGACGGCGGCGATGACGGTGGTTGACTTGGCGTTGAACAATTGTAAATTATTCTATGCTGCTTCCTAAAATCTTCCCCTCTCCCACTTGGATCCACCACATCTTCTGCAAAATGAACCCTCTTCTTCTTCTTCTTCTTCTCCCTCTTCTTCCCCTCTGCACAACAAAAAAACACCCAGAAATTAGCCATCTAAAACTGAGAGAGAAAGGGTAGAGAGAGAGAGATTTACATACCAGAAGAAGAAATACAAGAGCGAAGAATTGAAGGAGGAGAAACGGAGAATTGGGAAGTGGGGAGAGATTTTTGGAGGGCAAAAGAGAGAAGAATTACAGTGCCTGAGACGGCAGCCATGGCTGTAGCTAAAGCCATGCCTTGTGAGCTTAAGCTTAACATGGAAGACATGATCGTCTTCTTGTTTGTTTGTTTCTTTACGGAGTAGAATTTGAAGGAAATAATAGATGTATATAAAAAGAGAAGGGGTGTTGTCCTAATGTTTATGTAATTAATTTCTATTGGGTACAATTTGATAAATAGGAGGAGGACGGTAGTGCAAATACGCAAGCAACTCCATTTTTTATTTAATATTCTATATTTATATTTTAGTCAAGGACTTTTTCTGTTGGTTGTGTAACCTTTCCTATTGCTCGGGATAATAAGAGAAATTTCCTGTTGGGTATACATGAGTAAGAAATTTTCCCCCGACTCTTGTTCATTATAGGATCGAGATCTTCTCCCGTTTAAAACGGCACATATCAACTACAACTTTTTCATGGGTTATTTCTATAAATATATCATTTCTATTTTTTATTAGGATTTTTATATCCCATGTTTAAAACATAGAAATTTATACTCTTGGCTCATTAAATCAAACTTTATTTACTGCTCACACACATTGCCAACGAGATACCATCAAGTTAAAAAAGATGGTAACTTACCTCACACTCGTCTTCGCGTCTCTTCTGTTTTCATTCTCATCTGTTTTCGCTCAATTACTCTCTTATTCCTCTTCGTCTCCAACTCATCTGTGCTCTCTCTTTTCTCGTCTCTTCTGCTTCTTTTTCAGCATGACAGTCCCTGCAAGTCGTGTTCTTCCTCTGTTTTCAGAGCACTCTGGTACGATACCCAGACACGACACCCCCTACGGACAAACTCAGGTACCCATTATTATCTTTTTGGATGCAGAAAATGACTTAGAGTTTGGAATTTTTTCTTTTGTTCTTCTTACTGGACTTTTTAAGTTCTGGGATTAGGAGAAAATATTCTAGGGTTTAGGTTATCTAGGTTGTCTCTCTTGATGATTATAACATTTTACATGCCTGGGTTGGTTAATGTTTTTAATAGATGAATGTGATAACTATTTGAATATATTGGCTACTTGAAGGGTGAGTAACTGTTTATGACTACTTGAACTCTTCAAGTAGTCAATTTAAAAATAATATCTCACTACTTGAAAACTTCAAGTAGTTCTTTTGATTCTGAAAGTGAAAATAAGTGATTACTTAAAGGGTTCAAGTAGTGTATCTAAGTACTTAAACTCTTTAAGTAGTCATTTCAGACTCTGAAATTCAAAACAAGTGACTACTTGAAGAGTTCAAATAGTGTACATGACTACTTGAACCCTTCAAGTAGTGATTTTAAATCTAAAAGTCAAAATAAATCATTACTTAAAGGGTTCAAGTAGTGTATCTGACTACTTGAACCATTCAAGTAGTCATTTGTTCACTACTTGAGGGGTTCAAGTAGTTCTATCTAACCACTTGAACCTTTCAAGTAGTCATTTGTTCACTACTTGAAGGGTTCAAGTAGTTTTCTATAACTACGCTAACCCTTTAGTAAGAAATAAAGTGTTTTTATGTGTATAAATAAATGATGATTCTTACTTTATATCTTTGTATCCTTCAACATATATGGCTTCAAAAATTAAGTTGACTCCAGTCTTCAATGATGATTAAATTATCCCTGGAAAAGTGAACTGCCTCTCCAGCCTAAATGCTATTACAAAACTAAATGAGAAGCTCATTGAATTGCAGAAGATTCTGTTTAGGAAGACATCTTTCGGTCATTTACTAGACATATGAAGTATCCAGTTTTCTGGAATCATATGTCATCACATGCTTATCAAAGAAGCTATGCCAAAGCATTTCACTGTTAAAGATGAGATGTATTTTCTCATAGCTAGAAAAATAATAAGATTCTCAAAGAGAGAATTTGCTTTAATAACTAACCTTCATTGTGGCTCTCCTCCTGACCTTGGGACATATAAAAAGGCTGCCCCTAAAAGGATTAGGGATCAGTACTTCAACCGTGACGACAACATCAATGACAAGTGGTTGGAGGAAGTGTTTATGGGCAGCGAAGGTGTGGAGGATGGTGATATTGTGAAGTTGGGGTTACTGTATTTACCGGAGCATGTTTTGTTTGAGAATGAGAGAAGAAATAAGATTGATCAGAGGTGGATGATTCTAGTTGATAATCTAGATGATTTCAATAGCTACCCATAG
The DNA here is from genome assembly GCA_003255025.1 of Datisca glomerata. Lineage (NCBI taxonomy): Eukaryota > Viridiplantae > Streptophyta > Magnoliopsida > Cucurbitales > Datiscaceae > Datisca > Datisca glomerata. Next base: position 1,092,706 of record QANY01003779.1, on the reverse strand, counting down.
GGGGAGGTATCTTTTGGGAGGACCATATGGGTATTGAAGAACGTCATTCCCAAAAAGTCAATGATGAGGAAGCTGGTGGTACTCAAAAGAAAAAAAAAAGGTTGGGAAAAAATTTCTAAGCATACGTGCGCCTTGTAGGGTTTCCCATGTGCTTTTCAAGTATTTTTATTCCCCTATTCTTTTTTTATGCTTCCAAAATTAGTGGAGAATAATTATTCTTGATTTATACAGGTTTGAGCGTATGAGGTCATCCCGACAATTAGAAACTTTTATGCAAAAAAGGTTGCTAATCGTTTTCCAATATTAATTAACTAGACGACTAACACCATTGTGTCACATTAAAAAGTGCAGAAGGATATTTTGACTCGTAAATTGGTAAGAACACTTGATTCTCGTGTTTTATTATTTTTGTAGTGCAAGTCAAGTAGTTGTATATGACTACTTGAATACTTTAAATAGTGATTTTTACTCTGAAAGTCAAAACATGTAACTACTTGAAGGGTTCAAGTAGTTGTATCTGACTACTTGAACCCTTCAAGTAGTTGTATATGATACTTGAATCCTTCAAGTGATAATTTATTTCTGAAAATCAAAACAACTACTTGAAGGGTTCAAGTATTTGTATCTGACCACTCGAACCCTTTAAGTAGTCATTTATTCACTACTTGAGTGGTTCAAGTAGTTGTATCTGACTATTTGAACCCTTCAAGTAGTCATTTGTTTCTGAAAATCAGAATGATTGATTACTTGAATGGCTCAAGTACTTGTATCTGACTATTTGGACCCTTCAAGTAGTCATTTGATCACTACTTAAGGGGTTCAAGTAATAATACCTGACTACTTGAACCCTTCAAGTAGTCATTTATTTCTAGAAATCAGAACAAGTGGCTACTTGAAGGGCTCAGATGATTTTTTATGTACAAATAAATCATGAACTTACTTTATATCGTCATCTTTCAACATATAATGACATGTTTTTTGTTTTAATTTATAGTTGAAGGTTCTTTTGACTTTGAACCCAACTGACCTAGAAGAGCAACAACCATTTTGGAAGAATTTTGTAGAAGTTCATGAAGTTGGGGGTGTTGCTGAGGAATAGATGGACTTGCCGAGTCCTTTGCTTGAAAGTGGAAATGTGGCTGAAGAAGTTTCACTGTTAAAGTGTACTATTTTTGGGCTGTTGGTGATAGTGGAGAGGTTGATGTCCATGCTTTTATGTATAAAGAAGTTGAACATCATGGTTTCTGATATTAATGAACTTAAGGCTGACTCAAATATGCTGAAAAAATAAGTTGATGATATTAAGCTGGAATTAAGAAGCATTGTAGGTCAGTTACAAGTTCTTATTGATCAGCAAGCGAGATCCCCATTTGGACAAGATTTTTATGTACATTCTTTTGACCAAGCTGTTAAGGATGTACATAAATTTTTTGATAAGATGGATGTTGTACATGAAGAGAAGTTGGATGGTAGTGAGGGTGAAAATTTGGATGGTATTAAGGGGGAACATGGTTCTTCATTGGAAAAGTCTCCATTAAGGAAGTTGGATGATATTGATGATAACATATATGAGTATTTATAAACTTTGTTATTTTAAAGTACTCTGAAAATCACACCTTAATAGCTAGTAGCCTCCATGAATATGTTTTCTTAGCATAAACCATCACTAACAATGTCAGCGTGGATTTGAAGATTTTAAGCTCAAAATTTTGACTGATTGCCAAGAGTCCAACAATTTTTTGGAGCTAATTTTTATCTTGGTAGAGTTCTTCTATATCTAACATATCTGAGACACTTACATGCTCGTAATCCTCAAGTTGTGATAATCTCAAAGCATTATAAGATGGTCATGACGAGTATGCAATGTTACTTGACATTGATAAAGGATGTACATTAGCCTCTGGTATTCTATTCAAATCTGGTAAAGTATAGGGATCATCCCGAATTTCTTCTTCATATAGCCCAAAATCAAGATCATCATCAACACCAATATCAAGCCTACCATTACTGTCAGGATGTTCAAGTTCATCTTCGTTAACATCTTTTTGACAATCACCATCATCATATCTTCCATAATAATACCCCATTGAATGAAAATTGTCACTATCATTGTTCTCATCACTATCGACCATTGTTTCAGCCATAAAACATGGAACGTGACCTTGTTGCGAGGGAGCTGTTTCATGAACCCAACATGTTTCACCCATAAAGCATGGAATGTGAGCATAACGATCTTGTTATGAGAAAGTTGTTTTAGGAACCCGACTTTGACTTGGACATGTAAGATTATAAAAAATTATCCTAGGTTTAGTTTTGAGAGTGACATATAAAGGAGTACGAAGTGCTTCAAAACTACTTTCAGCAATGAAAAACTTCATGTGGCGATCATTTAAAATTTCGGCAGGTGGGGAGGGCATATGAGTCTAATATGAAAACTTCATTAAAATATTGTACTTTGTTAGATCAACATTTATTTCATCTTATATGATACCAGATAACTCTTGGTAAGTACAACTTGATGATATATCTAACGGTGAGCTTACCGTACCATTAAACATGAATGAAGCACCGTTTCTCTCACATTCATCACCGTGTACGACCAATATCCAAATTTCAGACATATATATTTAAGACAAAAAATTTTCACCTATAAAGTTTATTTAATTTTGTAGTAGTTATTTTTTTTATGAATAATAATTATATTTATTCTCATTAGGGAATCATAGAGCATTTTACTACTTGAATAGTTCAAGTAGTGGTTTATAACTACTTGAACCCTTCAAGTAGTTATTTTGATTCTTGTAGTCAGTCATCCAGAGAGCATGTGACTACTAGGGGTTCAAGTAGTTATAAAACATTACTTGAACTCATCAAGTAGTCATTTATCGAGAGCGCTAGGGCTACTTGAAGGGTTCAAGTAGTGTTTTATAACTACTTGAACCCTTCAAGTAGTCATTTATCCAGAGAGTTTGGACTACTTGACGGGTTCAAATAGTATTTTATAATTACTTGAACCCTTCAAGTAGTCATTTTGATTCTCTCATTCACTTATCTAGAGAGCATGTGACTACTTGAAGCGTTCAGGTAGTTGTTTATAACTACTTGAACCTTTTAAGTGGTTGGTTTTATTATGACAACAGTAAAGTAATAGTAAAGCAGAGACCACTTGACTATTTGAAGGGTTAAGAAATAGTCTCTAACTACTTAAACTCTTCAAGTAGTTATTTTTTCTTGCATCAACAACCAAAATATCAGTGACTAATTGAAGAATTCAAGTAGTTGTTCTGTCCAAATAGTTGGTTTTATTCCAAGATTACTCGAACCATTACTTGAAGCATTTTATGCGTCAAAAATTATGAGAAGAATGAGTAATAGTCTACTCTTATTGAAGAAGAAGAAGAAGAGGAATGAGAAGAATGGTCGGGTCTCACTAAAAAAGGATGGGTCGCAGGGTCTCGAAAAAGTAGAAGAAGAATAAAAGAAGAAGAAGAAGATGAAGATAAAAAATAAGCAGAAGAAGAAGAAGAAGAAGAAGAAGAAGAAGAAGAAGAAGAAGAAGAAGAAGAAGAAGAAGAAGAAGAGGAAGAGGAAGAGGACGAACAAGAGGAGCAAGAAGAAGAGGAAGAGGAAGAGGAAGAGGAAGAAGAAGAATAAGAAGAAGAAGAAGAGGAATAAGAAAATGTTTTTGTGAAGAAGAAGTGGGGAACCATGGTTGATTTGATCTTTGCATGGGGAAGGGAAAGAAAATGATGAGGAAAGAGAGAGTTGTCATGCTTGATGTTGATAATTGTGAACTATGGGTATAAAATTCTTAGTTTTTGGAAATGGGTATAAAAATCCTAACAAAAAATGGAAAGGGTATATTTATACAAATCTATGACGTTTCATAGATTTGATTGATATAAGTTGTTTCCTTTCAGTTGAATAACTCAGATTGACTTAACACGATAACTCATGTTCATTGAGAGCAAGATGTGATCTATTTTCCGTTCTTCTAAATATTTCTTATGTTGATTTCTTATTGTCTTTTCATTCTTTTTATTATCTAACATACTGGTAAAATTGTTCAAAAAATTGTTAAGACGACAAAAAAAGCCCAAATCAATCCAAACTATTGTTTATTGGGTATATTAACATTAGTATGGTTTAACATTTTTGAAAACCGAGTATGTTAGTTTGGTTTCGATTTACTCATATTGTAAATCAAACCAAACTAAATCGTTAAACAAGAGGTAAGCAGAACAAGAGTTATTTCATGCTCATAAACATAAACTTTGACGTTACTCCATCCACCTCGATAGTTCTTTCTTTTAATATCCTTTATAAAGGAAACGTCATAAACAATAAACGAAATGATGTTTTTACCGTGGTTCGACGGATTTGTCTGCGTCCACAAATATATCATTATCTTCATTATTACATATTCAATACTAACACAACCACCTAATCCAAATCTCATTACACCCAAATCTAAACTCAACATACATGATGATATGATGGAAATCATAACTAACATAGATAAAAGTCACAACTTTTCGATCAGACTATATGCAACCCCTAGTTTGGAAATCATATTCAACACGGGCAATATCCTCTAATTAGTCTCTCAATATCATGGGTTATCTCCTATTGTGATAGAGCTTTCTCCAAAATATAAGGTTGCCCTATATCTCTTAGAGCATAGCTTTCTCATCATGGGATGCGCTCTTTAGGGTAGAGCCATCTCTCACTCTCTGTCGAAGCAAAACCACCAAATCTTTTTCCAATACTCATATTTATGGACTCGTAAAAATCATAACTTTTCTATTCAAAATAAAATTATGATTCAATAACATGTCACACAATATTCTTCCTACAAATCCACATTAGTATGAAACTTGTTCACTAAGGATTTTGAGGCACTAAATTTCAACAATCTCTACATTGACTCAAATTCCATCATCCTTGAACAACCTCATAGCTGCATGCAAGTCCATCTTGAAACAAACAACAAACTTTAGTAAAATCATATTTGTGTGCAATTCAGATCTTCTCTATCTTGAACCAAATCTGTCGTACCATCCATGATCAAACCGTAGTTGTGATATCATTTGTTGTAATGGAAGCACCATAAACAATAAAGGAAACGATATTTTTAATATGGTTCGACCAATTTACCTACGTTTACAAATATCTCAGTATCATCATCATTACAGATTCAATATCAACGCAATCACATAACTAGAGTCTCGTTACACCCAAATCTAAATTCAATGCATATGATAATACCTTGGAAATCATAACTAGGTTAGACAAAAATCACAACATCTCGATGAGACTATATACAACTCACTAGTTTCGAAATTATATTTAACACAGGCAAAGTCATCTGACTAGCCTCTGAATATCATTGAGTATCCCTTCCTGGGATAGAGCCCTCTCTTAAAACATAAGGCTATCCTCTATCTCTCAGGGCATAACCTTCTCATCGTGCGATGCTCTTTTTAGAGTAAAGTCATTTTTCACCCTTTGTCGAGGCAGAAACACCGAACTTTTTACGAATACTCATATTTATAGACTAAAAAGAATCTGCAATTCAAAATAAGATTATCATTCAATAACAGATCACATAATATCCTTCCTAAAAATTATCATTAATAGGAAACTTGCTCACCGAGAAGTTTGAGGCACCAAATTCTAACAATCAGATTGTTGATTATTTATTATATTTAGTTTGGTACTATAACAAAGTTGAACATATTTTACTAAGATAAAATTCTTTTCCAATATGAACTTGAAGTATATGGAAAATTGTTAATCCAACTCAAATCAAACAAACTAATTCAGGTTAATGTACTTGGTTTGTTTTGAATCACTCAATCATGAAAACCAAAGAGATTAGTTTGCAGGGGTGGAGCTACGTTGATAGGGGTGTGGGTCAAATGACCCAACTTGAAAAAAATATTAACATTTAGTAGGGATTTTTTTATTTTTGACCCTACTAGTTTTTCAATTGTGACCCTATTAATTTCATAAATTTTAGTTTTTATTTTCAGATTTAGCCTTAATAATTTTTATTTTTAACCTCTACTATAAAAACCCTAAAATCCACAAATTCCCCCCCAAATATCACCCTCCTCCCCGAGTCCCTCCGGACGGCAACAAGATCTAGGACCCCCGAGCAACAACGAGCTGAGTGATCGTGACGAGGTCTAGGTCCCGATGATGACTTGAACGAGGTCTCTCTCTCGGCGACTTGAATGAGGTCTCTCTCTCCCTCTCTATGTGTGTGTCTCTCTCTCTCCTAATGGTTACTTACTCTGCCTTATCTGGTTTACCCTTTGAAATTCATATTATTTTGTCATGCCTTTTCTGGTTTAGTTTTAGATCTTGTGATTTGCATGATTCAACTAATTGAAATTTGAAATTTTTTTAATTAGATTTAGTGGAAAATTGATTAATCACAAACCAAATTCAAGTGCCCCCACATGATTTAATGATTTGTATTGTTCAATTGATATGAATTTTTGGAATTTGGTAGGTTCATTAAATTATGAAGTTAGACACTACAATGAGACCCTTCCAACCTTGACGTTGAATCCATTTTCATGGATGCTTTCTCTTTCAGATTTTAGGATTTGGTAGGCTTTGATTTTGATTTCATTTCTGGTGGATTGTCGATTTTAGAATTGATCATGATTTTGTGTATAAGCCTCTAAATTAGATTTTGTTTGCGATAGAAATTTACATGTTGTAATTCTTATTCCACGTGCCTTGCACGTGCCAATTCACTTATTATATATATACACACACGCACACCACAAAGAGGGGTCAAGACAGTGACCCAATTGAACTCGAGCAAGATGGGTACACGGTGGTCGTATAAACTACAAGAAGTGTTGAAAAAGAATTTGTTAGAATATATTTAATTTCATATATTTATTTAAATATAAATAAATATGAAGGTTGAGTATTGAAGTAGAATAAGTTGATATTTGATTTGAAGTCGTGTAAAAAGTGTGTTGGGGGGGAAGAATGAAGAAAAATTAATGTCTACAAGAAGGGTACACGGTATCCGTGTAACTATCTTGTAGTGTACAAGATGGGTATAAGATGACCGTGTAAGCATCTTGTAGTCTACAAGATGGGTACATAAAGTGTTGAAGAATAATAAATTAGAATATATTTAATTTTATTTTATTTTTAAATATAAATAAATATGGTGATTGAGTGTTGAAGGAGAATAAGTTAACATTTGATTTGATATTTTGTAAGAAATGTGTTGAGGGAAATAATGAACAAAAAATAAGTGGATGGCGGGTCATGGTAGACTACAAGATGATTATACGGACATCATGTACCCTTCTTGTAGACATTAATTTTTTTTCATTCGTCCCCCCTCCCAACACACTTCTTATATAACTCAACCTTCATATTTATATATATTTGAATAAATATATAAAATTAAGTATATTCTAACTTATTATTCTTCAACACTTCATGTAGTCTACACAATTATCGTGTAGCCATCTTGTAGACTACAAGATGGTTACACGGACATTGTGTACTCTTCTTGTAGACATTAATTTGTTTTCATTATTTCCCCAACACTACACAACATCAAATCAAACATCAACTTATTCTCCTTCAATACTCAACCACCATATTTATTTATATTTAAATAAATATATTATAATTAATTCTTCTTTAACACTTATTGTAGTCTACACGATCATCGTGTACTCATATTATAGATGATAAGATGGTTGCACGGTCATCGTGTACCCATATTGTAGGCGACAAGATGGTTGCACGCTCATCGTGTACCTATCTTGTAGGTGACACGATGGTTAAACGGTCGTACCTATCTCTTAGACTACAAGATGGTTACACGCCATCGTGTACCCATCTTGTAGGAGTCAAGGTGGTTACACGGTGATCGTGTATCCATCTTGTAGACAATAATATGATTACACGAACATCATATACCCTTCGTATAGATTACAAGATGGTTATACAAATATCGTGTATCCTTATTGTAGACTACTAGATGATTACACGAGCATCGTGTATCCATTTTTTATAATTGGAAAGTTTTTTCAAACCCTCCGATGAAATACCCATTTTTTCTCCTTACTTTCCCATCAAAATGTTTTTCAAACTTTACAACGAAATATCCATTTTTTACATAAATATCAATTTCTATCATTGATTTTTTTTCCAGAGGAAGTGAAAAAGATAGATGAGGTGAAGAAAGAGAATGAAGATGAAGTTGAAGAGGCAACCATTGATGAGGGGGTTCGTTATTTTTATTTAGATAAAGATGAGAGAGAGAGAGTAAGTGAAGAAGGGGTTGAATACTGATTTGACATTTGATTGGATGTGTGTAAGAAATGTATAAGTGGAATAAGGAAAGAAAAATGAAGGAAAATGTTAGTCAGAGGTCCAATTCAGACAAAATTAATCCAGGGATCCGTTTTAGTAAAACAATAATTCCAACGGTCCAGTTAGGCAAAAATCCATTGCGAATTGGAGTTATTTCTAGAAGAACATGCTCTTGTAGGTTGTCCGATAACATCTTGATCTAGATCGTATCAAACTATATGAATAAAAATATTTTTTTTGTTATTTTCTAGAGTGTTTTAATAGGTTAGATCTGAACATCCATATCTAATCAGACGGCTCAAGTATTAATTGTCTCTAAATTTGAATTAGTGGTGTCAATATAACTCACGGATATAGGCACCCGCGAGTATCTGATCCTAATGGGCAATGTAGGAGTGCTTCTAAATGTGTTTTAGTAGGGTATGAGTTTATGAAAAAAAATCCATATTCCGTATGGTGGGGGTTTAGAAGTATTTATCCCAATTTACCCCACATATATATATATTATCTATAGTATGTTTTGTTAAATAATTGTACACTATATTTTTAGTGTAAGAATGAAGAAATGAAAATATTAAAAAGTGAAAAAATAAGATGGTCATACAAGCTAAGTTTTCAAGTTTTATGTGAGTTTTTTTAATGTTTATTCTGATTTTTGCTACTATGAATTATGTACATTGCATGTGCGTTGACTTGATTGTATGAGTTTTTATTTTATTTTGTTGGAAATAGTTTTACATTTTTAACAAATTTATTACCTTTATATATATGACGATATGGGAAACCTACAGGTTACCCGTAGACCAATAGGTATTCTATGTACCTATCCCGTGAATTTTTTATGAGTATGAATGTGAATATGAGAATGAAAAATATTGATAGATATAAAAAATGAATATGACACTATTTATATCATTTTCTATTAATTAAGAATGATAGTTGAAAGTTGAAACCCCAAAAGCAAATGATTCTGAATCTAGAAGGTATCTTTTTTCGTCTCATTTTCCCTATCCTCTCTCTGGTTTTCATGTTTTTTTTTTAATTTGATATATTTGGTGTTTTGTTTTTTAAGGTCTTAATTAAGAGACTATTTTTCCCTTATAACAAAACATGATTATAATAATAAATCGGATTAAGTGCCAATAGATTTCCTAGCAAAATAAAATCCTCCAATTTTTCTTCTATGACAACTAATTCTCACATATATTTAAAATCCACGTAAACAAGGATTGAAGTCTCATTATTTCGCATTTCCCATGTACTTTAAACCATCCTAACTTAATTAAATATTAAAGGATGGTATTACATCTTCTAGTTTAAAAGTTCAATTAGTTATTGAGACGTGCGTTGCATTTGAATATAAATTTTAATAAATTTTTTGTCATATATAAACTTATTTTATTCCTTTCATATATGTGTTTTCATTGTGAGATTAATTTAAAAATTATATTAATTTATCTAATATGTAACCTAATGCATTTTACTCAATTTTAAATGTATATTATTTTTCTCTTTTATCAAATTTGTTAAAAGAATTTTTTCTCTCATTCACTATATATTGTTGTTATATACTATGTGTTATATTGATAAAATTAATCATAATTTATGTCCATCATAATTTTCAGGAAAATTTATTAATTTAGTTATCGTAGTTTACATATTATTTTTAATATGACAATCATAGTTTAAAAAGTTTTAATGTGATCATCATAATTTACTTAACATATTAATATAGTCATTCTGTTACACTAGATTAATAAACACACTGACGTAAGATATTAAATAATGACGTGACATGTTAAATAATGACATGTTATGAGTAAGACATATTAAATACGTAATCAACTATTATAAATATAATTTATATTTTCCGAATCCTCCATGGATGAAAGAAATGAACGCTATTGATAAACCCAAGATTTTCCTGAATTTTCCTTTGTCTCTTGCCTCTGATTCTAATGGCAGTATCTTTCCGACTCCTTCGAAGGCGTAGACGGTGACTTCCAGACCGTAGAAGAAGACGGAGAAGCCTCTGAGTGCCTCCAATTGCGGCCTCTCCTTGAGAAAACCCATCACGTCCTCCGCCATAACCACCCCCATCGAACCGAGGTAGACCACGTGGCGAAAATGCTCAACGGGGCCAAATACGTCAGCGTGGGGATAGAATTTAGCCCCAATTGAAAGGGAAAACAACCCCAGATGGAGTTTCCGAGGGTGGAGTGTCTTCTCTTGGGAAAGGAGGTAGAACGTGGGTTGATGAGCTTGCTTCTTTATCAAATCCCATGACTGAAGCAGAAGAAGCTCCAATTTTCACTGATTTACAATTTGTTGTAAGTGTTGAGCCTCTAAAATTTTCCTTTTGAGACCGAAAGAGATGAGGCTAATGGGTTAGATTTGGAAGCATAGGAAATGATGATTTCTTCAAAATTGAGTCAGAGGAATTGGTCTTTATGTTCAAGTTTAAGATATTTTAGAGAGAGAAGGGAGGAGGAGAGTCTGTGTATGCTGTTCTATTAGCGTACGACAGCTGGGTTGGGAGAAATGGAAGAAAGCTGGAGTGGGATTGGCTAGCTATCTTTATATTTTCATCCGTGATGCTTTACCAGTTGCCGATCTGTGATGAGTTTGTGAAGCAACAAACAGCTTCGTGAAGCCTTCAAAGGAGTTAGAGAGAGATAAGAGATGAGAGAGATGAGAGATGAGAGATGAGAGAGAAAGTAAAAAACGTAAAAAAAAATGGGTGAGTTGGAATGTAAAAAAAAGTTAAAAGTAATATATGAATTGAAAAATATAAACTGTTTCTTTTTTTAATGGATGATTGTGTACTTATGGATCTCATTCATGTCATGTCATCACTTAACATGACATGTCATCACTTAACGTATCACGTCATCACTTAACGTGTTACATTAACGTGTCCCAAATTGATAATTTCATTTTAGTGTAAAATGTAATGTAGATTAATTAAGTATTTTCTAACTTAATATAAAAGACAATGTCCATTGATTAATTAATCAAAACTAATTATTATGATGCTATTCAATACTAAGTCTAGAGATAATTTAGAAAGTTTAATAATAATGTGAGGATATAGTTGTCTAAAAATATTATATTAGTATCCACATAAAATGACAATAAGACAATATTAACTAAAAAACATTGAATTAATGTAAGATTTTTTTATAATTAGTCTTTTAAGATTTCACATAAAAATAACAATCAAGAAATCTTAACTAAAAAATATTGAGTTAATTTGACACTTACTTTTTTTACTTATAATTCACCTCTTTAAGATTTTACATTAAAAATGAGAAGAAAACGTTAAAAAAAACTTTTCATATGAATAATTGAGATAATAAATACACTGTAAGGATAATGTAAAATTTTTTACAAATAATTCATAGTAGTATTGTCTAAAAATGGTTTTTAAACTTCTACACTATTATATGTAGTATAGATTATAATGCTGTTGTTCAGGAGATTGATTTTTAAGCATAATCTAAGAATTTTTTCAATAAGATTTATGCATGATTTTTGAATTTTATATTTATTTCATTGGCTACACTAGAGTGTTGCTCTACAAAAATATTCATTAAAGTCTGGCTCTTTTTCAATTTTCAGTCATAATTTTTACACAAAAGTTTGGCTAATTTGGTGCCTACACTTTAAATTTTTTTTTTCTATTAAGCAGTTGTGATTAAAATCTACTAGTTTTAATGTCTTTACATACATCTTTCCATGTGTTTTCTTATCTAACGCATTTGTTATCGTCTATTGTACAAAGTTTGACATTGGGGCCAAATATGTATAGTTTGATTCTATCTGTTATGTACTTGATAACTTCTTTATTTTCTGTATGAAACTACAAGAAAACACATCTTTAGCCTTGAAACTTTTAGCCACGAAAATAAATTCATGGTGAAAGGCCCATTTTTAGCGACTAACTAGATAGTTGGTCGTCAAAGGTAACCTACTGCGACACCTTTCTTGCGCATCATAATATATTTTACCAGGAAGGAAACGCACCAATTTTTTCACGTATTTTACCGACGAATGTTTTGAATTCATCAGTAAAAGTTGTCTTAGCCTTATTAAAACTCCATCCTTTTGTACACAAAAGAAACCCTCATTCTTTTATTTCTCTGCTTCCCCTCCCCTTTCACCCCCTTGACAAAAACTGCTTCCTCTCACCTCCTAGGGCTGTCTTCGTCAGCCTCAACGACAAAGCTCCTCCATTAGATCGACAGAGCTCCTCCGTGACAGATCTCCTCCTCCGTGACAGAGCTCCTCCGTGACTGAGCTCCTCCCTGTTAGAGATTTCATAACTGGTACTTCTCTTCTCCTAAGATCTGTAAATATAGTGATACGGAGGGGAAATTTCATTGTCTCTGGCCTAAATCGTAACTAGTATTGTCATAATTAACCTTTCTTTAATCCAACTATTTTTAGATCATTTTCCTGCTGTCAAGTTGCTCCAAGAGAGGGAACTTGATTAAGATTGATCAAATTAGTTAGTTCAAGAATCACAAAGCTTCTTGTGTAACGAAAGTATGAAAAATAAATTAATCAAATCAGAGATAGATGATGATTGCTAAGTTTAAATTAAGAATAATGAAGTAATTATCCGATTCTTATATTATGTACCCTTGATTTTTCCATTATTTTCGGTTGAATGTTTCAATTTAAGTATGTTCCTTCATTATATAGGTTGGCTCTTTTATGCTGTTATTCTCAATGCAAATTGCAAAAAGCCACTTATTCACAATGCAAAATAAAAATAAATTACTAATTGAAAATCAATGAGATCCCAAGTAATTAATTGATCTATCGTATTGATTCATATAACTATTTTCTTTTATTATGTACTTGAATCATCTTTGTTTCTGATTTCTGTTTCCCTCTTAATTAACTTTACATCTTAATCTCTTTAATTTAGGAGTAATGCTACTGTATAAGGGATGTACAATACATGGTATTTTATTGACCCTCGGATCATCCTTTATGGGACCTACTTGATATGATCGAAGGGTAAATAAACCTCATGTACCATAAATAACTTGTACTAAAAAAGTTTTACAAACACGTTCACAACGAGATCACTCAATCTCCTTAGCATTTATAAGTTTATAAAAAAATGTTTACATGAATTAAGGTTCTATTTTCTTAGGGTTGTTTTGTTGAGAGTTTTTCTAAATAGTTATTTAATTTACAGAGTGACAAAAAATAGACAAGAGTTAGATAAAAAATCCTGATAGATGATCTAAGGAGTATATTGATGGTATTTAACAATTTATGAGCATGACCAGTAATTATCTCAATGTAGAGGGAGAAACTTGTTATCCATGTAAAAAATATCTTAATCCAAGACAAATTTCTTTAATATAAGTCAAAATTCATTTATGCTAATATGGAATGGCATTGAGCTATAAGCGTTGGGTGTTTCATGATGAAGAAATACAAATATATCACCATCACCAAATTTAGAGATGAATAATTTACTACATCTTACCTTGGTGGTGGTGATGATGATGGTGATAATGATGATATGAGAGAAATATTAGATAACATGTGTGGTTTTGGTGGGATGGAGATGAATGGTGAACGAGTTGAAGAGGATAATACTGATAGAATAAATCTAAATACAGAGACGTTAGACAGATTTAATAATTTGTTTAGTGAGGTCGAAGAAGAACATTATCCTGGTTGTGAAGTGGATGCATATCAAAGTGTTTAATCATTGGAGCAATAAGTCATTTGACCAATTACTTGAAGTTTTAAATGGTTCTCATCCAGAAGACTAAAAAATTCCAGCCTCTTACTATGAAGCCAAAAAAATTTGAGAGATCGAAGGTTGGGATATGACACAATTCATTCTTGTAAATATGATTGTGTTTTATTCTCGAAAAAGAATGAAGGAAAAGATAAATGCCCTGAATGTGGCGAACCAATATATAAAATGAATGATGAGAATGGTAAGAAAGTTTCCCAAATTTTTTTACGTCACTTTCCTGTTATACCCAGACTTCAGGGATTATTCAAGTCAAAATATACATCGTTCGATATGAGATGACACAAAGAGTAACGTGTCAACGTTTAGCGTATATTGAGACATCTTGCTGATTTAGAAAGTTGGAAGGATTTTAATAAGCAATATAGTTGGTTTGCAGAAAATGCTCAAAATGTAAGATCAAGACTTACAACAGATGGATTTAATCCATTCGAAAATATGAGTAACTCATATAGCATGTGATCAGTCATATTAGTACCTTATAACCTTCCTCCATGGAAGTGTATGAAAGAACTGTTCTTTATGATATCGTTACTAATTTCTGGTCCAAGGTTACCCAGGAAAGACATTGATGTGTATTTGTAGCCACAATATAAATGAGTTAAAACAATTGTGGAATGGGGTGCAAACATTTGATGTCACTTCTGGGTAATCTTTTTCTATGCATGATGTTGTGTTGTGGACAATAAATAACTTTTCAGCATATAGAGATTTGTCTTGTTGGAGCATGAAATGGTACTCGACATGTCCTGTAATGATCAATATATATATTTCTTAGAAAAATATTGTGTTTGATAAATATTCTGGTGATATTATTACTATCATATGTGTATATGAAAACTAAAAATTTAGTATTTTTCATTAATATTCTCAAAAAACACGTTTTTTGTGACCAAATAAAATTGGTTGCCAAAAACATTTCGTGATAAAAAAAATTTTGTCGCAAAAGACTTTAGGCGACGAAGAAAAAGTTTATTGTTTTGCGATGAAAAACTTGTTGGTCGCAAAAGCTTTTAATGACCAACCTCTTTTTTCGTTGCAAAGACATGTTGTGACGAAGAAGACTTCGTCGCCAAAAGGCTATCGCGATAATTTTTTTATTTTATCGTGAACGGCTTTCGCTGACGAAGCGAAAGTGAAGATGTTCACGATGAATATAATTTTGTCGACAAAACCTTTTCCCGATGAAATTTAGGGCCTTTCACGACTAATATTTTGGTTGCTAAAGTCCTTGCTTCTTGTTTCTTGTAGTGTAAGATCACTTATTCAAAATGTTGAATGATTTTTTAATGAAAATAAAACATTTTTAGGTTAATAAACAAACAATTAAAATGCAAAAAAATTGTGTATAGATTGTGATTGAAATGAGATTTTTGGAATGCCACCAGGTTAATGTGATATATTCCACCAAGTAATTGATTAATTATTAGAATATCGATTGGTTAAGCATGGATTGAAATAGAAACTGGATTGACATGAAGCTTTTGATAACACATTGCACCCATGTAAATAGAGAACGAGATGAGCACAAATGTTAAACGAGCATCCCACACCAAAAAACTGCTACAACAGTGCTGATAGTATGAAATGTACCTACCTAACCGCATAAAAGTTTATGCCTTCATATACGAAAAACCTCCCAATAACTCTCATAGCCCATGCATGCAATTTCGCATAAATACATATCATTCACTCTTTTAATAAATTGTCTGATTGCGATAGCTTATCGAGACTTGTTAAGACTTGTTACTAGACCAAACAAATTTGCTAGAAGAAAGCTTAAAGTGGCCTGAAGTTTAGATAAAAGAAACCATGGAAAATCAGTCCTCAACTCCGTAACAAAGGGGATATATTGAATATCTATCAAATTGTAAATCATGTTTTTGTATTTGAACAAAAAAAATGATGAATTGAAATACAAATTAAGACTATTTATGATAGAGTGGACTAGATGATTCGATGACCACGGTTCAAGATATTCACACCTTTAAAATTACAGATTTGAGTTGTTTTATCTTAAATTTTTAAAAGAGATCCAGACAAATCAGAAAGTATAAAATATGTAACATAAGATAATTTTTTATGTCAAAATGTTACATAAGATCTGTGCTGCTAATTTCTGAAATACAAGGACACAGGGCAGTATTGTATCACAATGACATAGGAGATGACATGCCATTTGAACTGGCAGTGCCAGAAGATTGGAATTCTTCAAAGATGGGATATAGTTGAAGATAATATGAAAATGACTTTTCAACCAATGGGAATTCAAGATTGAATTTTTTTTAATCTTATTGTTCTTATATTGAGATAGTAATAAATTATTTGTGCACATGGTTTTCTGCACTATTTCATGTTCTTTGTTCATACTTCCATCTTTGTTTTTGACTTGTTAGGCACTACACTGACTTGGTCTTAAAGAGAAATAAAAAATCAATCATGTTGGTCATTGGTTTCATCAACATTTGAGAAATGCTTACGAGTTGTTCCATCAGATTTCGACAGTTTATAATGGATCATAATGTAAAAATCATCAGATTCTTTTCTTCAATTGGACACTACCATCCAATTTGATATTTCGAGATTTAATCAAATGATCCGGTAAAATTATCTTATGTATGAATTCTTAACTGTCGAGAATCATTGTGTTCTCCAGACATTCTATTTCACATATTTTCATACAATAAAAAGTAGTTTATTTTATAAAAGATGGGATCAATAAATAAAAATTAACTTAAATTTGATAGGTGTAAGAATAAGATGATTAATGTACAAAGTATGTCATTAACATATACCTAATCAATATATAGTTAAGTCACTAGGTCAACTGTATGAGGCCGTATGTTTAAGTCATGGTATGCCTTATTTTCGATAGAAAAAATGTATAGATATTTTTCTTTGATAAACAATCCAATTTCACATATGATGGAAGGACAAAAGACAGAAGACTTGCTAAACTTTATGACATTTGTAAGCACCTCCATGAGCTTAAAATGAGCATTTAAACCAACTAGGGTTTATTAAATATGTACTTAAATTTATTAAATACATATAAATTAATAAATCTTGGAGGGATTCACCAAATATGTACAGAGGTTCACCAAATACGTAATTGAGTTCACTAAATATGTACAGAGGTTCACCAAATACGTTATTGAGTTCACCAAATACGTAAAAATTAATAAATCTTAGAAGGGTTCATCAAATATCTAGTGGGGTTCATCAAATACGTACTGAGATTCACCAAATATGTAATACAGTTCACCAAATACGTATAAATTAATCATTCTTAGAGAGGCTCACCAAATATATACTAGGGTTTACCAAATACGTACAAAATTAATAATTTTTGGAGGAGTTCACCAAAAATGATTTTGTACGTATTTGGTGAACCCTAGTACGCAATTGGTGAACCCCTCCAAGAATTATTAATTTATAAGTATTTGGTGAACCTCATTACATATTTGGTAAATCTCACTACGTATTTGGTGAATTCTATTATATATTTAGTGAAACCCTCAAAAAATTATTAATTTATATGTATTTAGTAAATCTCATTACATATTTTATAAATCTCAGTACATATTTAGTGAACCCTTCATTTTTTTTTAATTTTTGGTGAACTCATCAAAATTCTTTTTATACTGATGATTTCTCTAACCTATACAGATGATTTTTAATTCAAAGGTCTGTTGATCAAATTGCGGGTATGAATTTTTAATTTAAAAACTTTTTTAAAGTGAAAATATGATTACTATACTAGGCTATTGTCATTGACCAACTATCTACAAAATCTTAATGTGGCCAAAATAACAAAACTTGAAATTTTCTGAACATTGTTTTTAAATTCCAATTCCTAAATCTAAAAAGATAGCAGTACGTAGTTATTTCTTGGGTTAAATGCAAAAGCGTTCCCTCTTCACTCCTTTTTAAGTACATATCCTAAACATAAAAATATTTTAATTTTAACATTCGTTGGATGCTAAAAAAGCACATAATTACGTTATTTTTATATGAAAATCATGTATGGGTAAAAAGGTTTAAATTAAGTGGTGCTTGATTATCGTGATTTTTTAGCAAGAAACTTAGGCCTACAAATAATAGATTGTTTACTTACATTTGAAATCAGATGAAGTTTAGAATTAAATCGTATGAGGAATGAAATTATCAGTAATCAAAATATGAAATCAAATTAATACGTTTGTTAACCGTTAAGAATCAGATTATTAGAAATAAGAATGATTATTTGTATTTACTAAATCAATGAATCAGAATAAAACACATGACATTACTGATGTACTTCAAGAAAAATAAGTAGAAGAAGTGAGTGTTGATTAGATAAATATTTTGAGGACATAATAGATTTTTATAATTTATTATAAATAAATAAAAAATATGGAATTATATTACCATATTTTTATTAGTAATCTCATTCCGTATAGTCAAGGAATCCATTGGAGTCAAAGTTGTGGGGCTCATTTGGAGTCAGATTTTAAAGTCAGTAAAGAACTATAGTGACAATTTAGAATCAAATTTCACGGAATCCAATTCTACGAGAATTAAGTAAAAAAATGAGTGTTGTCTATTTATGAAAGTTTTGGAGTTTTCGAAAAGATACATACACCCCTCTAGTTTGAAAGATGACAAACATTTTTCATGCTAGGTTTCATTGACTAAAAAACTTATTACCATTAAATATCAAACTAATGTCATTTAAATAACATGCAATACTAAAATTACTCCTAATTTTATTCCTAATTCTAAAATATTAAAATCAATTTCATTTGATATTCAAACTAGAACTCACATTTTTTGTTAAAAATATATTACAAATTCAATGGGGAATGGGAGAATATGACTCGAACCTATGACCTCTAAGGTATGGGTGTATGGATTTAACCAACTGCGCCAACAAAACTTGTCAACTTGAACCCAACTGAACCCGAAATAACTAGGTCAGTTTATGTTTTGACTTAGAAAATGGTTGAATAAGATTGGTTATAAGGGTTATTTTATATTTTCACACATAAATTAATGGATTTTCAATACTATAAACTTATTTGTACACTACTACAAATCTGGACTTTCACGACGGGTGTCAAAAAATAAACAGACGGGGCTGATTTTCTACAACGGTGGGTAAAAACCATCATCGTTTTAAATCATATTAAATACAATGGGGTGACATTAAAATGACGGGGTGTCGAAACTCCATCATATTAAATGATGATTTTCTTTGAATTAAACGACGGGGATAAGACCATGTTGTATTTTATAGTAAAATGAATTAAAACGACGGGGCCTCGACTCCCCGTCGTATTTGGAAAACAAAAGAAGTTTGTACTTTACTTTTACTCTCGCTCTCTTTCCCATTTCATTCCCTCTCTCATCCCACGTATGTGCCCTAACCTCTTTTTCATCTCCAGCCTCATGTCTGTAGCCTCCCTGTGATTGCCCACCAACTCTCACCTTAAAAGCTTGCATTCTCCCCCTGATATTCAATTTGGTGTTTGGGCTCGCACATCTGTAGCCAAAACCACAATAAGTGCTTGAATTGCCAATGATGCAATAGATCGTTCAAGAATGAGTATTTGAATTCACCTGCTTCATCACGAGAGGTAGGCAGGTTATTCAATTTTCAATGGTCTTTCTTCATTATTGACTTTGAGCATTGAACAAAGCTTGTAAGGTTTAATGTTTTATATTCTTGAAACTGAAATTGTACGCATGTTTGATGCAGAGAGCTGCTAAGTGTTTTACCTGCCTTATCCGGAGGCTGTGATAGGTAATGATCAACTTTTGTTTTATAAAGGGTTGAAGAAAGCCAAGAAAGAACGAGGTTGTACGGCCAAAGAGCGCATAAGGAAAATGCCTTCTTGTGCTGCTGGAAAACGAAGCTTCATTTATCGCAGAGTCACTAGGTACTTTAGAACCAAGTTAAGCTTACTCCTACTATCCCTAGAGAGGATCTCATAATTTCAACTTCTTCTTCTCCTCCTCCACAGGAAGCTCATAAGGAGTTCGTTCCTTCCAACTCTACAGGCTCTCAAGGAGGGAATGATGAACCTGCTTTATGGAGATGGAGACAGTTTGCAGCCGCTTCCGCCATTCCTGCCTCTGTGAGCTTCCTCAACCACCCTCGTTCTGCACACATAATGCTCCGCATGATTCAATCTGATGAAGACATGGTGACCGTTCATGGCATGAGCGTCGGGAACCAACTCTGCTCTTTGATCCACGGTCTAATGAAGGTGTAAGCGTTACTTTTTCTTTTTGGCTCCGTATATTTTCCTTACTTCATCTTCTGTTTACTTATGCTTTGTTATCCTTTTCTTCTAGGTCGTTGTTCATCATAATGCTACCAAAGAGTATTATCTTTCTTTGGAGCACGAGATGTTCAGATGGAGAAAGAAAGTGGCTGACTGCCAGGGTGCACTTGATGTCTTCTTGTCAATAACGAGTGGTTGAAGAAGAATGAGTTTGAGCTTCAAAGTTCCTTAGACAAGTTTTCTCAGGACACAGCTGCAGTAGCCGAGGAACATCTAAGGCTTACCAATTCTTTGAAGGAGTCTTTGGAAACCACTGAGAAGTCTTTGGCTGAGTCTGAAGAAAAGTTGGCAGCAGGTGAGCTGGCCAAGACTCATACTAAAGAGAGGGAGAAGCAGACTAGAGATGAGTTCCAGGCCTTGTTTGACAAGGTTGGAAGGATGGTCTACAGTGTGGGCTACAGAGATGGCTTAGCAAAGGCTCCTCCCCAGATGCCTCTCTGTGATCTTCCGGAGACTCAAGCTGAGATTAATGCATCCACAGAGGATGCTGTTGTGAATGCTCCTGCTTCGGGAGCTGCTACAGTCAATGCTTCGAATCTGGCTGTTGAAGCCATTGTCGAAGAACAGGGTTGACTTCATGTTTCTTGTATTTTTTTACTTCTTATACTATTATTTATCTTTCTTTGTCCAATCATTGTAATTTTGAATTGACATCAATAAAATGAACACTTTGTTGAATTCTTGTTACTACATCCTCTTCTCTCCTTTTCTTAACATGTTTTACTTTACTCGCCCATTCTCAGAGATACGTTCTAGTTTCGTTCTGAGAGTAAGACTTATGAATTTCTCCTCGCTAGGACTTACGCCCTTTGTTCCTTCTGAGAGTATGACTTAGGGATTGCTCCTCCAAAGGACTTATGCCCTTAGCTTCTTCTAGGAGTAGGACTTATGAACTGCCCTCTCAAGGACTTACGCCTTAGTTCCATCTTGGAGTAGGGCTTATGAACTACCCCTCCCAAGGAAGGACTTACGCCCCATTTTCGTCGCCATTGAAGAAACAAGACAATGTTGACACCAGAGATTTTTACGTGAAAAACTCATGCGGGAAAAACCACGGGAAAATATTTATTATAATAGGTTCATAGTCTTAAACAAAATATTTCTTCAAATGAGTAGCATTCCACGATTTTTCCAAGTCCACTCCTTCTTTCGTTTTCAAATGATGATATTCGCTTCTGCATATTTTGCTGATGATCTATGACCCTTCCCATGTTGGTCCGAGCTTTCCCTCCGTTTGGAGGATTTTCTTTAAGACTAAATCTCCTTTCTAGAACTCCCATTTTTTTTAACTTTTTTTAAAAATAAGATCTCATTTTCTGATTGTAATGAGCCATTCAAATTAGAGCAGCTTATCTTCGTTATTATAATTGATCAATGCTGATCTCATAGTCAGACTTACAGGTATCATAACTTATGTACCGAATGCTAGAGCGAATGGTGTTTCTCCCGTTGCTTCCCAAGGAGTAGTCATGTGTGGCTATAATACTACTGAAAACTCTTCTACCCACTTCCCTTTCGCTTACTCCAAGCACTTCTTCAGGCTATCAGTATGATGCGATTTGACCTTTCCGCTTGTATGTTCCCCTACGGGTAGTATATAGTTGAGAATCGATTAATGATCTTTAGTCTTATGTAGAAAGTTTTTGCTATCTTTCCTATGAATTAAAGTCTGTTGTCTGAGAAGAATGTCTTAGGTCTCCTGAATCTGTTTATTATATTCTTCCATAAGAATCCCTTCGCCTCTTATTCTCGAATTTTTGTAAAAGCTTCAGCTTCAATCCATTTGATAAAATAATTTGTAACCACTAAATAGAAACCTATTTGGGCTGGCCACAGACTTACCATTGTATTAAGTTCACCGGGAACCATCTTGGTTATTGGGGAAAAACGTTGGCATTGTCACATTTCTCACGTACTGTTTGGCATCTTGGTACATTATGGGCCAATAATATCCCTCATTTAAAACTTTGAGCCATTAACCTTCCCCCGGTGTGATTACCACATATTCCTTCATAAATTTCAGCTAGCATGTACTGAGCTTCTTTACCCTTCAAACATTTTAAGTACGGTCCTGAAAATGACTTTTTATACAGTAATCTATTTATTAAAGTGTACCTGGCGCTTTGTTGTTGAATTTTTCTTACAAGGAGCTTATCTTCTGGTAGTGAGTCTTTTTTCATATAGTGAATTATATCGTCTTGCCAGTTAGGTCCTCTTTCAACTTCTACATCGGCTACATTGTTTCACGATAGTGAGACACTTGGTTTTTCGAGGAACTCGACTGGCATGTTTCTCTTGTACGCGAATCGTAGTAACAACCCCATGTTTGCCAACACACCAGCGTTTGGATTTTATAACTTTTTAACAAGCCCAGTAAATCCCTGCCTGTTGTAAGTAGCTTATCATCCTTTCATCATTCGCCACGTATTCTCCCATAACCTGTTTCATAATTAATATGGAGTCGCAAAATATTTTTACATATGTTACCTCATATTTTTGTAGCAAGAATATTCCCGCTATTAGCATTTCATATTCCGCTACGTTATTCGACGCGTTAAAGCCGAATGAGATGGAATGTTCCAGCGTTTCTTCAAATGGAGTTTGCATCATCACTCCTGCTCTGGCCCTTTGTTATTTGAGGCGCCATCCACATACAACTCACATGATTCGTTCTTTACTTTGTTTTGAGACTCGTGGTCAACTTTGTCCCCTGTAAAGCCCGCTACAAAATCAGCATGCGCCTTCCTTTTAATGGAGGTTCTTGGCTCATAGTGAATTTCATACTGACTCAACTCAATCAACCATTTTACCATTCTTTCGCTTACTTCTGGTTAATGCAACAGACTCTTGATGGGTGAGTCCGTTAGCACTTTGATGTTGTGTGCTTGGAAGTATGGTCTCAGCTTTCTTGCGGTAGTTACAATCGACAAACTAACTTCTCCATCTTCTTATACCTTGTTTCAGCTGCACTAGACTTTTACTTACAAAGTATACGGGCATCTACTTTCTTTCCTCTTACCTGATGAGTATGGTGCTAATAGATGTTTCTGAAACATTGACATATAGAAGGAGTTATTTGCCAGATGTAGGTTTCAAGAGTAACTGAGGAGTCGTTAAGTATTCTTTGATCTTTCTGAGGGCTTCAGTCGTTCCATCTATCTACATAGTTCTTTCTTAATTTCTAGAAAAATGGTTTACACTTGTTTGTTGACATTGAAATGAATCTGTTCAGAGTCGTCAGTCTCTAAGTTATCTCCTGTATTTTTTTCCAGTTTCTCAGAGACTTCCTCTCCACGATGGCTTTCACCTGATCTGGATTAACATCTATCCCTCGCTGGGTTACCAGGTGTTCGAGGAATTTCCCCGTAGCTACATCAAACGTGCATTTTTCTGGATTCAGCTTCATGAAATTCTTCCTTAAGACATAGAAAGCTTCATCAAGATCCCAAATATGATCTTCTCGTTCCTTTCTTTTTTACTAGTATGTCATCTCCATGGACCTCCATGTTTCTTCCAATCTGTTCACAGAAGATTTTGTTCACAAGCTTCAGTTGAGTTGCACCTGCATTTTTCAACCCAAAGGGCATTACTTTATAACAATAAATACCATATTGAGTAATAAATGAGGTTTTTTCTTGGTCGGGTTGGAACATTTTTACCTGATTGTACTCGAAGTAAGCATCAATGAAGGTGAGAAGTTCATGTCCCAAAGTTACGTCAACCATTTGGTCTATTTTCAGTAACAGATAATCATCTCTGCGACATGGTTTGTTAAAGTCAGTGAAATCTACACAGATTCTCCATTTTAGGTTTTTCTTTCGCACCATCATCATGTTGGTGAGTCACTCCGAATAATCCACTTCTCAAATGAAACCAGCCACCATGATTCTTTTGACTTCTTTCTCAATCACTTTATTCTGTTCCAGGGCAAAACTTCTCTTCTGTTATTTTACTGGCTTCACAGTGGGATCCGTATTCAACTTGTCGCATATTATTTCTTCGTAAATGCCTGGCATTTCTTGCATCATACTCACAAAAACATCATTGTTCCTTCGTAGGAAATCCACCAATTTTTCCTTTTCTGCTTGCTCGAGACAGGCGCCAATATTTGTCATCTTCTGAGTCCCTTCTTCTAGTCATACGAGTTTTGTTTCCTCTCTTACCTCGTATCTCGGGCCATCTTGCCCGTCCTCCTATGATTTCTATTATTCCATATCCTCAAGCCATTTGTCATCTTCTTTTTCTGTTGTTTTTTTCTTAACTGATTCCAACTCGGTTACAAGACATATACATGCAGTAGCTTGATCTCCCTTTATAGTCTTGATCCCATCTGGCGACGAGTATTTCAGTACTTGATAGAAAGTTGAAGTTCGGCTTTCATCTTGTGGAGCCAGGTTCTCCCAGGATGGCATTATATGGAGACGAAGTTTTCAAGACTAGGAACTCGGTCATGTATTTGAAGGGTTCAGCATTTACTGGAAGGATAAGAATTCCTTATGAATAGCTAATAGCTCCGTTAAAGCCTATCAGTGGTTATGAAGCTCCCTGCAGATTCTGTTCTCCCATTGACATCCATTCTAAGGTCGTCCGATAAACAATTGCCATTCTTATTTGACGAGCTCCTTAAGCGCTCCACCAACATCATTTTTTTATAGTACTCTTTCCTTTCCTTTCTAGTGGTCCCTTCCTGCTCCGTTAGCGTGATGATCGTGTTGACGATACGGAGAGGTTGTTTACCGTTATCATGCATATCGTTGCCATGAGTCTCTTTTTCAGCTTCCCATTTCTGCTATTCCTTCCTTACAAACTGACGAAGATACCTATCTTTAATAAGCTCTTCGATGTAATCCTTGAGCTAGAAGCAATCTTTAGTGTAATGCCCGCTGCTTTTGTCAAAAGAACAAAGCTTGTCCTTATCTGAGCTGGCCTTTTTAGCCAAGGTTTATCTTTGATCAAGTCGAGGATCTGGTTTACCTGGATTGTCAGCGGTGTGTAGACTTTGTCTCTCGGATGCATCCTATCTGAATCCCCTTTTCGGTACTCTGTCTTGTCCCATTTATTGTCATTTCTTTCATCATCTCTTTTCGTTAGGTCGATCCTTTTCTCATCGGACCTAGAGTTCCATTCCCGCTTTCACGGTTCTTCAACCCTCTGCTCAGCTATTTTCAACAAGCTTCTTTTTTCCTCTTCTAGTGTAATATAGGATTGCAGCCACTAGAAGTTTCTACCATAGCCCGGGACTTCACCTTTGATAAGTCCTCAAACAGGGGTGAGTTTGGATACAACCCTCGCCTGAAAACTAATCTAGCTACCTGATCATCACAGTTTTTAACTTTCATCATTTCATCTTTTGAATTTAAGGGTATATTCCTGTAGAGACTCTCCTCTCTTAGCGGAGATAATCAAAAGATACTATGTATCCTCCATCACCACATGGTAAGTAAAATACCATTCGAAAAGAACAAAGAACATAACAATAAAGTTAGTAATCGAATGTATAGGGAGGGAATGATACCATTTTAGAGCGGTCCCGTCTAGGCTGGTGGGGAACATCCTACACATCAGCTCATCTTCCTGTTAGTGTAGCACCATCACTTGCCTCAACCGCCAGAGGTGATCTACCGGATAACTTTTCCATTCGTAGCACTTAAATTTGAGCGCTACAAATTTCTTAGGTACGGGAGCCGCTAGGATTTCTGGGCATAGGAGTTCGAGTAAACGACTCGAGGTCGGCCTTGCCCATACTCCTTAACTCCCTCATCTCCCTCATCTTCATTTCTAAAATTTCTTCCACCACTTCCTTCGTTATGATTCTGGGTGGATGAGTTTCTCCTGTTATCTCCCTCGTATGGTACTGAGAGTGGATTTCTCCATCCTCATGTTGTATGTTTCTGTTGTTCTCATTGTTTTCTTGTTTTACATCTTACCCGTTTTCCTCTGAGCGGATCTCCCACTCCTCATTGATGGTTCTTTGACTAACCCCCTCACGCATTCGTGCCAGTTCCTGCTAAAGTGCATTAATCTGGTCCTGCACCGTCTGCCATGTGTTACGCAACGTCTCCGTATTCCGTTGTTCCATCTATTACATTCCAGTAAAAATTTTCTGGAGCATCTCTACTGGTGGAGTTAGTTGATCAACATGATCGTCTCTGTTTTTGATTCTGTTATCCTCATTCAGGGCTGCATTTGACCTGGTTCTAGGCATTGTTTCGTGTTTTGGGGGGGGGGGGGTTCCTCAAGTTTTTTTTTTCAGCTCTCCATAAAAACACCAAAATGTAAATGATTTTTTCCTCACACTTGAAAAATAATGAGAGAAGAGAAAATAGAACGATAATAATGATGATATGAATGATTTTGCTTGGTCTGTATTCAATGAATTATGTTTACAATCAAACTCTTTTTATAGTCCTTTTCTTGATTAACAAAATCTAAGCAAATATTTTTAAGAACATAATTATCACCATATTTATGGAATTATCACCATATTCATGGGATTACCCAAATATTCTCCTAGAATTATGCACATTATCTGTAACTATTAAATCAATTCTAACCGTCTGTTTGAGCCTACGACTTTGATTTAGGTTTTCCTGTTCTGCCACGACGGCGATCTTCGTATTCTCTTCTAATTGGTTCCCCTATGTACACGTGGCTAAGCTGAGATTCTATGCTTGTTCAGTATCCACTTTTGATATTTTCATACTACACAAATAAATGTTTCAAATCCTACTCTAGCTAGATCATGTCTGTAGATATCATATTTTGTTCGTGCCAGTTTTTTCAGACCCATTTTATTTTTTGACCCAATTATAGAGTTCAAGAAAGATATCCAAAATCTAAAAAAAGATATAAAAAACAAAATATAATAAATTTCGAAATATAAAATAAAATTAGAAAAACAAAATTAATTTTTTTTCTAAAAAGGAGAAAATAAAAAGATTTAAGGAAATATTTTGTTTTAAAAGAATAATAAATGAAAAGTCTTTATTTTTTGGTCTAATGTCATGCAAAATTCTAAAAGATCTTTCTTAATCATCAAGTAAATTTTCAGAGTAGGAAAGTTGTTATTTCCTTCCTTAAAATGAAGATAGATTTTAATGGTAGAATATTAAAGGTATCATTGGGCAAATTTTGCCTTCACTCTATAAATAATAAGCTTTGAAAGAGAAGGGAAAGAGAACTGATTTTCCTAGAGAAGGGAATGAAAAATGAGTTTAGAGAGAGAAATAGGGAAATAGAGAAGAGAGTGTCCTGCCTCCACCATTGTCGGCGCTGACGCTGCCTCGAGATGGAATTTCCCGGTGATCCAAAACTATCATTGTATTCGTCTCAACGTCAACTACCACTCTTTCAAGTTTCAACCCAATCAGACGAACAATGGCTGAGATACGTTCATTTAAAATTTTGGCCTAAAAAACTTTGACTCTTCTATTCCGTCACTGGCGACTTTCTCGACAAACGATCACCACTATTCAAACCCTCTCATTAAATTTAATCAGTCCAAGCTAACATTCCGGCCAAGACAACCACCATCTCTAGTAACCCAAAAAAATCATAGTTCAAGAAACTTATAAAAGTTTCGACCGAATGTCTCACCCGTCCAGCGAGACCCATCACTTCAAGATGGTTCAGTAGGATTCCGTCATTTTTTTCCATCTTCACATGATGACTCTCGTGATCCTTTCTGATATCATTAACATCAATAACTTTTTTAAGTACAATATACAATATTATTTATTTAAAGTTTTCTTGTATGTATGTGCTTTTTCTTCTTTATATTATATTATTTCTCTATGCTAACATATTAATATGTGTATAAGGTATATTAACATCATTTTCATTATCATTTTAATTAATGTTTGGAAGACCAATTTAATGTTCTTTTAACTTAAAAATTCCTACGATGGGTCTTGAAAATTTTGGGATACCAATTTTTCAGACTACTGAGTTAATGAATTATTTTCGAGATATCAAAATAATTCCAATATTTTTTCTCCTTTTATACAAAACAATCTGACGATGGACTTTTGGAATACCAATTTCTAGAACTATATTTGAGGTGATGAATTATTTTTAAAATACCGAAGGTAATTCTAATATTTTAATAAAAAATATTTTTTTAAAATTTTTAATGGTCTTAGCACCACTCATTTTCTATCATATACTTGTTCCATTTTTTATACAAGATTTGACTAAATAATATATTTAAGAATATTTTTTCCAAACCCTTTCTTAATACTCTTTTCAAAAATTGGCAATTAACAAATTTTGATAGCAGTTACAAATAGGTATTGTAGGGTATTAGTACCTCCCTTACGCACAAATGACTCTCGAAGCAAATCTGAGTTTTCGTAGACAAAATATTTTTTCTAAATAAGTGACCAGTCATGCTCTATTGATGGCGACTTCGATTTTATTTTGTAAAATATCATTTTCAATAATCACTTCACGTCACAAACATGTTACCACAATGTCCTCAAGAGACTAATCGACTTGTTTTCAATCAAACAAATCTTTATGAATAGCAGAGAGATCCTAAGCGATCCAAGCTTTGAATACTCTCTACTTTCTCTCTGTTCATCAGCTTGCTCTTCATGAGTTTTAATAAATCTATTTAAGGGTTATTTATTTATGCGTATTCTTTGTCATTTGTGACTGGCACCTATAATGGTGGATATTCTTATTGTCTTTGTTAGAATGAATATTTAGTATTACGATAAAATATATGATTAAGAAATTTTAATTAAAAGATAAGTAGAGAACAATCTAGAACATGACGATATAAGATGAACCACCGTCTGATTAATTAGCCAACCTGCCATTTTTGGGTGTTGACCAAACAAACCCCACAACTGGAAAAGAAAAGGGCAAGGAAAGGGCCTCAAATGATAAAGTTTTTAAATTAATTTATCTTATTAACCCTTCATCGTCAACCAACATGTCTTGTTTATGATTGGAAGAACCATGTGAATCCTTTGTGACATTGGCCCTGCTGAGTAAGGCCAACTCACATGCATTTATCTTTTATTAGGAAAAATTATACATTTGATCTATATATTAATGTGTGTTCATAGCTTTATGCGCAATTTACCCTCCTGAATTATAACATATGTAACCAACCTCATACTAATCCCTAAACTTTTATTTAGGTAGCATTTTATTACGATTAGAAACGTCTATTAGCTTTGTAATTGAGAATTATTGATGAGAAAAAAGATATTGAGGACTGTGAAGGATTATTTCAGTCAACTGAAAAAAGGTTAAAATATTTTTTAATTATTTAATACGAAGTTACTCTATAAATAAGTTAAAGTTCTGGGTGACGTTTGCAAATCCTATAGTTAGATGCATATTAGATCCACTTTATGACTGACTCAAGCAACTTTATGACTGACTTAAGCAACTTTATGACATCATTTTATTATAGATTTCAAAAAACATATAATACACAAGCTAGCCAAAGTTTTTTTTAACAACATCAAGCTTGTATTTCAAACAATTAAAGATGATTAAACTCTCATGTACAGAGTTCAATTCTCTATCAATATTATAAGAAAGATTATGGATCTCAAAACTAAAATTACTTTGACCATTACTATTATTTTCAATATTATCTACAACTAAATTAAGATCATTCAAAACTCAACAATTTTTCATAATATCATAAGAAAAATTTAGCAGTGTCCAATCATTACACTGAGGAGAATTTAACCAAACACTATAAGAAAAATAGTTTTCTCCGGCGATTTTATGGCGGTGATTATGCCAACCAACGGCAAAAAAATCAACAAAACCGTTGGCGGCAGTTTTTAGGACATGTTGGGCAGTTCTAAAACCGCCGCTAAATAATATTTAAATCGCTTATTTTTCCTTTTCGCCAAAACGCGCGAGAGATGGTTTACATGCAGCGACGGTTTTAAGACATGTTGCGGCGTTTTTAAAACCGCCGCTAAAAACCTTTAAATCCATAATTTTTCCTTTTGACTTTTCTCTCTCTGCAACAGGCAAAGCTAACATCAACCGCGATTTTCTGCTGCCAGCTCCTCCACCGCAAGCTCCCCCACCTGGAGCTCCTCCATGATCTGCAATCTTCGTCTCCATCTCTCTGCAATAAGATTTTCTCTTTTCCCCTCTTCCCTCCCTCTCTGCAATCTCCCTCTCTCTTGAACAAGCTTTTCTCTCTTCTCATCTCCCCTCTGAAATTTTATAACAAATTTTGGCACATTATTGGTTGCTAATTTATATAAAGTTCTCAAAATGTTGATTGGAGTATATAGATAGGGTGAGACAAAGTAAATTTTATTATAAATTTAATTAGGTGATTCTCATCTATATATTTATATTCTAAATGCCAAAGGCAATGCTTGATTCCTCCATTTGCAAATTTTAATGCCAAAGTTAGAATATGGTTAGGTTGTTTATTCTAATCTAATTATGAATATAGTTAATTGTTTATTGTAATTTTCCTAATTTTTAGTTTATTTGATTTAATAGTCAAATAGTTAGAATATGGATAGCTAATTCAATAGAATTGTTAGAATATGGGTAGCTAATTTGTTTAGTTAATTGTTTATTGTAATTTTCCTAATTTTTTTAGTTTATTTATTTCTTGTAGTGATTGTAACTTGTTTGTCTATGTTCTGTACCTCAATTTGTGACTCTTATTTCATTGTGAGTTTGATTTTCATTGTATTGAACTATCTATTATAATGTGTTCAGATTGATTTTAATATGGATAAAAGTTGGCTTGAAAAATATCGAGTTAGTCAAGATTACCTTAATAGAGTTTAGGAGTTTCTTAATTTTACTTTCGAAAGAGTTTCTGTAGATGGTAAGATTTTGTGTCTATGTAAACGTTGTATGAATACGCTGAGGATGAATAGGGAGAGTGTGCATGAGCACTTGGTGTGCAATGGGTTTTGCATTAGTTATACACGTTGGTTTTTCCATGGTGAATCCATATTGTAAAATTCAAATGGAGAAGAGATTAATGAAAGCAATGTGAACGATACATCTGTGTATGAAGCTTGTAATGACAATATGCATGGCTTGTTGCGTGATGTATTCAGACTTGTGGATAATGAGAGATGAATATATGATTTGCATACAGAACCAACTGCTAATAATATGAATGAGTAACTAAATGATGCTCAACACGTAAAGGTGAATGATTTCTCTGTCTTAGTTAGAGATAGTAATGAACCTTTATATCCAAGTAGAAAAAGTTTTTCAAAACTCTCATTTATTGTGCATCTTTATCACCTCAAGTGTCTTCATGGATTGAGTAATGAGGCACTATCAGGGTTGCTTGAGTTATTGCGTAAAGCTGGATGGAAGTTACCAGAAACATTTTATGAAGCTGTAAAGATTATAAAAAAGTTGGGTCTTGGATATGAAAAGATACATGCTTGTCCAAATGACTGCATATTATATTGGAAAGAAAAAAAACAAGAACAGTCATGTTCTACTTGTGGTACTTCAAGGTGGATAACCAAGGAGGGTAAGAGTACATCTCAATCTCAAGGAAAAAGGAAGAAGAAGCCAAAAGATGTTAAAGTGATGTGTTACTTTCCTTTAAAAGGAAGGTTACAGAATTGTCTAAAACTGCTGACGATATGAAATGGCATCACGTAGAGCGTACTGAATATGGTGTTTAAGGACATCCTGCTGATTCGCCTGCTTGGAAACCATTTAACTCTAGATATACTGAATTCTCATCTGAACCACCTAATGTGAGACTTGGTTTGGCTAGTGATGGTTTCAACCCATTTAGAGCGATGAGTGTTACTTATAGTATGTGGCCTGTTCTTTTGATTCCATATAAATTACCTCATTGGATGTGCAAGAAACAAACATCATTGATTCTCTCTACTATTATTGGGCCTAAAATTCCTGGTAATAATATTGACATATATTTGCAAACTTTGATAGAAGAATTGAAAGAGTTATGGGAAACAGGTGCCGATACATATGATGCATCAAGGAATTAAGTTTTTAAGATGCGTGCGACATTGTTGTGGACGATTAGTGACTTTCCAGGACTAAATAATTTGTCTGGGTGAAGTACACATTCATGTTTTGCTTGCCATTGTTGTAATTATGAGACATATTATCAACGTTTGAAATACAATAAAAAAATTTGTTTCATGGGCCATAGGAGATTTTTAGAGGCTAGTCATATGTTTCGTCGTGATAGTAAAAATTTTAACGGCGCAATTGAGAATAGATCAGCTCCTATTTCTCGTACGAGATCAGATGTTTTACAACAAGTCCAAGGCCTTAATGTCACTTTTGGGAAAAGTAAAGAATCTGGCCGAAAATGAAGATCTGGTGATGATAATGTGTAATATTGGAAAAAGAGAAGTATATTTTTTCAACTACCTTATTGGAAATTTAATCTTATACGTCATAATCTTGATGTAATGCACATTGAAAAAAAATGTATGTGATAACATACTAGGGACAATTCTTAACGATCCACGGAAGAGTAAAGATAATTATAAGGCTCGCCTAGACCTTTAACATATGAATATAAAGAGTCAACTTCATCCAGTGACTCAAGCTGATACCACATACTTATCTCCTGCTTTGTTTTCAATGACGAATGAAGAAAAATACATATTCTTTAATGTGCTGAAGAGTATCCGAGTTCCTGATGGATATGCATCAAACATTTCTCATTGCATCGATTTAAAGCAACGCAAGATTCAAGGTCTTAAAAGTCATGATTGTCACATTATCATGCAACATAACATTACGGGGTGTTTTGGAAAAGAAAGTGTACTCTGTTTTATATGAATAGAGTTAGTTTTTCAGATAATTATGTTCTAAAAGTCTGCAAATAGATATGATCAACAAGCTTCAATCTCTGATTGTGGTCATACTTTGTCAAATGAAACAAATCTTTCCTAAATCATTTTTCACCATTATGGTACACTTAGCCGTACACTTGACAAACGAAGCAAAGATTGCTGGACCCGTGCATTATAGGTAGATGTATCCTATTGAGAGGTATCAATATAAAAAGTTGTCCATTACTTCACAAGATAAAAATTTACATGCGCCGATGTTAATTTCTTACATACTATTGTATTAGGTATCTTGGTAATCTTAAATCACATGTCCGTAATAAAGCTCATCCGGAAGGTTCCATAGAAGAGGGATACATAATACACGAGTGTGCAACATTCTGCTCGAGATACCTTGAAGGAACTGAAACAAGATTTAATTGTCCTTCTAGAAATTGGGATGGTGAAGATGAGAAAACCACGCATGATGATATTTTTTCTAATAAAGGACGACCAACAAAATCCACAAAAGAAGGCTATCTTGATGAGAAGTCTTGGTTATAAGCACATCGATTTGTATTATTCAATTGCCAATTGACAGAACCTTTTCAACGGTAATAATTTACCATTTACATATATCTCAACTTAAATGTGGAGTATTTGTAATCCATTTATCTTTACATGTAGAAAATGTAAAGTAGATGTGAAGAGGGAAAATCGTCGATGTCGACATGCACTAAATGAGATCCAACGTTTGGTACATGAAAAATTTGTTGGATGGCTTCAAACTTATGTAAGTTTAAGTTTGTTACTTAACTTCATGTGATTTTGATAAGTTAATTTTGAATATAGTTTTATTAAATACGCCAACAAGAATGAAGTGTTGGACGAAATAAGGTGGTTACCTCGTGTTCCAAATAGAATGGTAAAAAATATGAGGGATTTAATATAAACGGATTTGTATTTCGCACGAAAGAAAGTGATGCAGCACTAAAGACGCAGAATTGTGGGGGGTTTTATGACAGCTGAGACTAGAAGTTACGCAAATTCGAGGGATACAAATCCAATAATAGGAGAAGTAAAATATTATGGGATATTGAAGGAGATTGTTGAACTGAACTATTACGATAAGTTCAAAGTAATGTTATTTACGTGTGATGAACTGACACTACGAATGCTATAAGAAAAGTTGATGAGTTTAGGTTTACACTTGTTAATTTTTCACATTTTGTTCACACTAGTGAGGATTTGAAAGATGAACCATTCATCTTTGCATCTCAAGCACGTCTTGTGTATCGCGTACAAGATCAGATAGATAAAGATTGACATGTTGTGATCTATACAAAACCAAGAGACATGTTTGACATGAGTGACCATAATAATGATACAACTATTGATAATGAAGTGGTGATGAATTTTGAAAGTGAAATACATGATCATTCTCATTTAGAAGAAGTCTTACATGAGAATGAAGAATGTGTCAATTTAGTTAGGAGAGATGTTGTTGGTGTAACCATAGAAGATACAATCCATATGAATGTTGATTTTGATCAGAATAATGATGACTCAATTTGATCGTGTTACTATTTGAATTAGGAATGTCTTTATTTGATAGTGTTAGTATTTAATTTTGATAAGCTATGTCTCTCTTTGATAATATTATTATCTATTTTGTTGTGCAAGTATAACCATTATGGTTCGTGGTAGACGTTTGTGCTTAACTGAGGATGAGTCCGTTGGTGATCAAGTTCCACCATACGACGCTCCCACTAAATTAGCAGGCATAACATTTATTTTATATTTCATACAAACTATTTTTTTTATTCATATAATGTCTGACATACAAAATAATATTTTATACGTAGGTGAATCCTCCTCCTCTAGACGGAAGATTCATGGTCGGACATAATTAGCTCATATATGGAATCTACTTGAAGGGAAGAAAGTGAAAATTGAATTCAACCCAGCAGGACAACCGGTCAAGGATCAAGCATTTATGTATACGAGCTTTTTGGCTTCACTAGGAAGCACCTACGATCTATTGCCCATCACCTATGAAAATCAGAAGAAAGTGCCTGAAATGTACAAGGACGCAGTATGGGATATTATGAAGGTATAAATACTTATTTGTAATCGTCTCTTCCATTATGTATTTATTAACTATACATTTATAATTTTTCAGAGTAAATGGGAAGTTACCGACGCCAACGGAACGTTTGCATTGTCTTCAATTAATAAGAGATGGAAGGATGGTAAAAGCAAATTGAGAACAATAATACGACAAATATCTGAATGAAGAAGAATGCCTAAGACATAAACCTGAGGAAGTTCTACGAGATCAGTAAAATGTTATTGTCCATTGTTGATTCTCTTATGAAGGAATGATATTACAATATTTTCTTTTGACATTGAATTTGGTTTATTACGTTGAGCAAATACTAATTTTGTTTCTCAAATAACAGGCTCATAGTGAAACAATCACTGCGATACAAGTAAAACAAAGTATACATCATTCTTTAGGAAGGAAAAGCTATGCTAAAAAACAAGACGAAATTATACATAAATCTTTTTTTATTATAAATAATATTTTTGTTTTTAGTATTGTGATCAAAATATATTTTTTAAACATAATGATAGACAGAGGTGTTAGGGAGAGAGCCCAATATGGTTAAACTGTTTATAGAAGCACATAAACGTAAAGATGGGAATTGGGTAGATCAAGAATATACTTTTAGAGCTGTGAGAATTATTTTTAAGTTACATTTGTCAATATTTTTTATTTTTTCAACTATATTTGTCACATATGTGATTGAATTGTTTATTTGTATTGTAGGAGAAAATACAAGAACTTCTGGAATCCCAAACACAGGATGGGAATAATGTCACCCCTATAGATGCATTTTCTGAAGTTAGGGGTCCAGAGTATCCTGGATGAGTCTGTGGAATGGGACTAGGTCCAACTCCCACCAGTGTATTTAGATCGCAGAGCAGTCGTCAGTTTTCTGAAGAGCCGTTCGTTCCACGTGCAGAACATGAGAAAGTTATGTCACAGCTCCATGAACTTCAAGATGTTCAAGTTCAACTTCAATCCTAAGTGACGTACTTTATGAAAATGATACAAGCACAAAATCCTTCGTTCTCATTTCCCAACGTTGATCATGTAAGATTTTTAAGGAATATATACTTTATGTAATTATAAATTATGTTTATTCCAACATTAATACTAATTTTGTTCATTTTTATGTGTTTAAAGGATTTTGGAGATCCTTCCTAAATTTCATGATCACATAAAGTTCAGTGAAGATGAAAAATACTATATTTGCTTAAGTTTGAACTTATATAGCTTTGTCTTTAAAAGTTGTGAGTGTTTCAATTGATTGGTTCTGAATCTTTAAATATTTGTGAATGTTTGAATTTGTGAACTTTTAAAATGCAAGAATTTTTGAATTGATGGACTCTGAACT
The DNA here is from genome assembly GCA_003255025.1 of Datisca glomerata. Taxonomy (NCBI): domain Eukaryota; kingdom Viridiplantae; phylum Streptophyta; class Magnoliopsida; order Cucurbitales; family Datiscaceae; genus Datisca; species Datisca glomerata. Next base: position 1,055,973 of record QANY01003779.1, on the reverse strand, counting down.
GTTAAAATTTTTGTATTGATAGATTCTGAAATCTGTGACATAGAATATTTTCTGAAACAGGCATTATTGAAAGTTATGGGATGTTTAAAAAATAGAAAAAAAATTATGACCAAAATTTCAAATTACAATGGTTGTTTGGAGGCTATAGAGGCGGTTCAAAACCGTCGGAAAATATATTTTATTCTATTTTCCTGAGCTTTTGCGGCGGTGATTAGAAAAAAATCACCGGAAAAACCTAGAAATTTTCTCAAATTTCTAAAGAGAAACAAAACCACCGGCAAAGACCCCCCTTTGCCGGCGGTCCTCCAACGGTTGGAAAAACCGCCGCCAAAAAACTTTGCGATGGTGGATAAGGCGGCGATTTTTGAACCGTCGTAAAACTTTTTGGCGGCGGTTAAAACCGCCGCAAAAGACTATCAAAGCCGCTGCTAATAACAATTTTTCTTGTAGTGAAACTATAGCAGAGAAACTCTCTCATTCCACCTCAATTCTCCTCCCTCAGTTAGCGACAAATTAGCAACAACAACCAAATATTCAAGAAGCTTCCTCAACTAGCATCTTGATACTGCTGGATTTTTCAACCGTATACATGTCAAATAATTTTAGATTCAAATGAGTCCTAACTAATCCAAGAGTATTAGGATCAATTTCCAAAATCCATCCAACTCGAAAGAAAATCCTTCTTATAACTGGTTCAAGAACCTAATTTAAGGACAATTTGATCTATAAACATATTGGACAGTAATCAAAAGCCATTTCTGAAAGTTTTAAGACTCATATTCATACTTTTTCAGAACAAGGAACCATTTAAGTTCCATGGCCCTCTGGTAGCTAGCATGAGTTTAAATCTATCAAAAAACATATAATTCAATAACTTCGTCAGAAATGGTTGGGTATCCTTGAGTTTCACGTGCGTAAGTTTTTTTCTTTGCGAACAAATTAGTCCTCGGTGAATTCAAAGTTTTCTTAACAACTTAGTTTAACACAAATTAGTTAAGTTTCATATCCATGTCTTCGTCGTGACTTCCTCCCATGGTTTCACTTAAATTTTTCAGGATAACGTGAACAAAAAAGAACTCATATTTTTTTTGTAATAAAGCAAAATCATATTAACTAATAGAGAATGAGAATATTCAGTCTTGCATCCATTAACAAGTATCTTAACGTAATAAGTTACATAGAAGACTTGATCCTCCAAGTCCGAGAGATGGTCCCCGTGTAATCTTTCTTTCTCTTTGTTTATATTTTACTTTTAATCTTAACGTAATAAATTTGAGCCTTATTGTTGTTTCTGGATACTTATGTATGGATCAAGTTGGATGTGTATCTTTGCGTTTTTGTGTTTGAATTAAGTTAGGCTCTAGATCTTTGCATGATATTGAGTTAGACTTTGGAATACCTTTTTCCTTGAATCACAATGTATCTCTGAAGTGTTTGATGTTTGCTTCTAAGTTTGTTAGTCAAGTTAGAGTTTACATTAGAGGGAATGTTGTTTGCATGGAAAGTGCCTCTATATGTATATGAATAGTTGTCTAGCGTAGAATGTTGCACTTGGACTACTAGTCCTTGTATGTCTAGAGTATTTGGGCATCATGTGCATCATTGTGTTGAATTGGCGCGATGTACTATAGGATCACCCTTCATTTTGTCTTTGTCCAAACGATGAGGGGTGATGGTTTCATATATGGGTCTCCATGAGTATTTAAGGATGAATTAAGCCTCTTCTTATACGCGTTCAGTGTTTGATGATAGAGTATAGCCTTAATAATGTAAAATGTAGTGGCTTGAAGGTGAATAGATTGAGAGGTCATATTCTTAGTGTGTTGTATGAAGTCATGTAAGGATATCGTACATTGAGAGGTCATATTCTTCTTTTAATACATTTATCAGATTGATGCAATTAACAAAAATAATATATCATTTTAATTTATTGTTCCTATGGCCTCTAGTATGCACAAAGAGTTACAAATTCAATTATTTCACGAGCTAATTTGGTAATGTTTTCATCTTATGTTCAAGGGTCCTTCTACAAATTAATCGAGAATGTACCATGGGAGTGGTACATTTGCACACAAATGAAGTACATTTTTTATGTACCTCCTTTTGCACCGTAAGTTGTGTGTAAAGGCACCTACTTGATTCGATACATTTATAGTTTTTTAGACTCTTCTTATGTCAAAAAGTAATCGAGAGTAAGCTAAGTTCAGAAAAGTTGAGTTTTTCTATTCCATTTGAGAGGTCATGCTATGGCACCGAAGATGATCCAAGAACGGATCACCCCAATCGATACATATAATTTCATGATATCTTAGAATTTTCATTTTTCCATTTGAGTAGTTTACAATAAAACAAAAATTTCATTCTTTGTTATTCAAAAGAGAATAAGGAAGCAGACCAAAGCGCTCACATAATATTTTGTATAAATTTAAAATCAATTGGGTTTTATTTTTCTTTAGAAAAACTCTCCAAGAAAAAAAACTTGTGCGGATCACATGTGACGGTTACAAGAATGACAGAAAAGTGAACCATACCCAACAACATTCAAGGATGGATGTAGACCCATCGGGCATAGATAAAGATAGTCTATTTAATGAATTAGTGTAGAAGAGAGAAACGATTTTTGATTTATTTACATCACAAAAATAAATATGTGAAATTTTGATGTGGATCAGAAAGCTACTCGACTTATTTCCAATCAGATAAGTTTTTTTAAGAGTGGCAAGTGTATCTTAAAGGAGCCAAACTCTATAATCTTATATTTTCTCTCTGTTGATCATTTTGTTCTTTTATGGTTTTGGTTAGATCAGTTCAACCAAAAATATGATTAAAAACTAATTATTAAAAGATAAATCGGTGAATTTATATTAGTTTGAACATGACGATATAAGAATAACCAAAGTCTGATTAGCTAACCTACCCTTTTGGGTGTTGACCAAACAACCTCACATTTAGTAGAAAAGAAAAGGCAAGAAAAAGGCCTCAAATGAGAAAGTTAATCCTCTCTCTTCTTTAAATTAGTTTATCTTCTTAACCCTTCGTCATCAACCTACAACATGTCTTGTTTATGATTGGAGGAACCGTGTGAATCCTCTGTGACATTGGCCCTGCTGATCAGTAGGAAACTCACATGCATTTATTTGTTCCCAAGGAAATTATACATTTGGTCCATTTATATGTTTCCATGGCTTTATGAAGAATTACTCGGCTTAAAGTTATTTCAAATCATGTGTCATCCAATCTGATTCTATAAAGTTTAGACTGATCTGAGCTGCTTAAATATATGATCTGAATTGTCCACACCTCAGTGGACAGCTCTACCGAGAATCTCAATTTAATATAACATACATTGCGCTTCATACTCGACCCAAATTAAAAAATAACCTCATTTAGCCCTTAACTTTGATTTAGTCAACACTTCAGTATGATTAGAAACATGTATCTTCTATTAGCTTTGTTATCGAGGATTAATTAAAAAAATAGGTTTCGTCTTGCTTAAAGTTAGTTCAAATTATGTGTCATCCAATCTAATTCTATAAAATTTAAACTGATCTGAACTGTTTAAATGTATGATCTGAATCATCCACACCTCAATGGACAACTCCACAGTAGTAGAGAATCTCAATTCAATATAACATTTTGCGCTTCATGCTCGGCCCAAATTAAAAATTAGCCTCATATATAGTCCTTAACTTTGATTTAGTCAACACTTCAGTATGATTAGAAACATATATCTTCTATTAGCTTTGTTATTGAGGATTAATTAAAAAAATAGGTTTCGTCTTGCTTAAACAAAAATTAATCAAACATGCATCAAAGTGTAGAAGTGGCAGAGGAAGCACAAAAAAAAAACATTTAGAAGGATTCCATTAGCTCACACTATGATATGGAATAGATTTATCCACATGAAACAGTTATTTATGACTGAAGAATAATTATTTCAGTAAACACACTGTAAAAAAATAAAATATTTCTCAATTATTTAATCGGAAGTTACTTTGTATATATGAAAAAAGAATTAAAGATATATGTGATGATTGCAAATCCTATAGTTAGATGCATACTAGATCCACTCTATGAGTGACTTAAGCAACTTTATGACATCACTTTAATATAGATATTGAAAAGGCAAATCCGCAAATACACAATGATTTATTAATTTAGCTTGAGTTTGAGCCTATTGAACAACTGGTGATCTCTTAAATACCAGATAATTTTTTTGAGTTTTTATTTAACCCAAAACATATTTGTTAAATTTTAAAAAATTTGTTGAATCTCTTATTTATTGAACTACACATCACATTAGTTGAATCATTAGACTAGAAGTATACATGGAACGGAACAAGACAGATTTTGGACTTTTTTGTTCAGTTTCGATCAGGACGCAACAATTTTTTTCGGTCCCGTCATGTCCCGTGTTGAGAGGAAAAATCAAGCAGGACAAGACAGGATGGGACACGGTTCGGGATGAGTATTTTAGGTAAAAAATTTAAGGGTTAAAGATTAATTTTAGTTTAAAGTTCAAAAGATTAAAAAGGTTAAAAAAAATTAAGAGTTAAATTGAAAATATTAAGGGTTAAAACTGAAAAAATTAAGAGTTAGATTTAAAAAAATAAAAATTTTAGGCTATTTATAAAAAAATAGATGGGACGAGAAAAGTTGGGACAAAAAATTTTATCCCGTGTTCCGCCCCGTCCCGTCAAGAGTAAAAATTACATCCCATCCTGCTCATTTCAGGACGAGACGAGTATTTCGGCACGGTTACACATCCCTACATAAACACATTTGTTAAGCCCTAGTAACATATTAATGAAACTCACCACATCATGTAAAAACAACTTCCCATTGTAAAATTTTCCTCAAAAAACATATAATTCAATAACTTCGTGACAAATAGTTAGAAATGGGTGGGTATCCTTGAGTTTCACGTAAACTTTTTACATTCACAGTTAACAAATAAAACTTGATAATAGTTTGCCAGTCTTTCTTGCATCCATCAATAGATTTTCTAATCCAAATAGTATAGAAGATTTCCAACTTGGGAATCGATTCCCTTGCAATATACTTTCTTTATGAAAAAAATAATTATTTTTGTGATACACCACAAGAAAAATCATTAATTGTGACGGTTATATGCGAAGGTTGATTCAACTGTCGCTAATTGTAGAATAAGGGGAAGAAATTACGACGGTTTAGTCAACTGTCGCGATTGCTTGAGTTTTACCGATGATTTCTGTAAAACCATCGCTGAAGGACACATATGACGACAGTTTACCTAAACCATCACGATTAATTCCATTATTTACCTTAATTTTATGACGGTTCAGAGGAAGCGTCGCAATTCATCGAGAAATGACGATGATTTTGGCTAATCATCGTATTTGATTGTGTTTTTTATTTTCATGCTGCGACAGTTATGCTAAACCGTCACAATTAACTGAGAAATTGTGATGGTTTATGTGAACCGTCGCTACAAAGTTTATTGGCGACGATTAGGACAAACCGTCGCAAAGTGTTTTGAGGTTACTTAAACGGTGTCGTTTTCTATTTTTTAGTCAATATTGTGTTCTACGGTGACGGTTTCTAAAACTGTCGCCAAAAGAAACCCTAAATTAAAACCTTCCATGTTTTTCCACTTTCCCCAGCTCTCTCATTTTTGCAAGTGCACGATTCTTCTCCATTTTCGACAGAGATCTCAGCCCCGTGGTCCTTCTTGTTGTAGCTCAGCCCTGTGGTCCTCCTCGCCGTAGCTCAACCCCGATCTTAGCCCTGTGGTCTTCCTCGCCATAGCTTAGCCATGATATTTTCATTCTTCTCCATTAGTTTTCTTATTTTCTAGGTATCATTATGATCTTCAAAGTGTCGCATTCAGTTCTTTTTTTTCATATACTATATATTATCCGATTCTTTTTTTTCATATACAAATCTCTAGATTTTTTTCATATACTAAATCAGTTTATTAGTGTTCTGTGTTTCAATTCATTTTTTGTGTTTGATTATTTAGTCATGGTTATTTTGTTTTGTTTTTCTGGTGATTTTTTTTGTTGTGTTGTATAAAATAGAAATATGGTGCTATTCCCTCTATTGATAATGGTTGTTTCGGTTATACTTTTATTTTACTCATTAATAACAATTTTAATGCCCTTGCCTTGACTTATTCTTAAAATTGAATTTGAGTGATTGAACATGTTGTATAATCTAGGGCTGCCTCATTACATAATATATGGGCTACCTCATTACATAATCTAGGGATTGAACATGTTGTATCTAATAAAAAATATGGTATTTTTCCCCTTCTAATGATGGTTGTTTCAGTTTGGAGAAAAAAAACATATTAATTAGGGGAGTGCAATTAAACTGCTTGAGAAAAGTGTCATTTTCTTATTTAGAGCCATATTCTAAATAATATTGTTAAATCATTATACGTATTCTTTCAACTATTATAACAGAGTACAAAAAACACTCATATGATGTGTCAACAAGGATTATATATATTCTTAGTTTGTGATGTTTCCGAAGTTAAAAGCAGAATATAGGCTTAGCAAAATACAGAAATAGGAAAGACAACAAAATTGCTTCTTAATACCTGTAAATTAATTATGGGTGAGTATAGGTTAAAAGGTGTAGTTTAGTTTTAATTGTGCTATTTATTTGGTCGTCTTTAAGCTTTGAGATTTACAATGGATAAGAGTTGGAATACAAAACCAAGATTTAGTAAGGCATATTAAGATGGAGTAAATAAGTTTCTGAACTTTACCTTTGAGAGAGGATCGGGTGATGGATATATGTGTTCATTAGGACTGGGGGAAACTCCAATTACAATGTTCTCGCGTTACAGTGGGGAATTGTCCACGCAAGATTCTTCTCATTTATCAGCTGAGTTAAAATTCCAACGTACACGAGTAGCTAAGTTGAAGGCTCAATGTGCACGAGTGCTTTAGTTGTAGGCTTAATGTTCAGAGACTAGGATAGGTTTTATGTATTGAGTTTTATTTAATACTTATAAAATACTTTGTTATTATGAATTTTCACACTTTGAATACATTTGGATAATTTGTATTGATAATCTATTTTTATACTTTGAATTTATTAGATATTTTGTGTTGATAATCTATGTAGATTGATATTGCTATGATTGTTGTGGAGATATATAAGATGTTCAAATTGATATATATGCAGGAGTTTTTGGGTATATGTGAAAATGAAAAGTAGAAGAGCAAAGCAGTGCTTTTCGTGACGGTTCTAGAACCGTCGCGAAAACACAAAGGATGACTAAGTCGTGATGATTTATAAACCGTCGCGGAAAGCACAACAACAAGCGCGCGGTGATCCCATCACCGTAGATTTATATTTCGCGACGGTCCTCCGACAGTTGTCAAAACCATCGACAATGCAACCCTGACGGCGGCGATCCCGGTGGTTTACAAACCGTCGCCATAACGTTTACGACGGTTAAAAACCATTGGTATAGACTATAAAAACTGTCGTCGTAGACAACTTTTCTTGTAGTGGATAATGAGTTGTACGTAAATCTCAGTATTGAAAACTTAAACCGAGCTTTAATTAACTAAATTTTATGATTGAAATGATTATATGTTTAATTTTATGAGATTTAAACCGAGCTTTAATTAATTAAATGATAATATCTATAGGTTAATAAATTATAAATGATAAATTATTTTAACGAGTGAAAAAATGTTGATGTATAAATGATTGAAATCAGTTGTATAAAAAAATTTAGTCTAAATAATAATTGAAATACAATAACTCTTTATATGTAAACTAGTATATAATAACTCTTATTCATAATGACGTTTTAGCTCGTTCTTATCTGGTAACGTGTAATAACAGTTTCTATAAAAAAAAAACGCCAACAATGAATTGAAACGTCTTCAGTTACCATACTTCTTAGTAGTGTTTGCTTTGGTTACTCAAACCTCATTACGAAACAGACATTTTAATAAAATAGAGCTGACTTCATCTTCCTTCGAGGTAGATGGGAGAGGTGGGTAATTCACACTTGTTGTTAATTGTTTATGATCGTTTTTTTTTTGTTTTTTTATTTATTAATGACATTACCTGCCTACCCCTTCGATATCGAAAGCATATCATCTCATGTAATTCTGTTGAAGAGTAGAAACTTATGTCCAATGGATGGCACACATCAGTTTATGAAATTAAAAAAAAATCACATCAGAAATTCTTTTTTCGATATATTTGAACCATTCAGATGATTTAACGGCTCAGATTTGTCAAACATAACTCTGATGTTAGATTTTTCAATAGAAGAGACCTATATCCTTCATTGTCACTTGTTCGACGAGTTCATTATCTTCCTATTTTGTAAGAAACATTTTATCTACTTCCTAAGAAACAATTTCTAATTCTAAAGATAATTAATGAAAAAACCCTACAACATGGTTTTAAAAAAAGTCTTATATATAACAACATATCAAACTCATCCTTACAAAAAAAAATACTCATCCATATTACGATATATATGTCACCTGACCTATAAGTTCTTTTGACAAACTAATGGCTTGAAATTTATTTCCAAAAAAATGAACTTTAATTTGCTAATTGCTTGGAATATCCCAGCATCTTTTTTCGCAACAATAATACAATAATTATACCTAAAAGAATGTGGTTATAAAATTCATACAGCCCATTATCTTACTTTAATAAAACGTGCCCTCAACGTCACCTTACGTTATTTTCAATCTATTCAACTTTGCTAAGGTGTATTGATGTTATTTTATACGTTAAACGTGAAATCTGACCTGCGCTTTTGATGATGTGATCAAACATTTTGTTGGGCTATTTTGTACATCAGTTTTGAAAAATATTGATAATTTTGGAAAAAAGTCTCATCTCACAAGTTAATTTTTAAAGTTGAGAATATCTAATTCACTATAACTCAACACTAGTATCAAAGTTAAATTCAAGTTTAGCAACAAGTCATAAGCCCAATTCATGTAAAACAAGTCGATATCATCCGACTGAGGGCTCGATGTCTGGTGAATCTGAGTGAAACGAATAAACGATTATCTGACTTATGACCCAATATTTGATGAATTCAGGTGAAGCGAGTCGATTGTTATCTATTTGATGTTTGGTGAATTTGGGTGAAACGAATACACAGTTATTTGACTCGACTCAAGACCCAATGTATGATATAAGATATTGTTAAAGTTACCTCACATCGTTTGTGGAAGAAATGATAGTCAGTTTATAAGTGTTGGAGAAAATTTCACCTTACAAGCTAGATTTTAGGTTGAGAAGACACTATTTTTTAAACACATTTTACATAAATTTGTTTAGCCAATGCAGTCTCTGCATTTTAATTTTTTTGGAATTAGACCCTGTGTTCTACAAAATCATTAAAATTGGTGGCTTTATGCACGTAACTCACATATGTTTTCATATCCAACATGTTTACCATCATCTAATACACCATCAACTAAAATTCATTTGACATTTTAGGCAAATTTAGCTTTGATTATGTCTGATATATAACCAAAACACACTCAAATTTCGATACGACTTCACGAGCTCAAAACTTTTTCCAAAGATTTTTGTCTTAAATGGGTTTTGAAATAGAATTAAACGTTCTTTTAGGTGCAGATGCTTTAAAACTAATGGATTTTATGAAACAATGGTGTAATTGCAAAGAAAAATAATAACAATTAAAGTGCACGTGGTAAATTTACTGAAATAATTGTACAAGGTGAATAAGGGTGTGCACGGTTCGGTTCGGTCAGTTAATAAAATATTTTTGTAATCGAATCGAATTCACTTGTTACTTAAAATATCGAACCGAACTGATGTAACCAAAAGAATCGAACCAAACCGAATGAAACCGAAGTAATCGGTTCGGTTCGTTTACTTGTAACCGGCTCGACTACAATTATAAAAATTTTAGAAAAAAATAGTAAAAATCATTAAATTGAAAATATCAACTCTCAACACAATTAATATATATATATATATATGTCTAATTAATAATTGTATCTAATTTTTATAATATATGTCTAATTTGTGTCTAATTTATTAAGTTTAATAATTTATGTCTAATTTATAGATGTATATTAAAAAATGGTTGTAATCGGTTCGAACCCATTGAATGTTTATTTTTAAAATATAATCGAACTGAAAGTTCGGTTACTTAAATTAACCGAAACGATTACAATTATCATAAAAAAAAGAACTGACCAAACATATTCGATTTGATTCGGTCGGTTCAGTCGATTCGTAAAAATTATGCACATTCCGAAAGGTGAATGGTATTTAAACGTCAAGATTGGAACGAATGTTTTCATATTTGTTATGCAGTCACTAGTCAGTGAAAATGGAAGATTACATGAATTACCGGTAGGAAGAGTAAAAGTAAAATTACTGAAAAATGACTCGACTGATGTAAATAAATTAGTATATTCTATCAAACAAGTGGTGGTATCATGTTGGAATTCTGTAAATTTAGCCGTCAATTTTGTCAATTAAATTTTTTAATTTTTACTATTACACATCTTTCACATTTTAAATATAAATATGTCTACAACTACAAATCAGCATCATATATTACACTTTTTCATAAATCATAATTAATTTAGTAAATTCTATTAAATTAAATATTTTTGACTATTTATAGATTTACTAGTTCACCCTTTTTTATAGTTGGTAACAATGTCATTTTTGTCCACTTAAATTTTTTAAAGTCATTTTTGCCTTAGTAACTGCTCATCTCTCTCTCCCTCCATCTCTCTCTTGCCCTTTAATTATCTCTACATCTCTCTCTCATTTCAGCTTTGTCTATCTCCCTCTATCTCTTCAACTTTGTTGTTCTTTCTCACTTTGACACGTCTCTCTCTGTGTTAAGACAGTACCATTAAAGGCCAATGTTGTGAGCTTGTAGGCATATGAAGAAGAAGAAGAGGGAGTCCTTCGTGCATGGCCTACATGGAAAAGCTTTACATCTCAGCGTAGCTTATCTAGCAGCTTACTCACTTGTTGTCTCTTTCCACCTTAGCTTCACCTTTCCTCTCTCCTCTCTCTCATGTTCGTTACTAATTAATGTTAGAGAATGATTGTGTTCCCCAATGTCAAGGAGAGAGAGAGTTGAGTGTGTCTCATTAGTTGCTTTGCAACCAATGATTATCTCAGTCTAATCTTTCTTTAATATTCTTTAGTTTATCATTAGCAAATTGTATAAGTATCGTGCTCCTACTGGAAATTAATGAGATTGACAATTACTGAACAACTTCTCCATTCAACTTGATATTTTTCCTTATCTTCTTCAAGCTTCAATTTGGTATCAGAGCCATCAATGGCTTCCTCTGAATCAAACTCCCAAAATAGAGAGATCCTCAAAAACTCAACGAGAAAAACCTATGAGTTAAACCCTTTCTCAAACACTCTTCGATCAACCTTTCCATCAAGCTTGACAGAGACAATCATATCCTCTGGAAAGATCAAGTTGTACCAGCTATTATTGGACATGGCCTAAGTGAATATATACTCAATGCTCAGTCAAGACCAGTAACAAACTTTGAAGATGGTTCCCTTAGTCCTGACTATATATTCAATGGGTCTGTAATGACAATTACTCCTCAATTGGCTTAGATCAGCTAGTGACAGGCTGCTAGGCTCGGTTCTGCAATATGAATCCTCAAGAGGGCTATGGCTTGCATTACAAAAAACATACGCAAGAAAATCAAAAGAAAAATTGTTGAGTCTAAAAAATTCCATGTACAACACAAAGAAAGATGACAAAAGTATACTAGATTACATTGATGTCCTAGGAACCATTGGAGATCAACTCCTAGAAGCTAGTGATGCTATCAGTAAACAAGGTCTCATTATGCATATTCTTCCAGCAAAATTTGACCCTGTAATAGTCAATATAACATCCAGAACAGACAATCTCACCATTTAAGAAGTGAAATCCATTCTACTCATCCATGAGTCAAGAATTGAGAAGCAAAATTCAGAAAGAGAGGCAACCTTGAAAGCCTGTGTAAACATGGTTCAAAACACTGTAAATTATAGTGGCTTCAACAGAAAGTTTGGAAATAATCAACAACAGCGGAACTATGGATTCAATAGTCAAACCAACAAAAACACTTGAAGAGCTCAGCCAAACTTCAGAGGTGGTCGAAAAGGTAGAGGTGGAAGACAAAGTGGCAGGGTGACTTGTCAAGTTTGCAGTCAAATTGGTCACACGACTGCTTCCTGTTGGTATAAATTTGACACATCTTACCAATAAACTCCCCAAGCTCACCTCACCTTTGGCCAGAATTCAAATCAACTACCCACATCACTATTTCCCACTAGCTTCGACCCAACAGCTTATACAGCAAGCTCTTAATATGGCCAAACATGTCACTTCTGATTTGCACAATCTTGGACTGGCTAGTAATTACCAGGGCAATGACAAGCTCACAGTGGGCAATGGTAAGAAGCTTCAGGTCACTCACATTGGTAAAAAAATTGTTCCATTTGCATTGTACTCCCTTAACTTAAATAACATGCTTAGAGTACCTCAATTTACCAAAAACCTTACAAGTGTTTTCAAACTTACTTCTGAGAATCCAGTTTGTGTTGAATTTCACTCCAATTTCTGTTATGTGAAGGATCTAGCCATAGGGACTATCCTACTCTAGGGGAGACTAATAAATGGCTTGTATGAGTTGTCTGTATCAGAAAAGAAGCATCATATTGTCCTAACCTGCTCACTTTACTTGTTTAATGACTATGTGTACCAACAATCTAATGTTTCTAGTTTTAGTTGTTTTAATTCCAAGAAAAAAAGTGTTTGTATCTTTCCTAGTTCTTTTCAGCCTTTTGTGGGTATTGAAAATGTAAACTCTTTGCATCGCTCTAATGAAAGTTCTTTTATTGTTCCCTTTATTTTTGCTTATATCTCTACTGCTAGTTCTGATAATCACAGACTTTGGCATCTTAAGTTGGGTCATCACTCTGCAAAAGTGACTAATCAAATACTAAAACAAATTAACATCTTCTCCATATATTTGTCATGCATGTCAGCTAGGTAAAAGCAACTAACTGACTCATCACTCTTCTAAAACAGTAACCACAAAGCCCCTAGAGTTGGTTCATTCAGACTTATTGGGCCTTCCTCCTATGAGAACTAATGATTTCAAGTACTATATTCATTTTCTAGATGATTTCTCCATATTCACCTAGATCTATCCTCTCAAACTCAAGTCTGAAGCATTTTAGACTTTCCTTCACTTAAAAGCTTATGCTGAGAAAGAATTTGGTATGCCTATTAAATCTTTCCAAATAGCCTGGGGGTGAAAACCAGCCCTTTACAAACTACCTTATAACTCAAAGGATCACTTTTATGCCTCATTACCCTCACTCTTAGCACCAAAATGATAGGGCTGAGAGAAAGCATAAGCACGTTTTAGAGTTAGGCTTGACTTTGCTGGCTTAATCATCACTACCTCTACATTATTGGTGGTGTGCATTCAATAAAGCCACCTATCTTATAAATAAACTACCAATTGTCACTCTTCATCACTCCTCACCCTATCAGAAACTCTTTCAAACCACACCTGATTATCATTTCTTAAGAGTGTTTGGTTGTGCTTGTTTTCCTCACTTGAGACCTTATAACAGACATAAACTAGATTTTAGGTCATCTTTGTGTATTTTTCTTAGTTATTCCTCCATTCACAAAGGATATCTATGCTTACATCCTTCTGTAAGAGTGTTCACTGCTATTGATTTTGTCTTTGATGAGCAATTATTTTCTTTTCAACATGGCTTTATGCATAAACCTACTATTACTTCTGTTACAAACTATGTGTTACATTCTTGGACTATTCCCACCATGCCACTAACATCTTCTGCAGGTGCTTCAACTTCTGGCTCTCCATCTCATACAAGTCCACTCCCTTAGGTCTTTACTTTAGGTATTATAGTGCCTGAACCCCCAATAATCCTGACATTTCCTCTTACCTTAACATAGACACCATAAGAAAAAGTAGTGTTGTGATCTACTTTTCCTACCGTTACCATCATACCAACTGTCAATGTTCATCCTATAGTTACTAGGGCCACCACACTTCCTCAGTCTGAAGATATAGAACTTAAGTCAATTAAGCAGACCCTAGCTCTTTCTCATTGAAAACAAGCTATGTAGGATGAATCATTGCACTTAAGTCAATTAAGCAAGCCATTGGTTCCCTCACATCCATATATGAACATCTTTGGTGACAGATATATCTACAAGGTTAAACTTAATCCTACTGGCACCATTCAAAGGCAGAAGGCCAGATTGGTTACCAAAGACTTCCATTAAACCCCAAGATTGGATTTTCTTAGACTTTTAGCCTAGTTGAAAAGCTAGTGACCATCAAGCTTGTTTTGACTATTGCTCTTACCAACAGATGGTCAATTAGACAACTTGATGTCACCAATACTTTTCTACATGGACATCTCTCAAAAATAGTGTTTATATAATAACCTAATGGTTTTATAGACTCCTCAAGGCCTATTCATGTTTGCAAGCTCCATAAGGCCCTTTATGGCCTTAAGCAGGCTCCTCAAGCTTGTATGACAAGCTTAAGTTCACTTTTTTACAAAAAGGACTCAAAACAGCCAAGTTAGATCACTTATTGTTTATTCTCTATCAACCAATCAAAACTGTTGACCTTCTTCTATATATGGATGACATCTTAATCACATGGAGTGATGCCGCTTACATTGTTGCTTTGGTCTCCTATCTTCACTCAGATTTTGCACTAAAGGACCTTGATCCCTTACATCACTTTATGGGCATTGAAGTTACAACCTCACCCTCTGGCATGCACTTATCTCAGTCCAGGTATCTCACTGATTTACTGCACAAAACACATATGGAGTCTGCCAAGCCTTGTGCAACGCCTGCTATAATTTCTGTCAAGCTCGCCAAGGATTGGGGTACGCCACTAACTGGTATTTGATAGTATATAAGCCTCAGTGGAGCTCTCCAATATGCCACTATCACAAGACCAGATATTGCGTTTATTGTGAACAGGTTGATTCAGTACGTGCACTGCCCTACTTCTATTTATTGGCGGGCTTACAAATGGATTTTAAGGTACCTCAAAGGCATCATCTATGAAGGATTTCTCCTCAAACCAGACTCTTCTCTAAGAATTAAGGCCTTCTCGGATGTTGACTAGGCTAGTTGCTCAGATGACATGAAGTCCACCTGTGGGTATGCTGCTTTTCTTGGTTTCTCCTTATTGTCTTGGTCTTTTAAGAAGCAACATGTAGTTGCTAGAAGTAGTATTGAGAGTGAGTATCGGGCTCTGGTACACACTGCAGCTGAAATGTCTTTGATTTAGTCACTGATACATGAACTGCATTGGTCTTTTTCTTTTGTTCATGGGATCTGGTGTGATAATGAGGGGGCTGTTTCCATTTCCTCAAACCTTGTTTCTCATGCAAGGACAAAGCATATTGAAATAAAGGTTATCTTTGTTCGAGATAAAGTGCTTGTTAAGTTTTTTGAAATCAAGTACATCTTTTCAAGTGATCAAATTGTAAACTTTTTCACTAAGACCCTCATTGAGCAACAATTTACCTACCTTAAGTCCAAGCTAAATGTAGATGTCTCCACCTTTAGCTTGAGGGGGGATGTTAAGGCAGTAGCATCAAAGGTCAGTGCTGAGCTTGCAGGTACATGAAGAAGAAGAAGAAGAAGAAGAAGAAGAAGAAGAAGAAGAAGAAGAAGAAGAAGAAGAAGAAGAAGAGGGAGTTCTTCGTGCATGTCGAAGCTTTACATCCCAATGTAGCTCATCTGGCAGCTTGCTCATGTGTTGTCTCTTTCCACCTCAGCTTCATCTTTCCTCTATCCTCTTTGTTGAGTTCGTTACTCATTAATGTTGGAAAATGATTGTGTTCCCCAACGTCTAGGAGAGAGAGAGAGAGTTGAATGTGCCTCATTGATTACTTTGAAACTAATGATTATCTTTGTCTAATCTTTCCTTAATGTTGTTTAGCTTATAATTAGGAAATTGCATAAGTATTGCATTCCTACTAAAAATTAACGAAATTGACAATTACAAAACAACTTCTCCATTCAGCTTGATATTTTTCCTTATTTTCTTCAAGCTTCAATTCTCTCTCTCCCCCAACTTCTTCCATTTAAATATTTTGAAAGCCTTTTTTGCTTAGTAATTGCCTCATGTGATCTCTCTCGCCCTTTAATTCTCTCTACATCTCTCTCTCATTTTGACTTTGTTTCTCTCCATCACTCTCACTCTGACTCCTCTCTCTCTCTCTCTATATATATATATACACATATATATATATATTTTTGTGTGTGTGTATGTGTGTGTATATACACACACATATATGGCATATAAAATGCATAACAATATGTATAGACTATTTTTATATGTTTTATATAGTAGTATACCTCTCACACACAACCCAGTCTATATACGCTATTATGTATATATATATGGATTATACAATGCATAACAACATATGTTTGGGGTGTTTTATATGTTTTATATAGTAGTATATCTTGTTGAAAATAGTGTATTGCATTATAAGATTAAAATGGAAAAAATAATAATAATACAATCTATAAATATCCTTTTACGACAGGTATACTATAATATTACAGTGTATAAATATTTAATTACGAAATATAGATAAATTATTTACTAATGTTAAAACAATACCGACAGAGAAATGAATAATAAGAAATCAAACCGAGTCTTATTTGCATAGTTTCCTTAAAACAGTTACGCTCCTCATTTGTGGTACTGAGGTTGATAACAACGTCTGTTTCTTAAGATAAAACGGTTTGAGGCAGCTGAAGAGCACCCAATTTCCTAAGATAAAATATAAGAATTCTACCACCAGAGTAACGATGCAAAACCAAGACTTGAACCGGAAAATGAAACCGTCGACGGAATCGGAAATATATTGAACCGAACCGAAGCGAAACTGAACCGGACTGAACAAAAATCCGAACCAAGAAATCTTGAAGAAAAATAAGCAAAAACGTGGAGAACAAACATTGAAAAGAGAGCTTGGAAGCTTCATTGGTATGTAAAATGAAGAGGGGAAGACTTCATTTTATACTACTCCATAGGGGAGCTATGTAATAAAGGGTATTTAACCCATTAAAAGGCGATTTAATAAAAAAAATGAAGTCCAAAACATTTTTTATTTAATTTGCAAAAATAAAAAATATTTTGGGCCTTAATTTACTAGAATATTTCATATTTCATGATGTTTTAGGCTTCTTATGAGTAAAAAAAATAAATATAGAGTAAAATATAACCTATTGGCCCATTTAGAGGTGATCCATATAGGAAAACACTTATACTTGTCATGTTACCACCCTTTATACAAGTATCTCATTATATACCACTCCCAACTTTTCATCATTTTCCAATGTGGGATTTCTACAATTTCCTCATTTTTTTCATTTTCATTTAGCTCACTTTGGGAGATAATTTTTCATTCATCCCAAAACTAATTTTGACAAATTAAGAGTCGATTTTGATGTACTCGCGTAAGAGAACTCAAATATCCAAAGATCTTACACTTTTACTTAGTGAGTCCCACCTACAAATTTGTCCAAAATTAGTTTACGAAAATGGTGTATAAAATACTCAATTTTTCAATATATCTCTCACACACAACCCAGTCTATATACACTATTACATACTTGATATAGCATATATATATGTTATAGACACACAGATAGGAGTGAGAAAGAGTTGTATAGAAACAGGTGTATAGTGTGTGCGTGTAAATGTTATATAGAGTATTGTATCATATATATGTTATATAAAATAAGCTAGAAGACCTCCAATTTTAAATTGGTGTGTATGATTATTCTTCGTTTGCCATTTTTGTAAAAGTTTACTTGAAATTATACTAAAAAAATCAGACAATGAAAAACAAAAAAGTAGCAAGGAGGGTAGTTGAGAAAATTGAGGTGTAGAAGATGAAAAATTTAGATGTGTTTTCTAAGAAAAAATAAAGAGACTTTTTATATTTAATTTATTATTGTAGTTATGATGAATAAATGAGATGATAAAATGCTTTGCAACTTATTTTTTCTGTTAACCGTTGTTATAGTTGTTTTTAAATAATTGTTATACCTGTAATGATTTGAAGATTTGCAAGCTCCCCAATTGATAACTAATGCTAATTTTGGGTTTGAATTAACAATTTCCGTTGAGCATTTTATTTCTCAAGTTTTATATTCATCATTAAACTCATCATCTTCCAAAAAATATATGTTCATATTCTGAACTTAATATACTTTTTTTTTACTTTTTGACATAAAATTACATTTTTCCTCTCTAAATCAACAGTAATTTATTTCTTTTAGAATCTCCAATTAAATGTTACTCCTATTAAATTGAGTTTAAATTTGTTCTGGCAATTAACGTTTTTAGTTTTTTATTATAATGTTATTAATTCACGACAGTTTTAACATGTATACTATCATAGATTAAATTTAATATCTTAGATATGTATTTAAAATTTTGGATAATTTTATAGTTCAAATTTCTGAGTCTCATAATCCAAGCCCACAACATGCAAGTATCTGACAGGTCTCTGTATCTCTACGCAGCAAGTAGCTTGAGCGTAGCTGCACAGCCTATTCCTCCACTTCGCGCGCACGATTCATAATTTATTCTTTCTTTCCTTTTTAACTTTTTTAAATTGTAATTGTCTACAATTTTAGAGAATATTTTGGAGATGGAGGAACGTATAGACCTCTGAGTTGGCTCCATTTTGGGTTTCGTAACATGTATTGACCTTAATTTCAATGGATTTGCAGTAACAGATAGATTGTTTGGTTGTGAGAAGAGTTTGGTAATGATGAAGGGTTTGTTATGGCGTGAGAAGATATTTGATAACGTGAGAATATGTTCGTTATTGATGATTTGTATGGTAATTTCCCATTAACATAAAAATCTACTAAAGTACATAAAATATAGAATTGTATATAAATATATAATTGTACATAAATTTTTTTTTGCCATTATCTTACTTATCTATATTTACGACCTATAATCTATCATTTATATCTATAATAATATATTAAAGTGATATGCTTAGGAGAATAATTTTTGAACAACTTTATCCATATATTTTTTTACTACTCCTATAATGCCCCTTAAAAATACATGTGTCATGTTCCTATTAGTTGGTGTTAGTCTTGAATAAAATAATTAACAAAATTCTCATTTATATTCTCTCTCAATAACTTTGAGGAAAAAAATAATATCTCACTAATGTGTGTCATTAAATAATAATTAATTATAGAGATTAAATGATTATTTTTTAATTTTAATATTCAAAAAATAACTATAATGGTTTAAAAATTATAATAATAGCAATTATAAACAATTAGTAAACTAATAATAGCTAATTTCGTAACAATAGTAAAATGCAAATTTACTATATTTAATCTACAATCTATTTATAATTTATCATATATGTTGACGTGGAAAACTTCAACAGTGCAGATATTGGTTTCCTGTGCTCAGCGTAAGGGATCTCTTGACCGGGGGAACCTGCAAATGGTGATGTTACATGCATCATTCCCTTTGGCTGGGGCACCACACGACCTCAACGTCTGTAAAACACAAACACAGAACCCAAAAGGCAAAGAACCGGGGTGATTGCCCCACCTAAGGATTTCTGATGCCTAAGTCAGTACTTGATCGATATTTTGACATAATTTCCTTAGAAGACAGAAGGCATACATCTTCTATTTGTTGGTAGATGCATTTATACATGGGCCTTCGGTAGGAGGAAACGAGTCAAATAAGCACCTCAGAGGCACGTTGGGGAAGCCTCATAAGACACGATGCATGTCTTCGATTGGACAGAAGTGAGGCGATATTGACATAAAATGTTCTGCATTAAATGTCAAAATGACCGAACTGAGTTTATCATGCATCTTGCCATGGCGATGAGACTTGTAGGGTGCTCGGGTTTGTAAGAAGATGCCACCCAGGACGCTACTTTCAACGAGCAATGATGGCCCTACGCTCGGTGCTATCTGAGCTCTCCTCATGAACTTTGATCTCTTATACGTGCTCGGGTCTGCATAACCCGAGCGTACTTGGTACAGAACAGGTGAGGCCGGTTCTTTTTCTCTGGAACTTTCATTCATCGATGGGGCTCTAATACAGTACAACACGTGTTGTTGCGTTATTGACGGTTAGAAAACAATCATAACAGTTGACCTCAGTCGAGGACTTGTGTGAATTCATTTGCACATGTCTGAAGACTTCTTTATCCAAGCTCATCGGTTGAGCTACTCCAATGTGGTTGAAAGTCAAAGGCCCTGTAGGTCTTGGGCAACTCACACTTGTACCTAAATTTATTCAGTCGGGAGGCCCATACCAAATGGAATTAATTACTTGACAGTTTTTGTCACGACTCATCCATCACGCCCATGTCATTTCACCTTCTCCTCATTTCAAGGCCATCGATCTTTTGGATGTGAAGGCATTGATGGCGTATGGATGCGTGTAAAGGAGCTTATTTTCTTGATGTGCCACTTCATTCCTAACGCGTCGTTTGAATGACGTTTGGACTTCCAAAAATTTTGTTATTGGTCTGTGATGACCACTTATTAGACGTAGAATAGCTTCAACGGTCGCCATCATGGCCCTCTTTACTGCCCATTAAATGAGCAGTTTCCCTCTTCCAGACCTATAAATATGCAGTTTCCTTCTCCTTTTCTTCATCATCGCCTTCCTTACAGAGTTAAAACTTCCATTCTTGCCCACACTCATCATTTCTTCTTATTAATGAGAATGAAATTTGTTAATATCTGACTCATTCTTTCGGCTCTGCTCTTGTACATCTCCTTTGTCATAACATTTCCTAGTTGCACGAGTTTTACTTTTAAGTAATAAACATTCCACGAGTAGATGAAATTTCACTTACTTCGGTCGAGCTTTGATGAAAGACTTGACGAGACCTTAATCTTCCTCTGTTCCTTTGACTTATGAATGTTTTTACTTTATTCCTACTAGCATGAGTTGCAGGGTTGTTCTAGCCCAGAGCTTGAGTGGGCCACGATTGGACATGGTTCTTCCCAGTGGGTTGCCCCATTTGAGAGAGGTCAGGTTCCTCAAACCTGTTGTAATATTTCTCATTATGTGCTCCCGTTCGAGAGATCTGGTCAGGCAAACCTTCCTCAAATTGGAAGTTTACCTTTTGACGTTTAGTCAAGCATACATCTCTTAGTTGAGCTTTTTTCTGGTTCGGCGATTTAAAAAGCAAGCTAAATTTTCCCAGAGGACTTTATCTTTTTCACTTATCTGGATAAATCCTTGAGCTGATGCGCTCATCGGAAGGCCTTATCGTTGTTTGAGCTATAATGCTTAGTAGATATCATTGTGCTTGGTATCGAGATTACCTTGTTGGGCCTTCCTTGATGTATAACCAGGCGTGCTTGCTCTGGCTAGACCATTGAATCTCTCTGTGAACATTATTGCTCGGCAGACATCTTTCCTTGACGTCTAGTCAGGCATGCTTGCTCTGGCTAGACCCTTGAACCCCATCAGTCAGCATGAGTGCACGACAAACATATTTCCTTGATGTCTAGCCATACGTGTTTGCTCTTCCTAGACCCTTAAATCCAGTCTATGAGCTTGAGTGCTCCGTCAACATCTTTCCTTGATGTATAACCAGACGTGTTTGCTCTGGCTAGACCATTATCTCATCTACGAGCAAGAGTACTCAACATACATCACTTTTTATTTACTCCTGAGTGGTGGGCTAAAGCACCTCACCAATCATCACTTTTTTATTTAATCCTGACTCGTGGGCTAGAGCACTTCACCAATTATAATTTTTTCTCCTCCGTTTCACAGAGATGGAGGCCAAAGACAGCCGAGTTTTCATTTCCTGAGCTCTTGCCCTTCATTGTTTTGTAGGAGCATCTTTTCTTTCGAGCTTCATCTTTTCCTTAACGACGGGATCGCTTGAGCCGCACACACCGTTACGAGTGTTCCTCGACTCTTCATCTGTGGTTTCTTGGGCAGGAGTACGGCTCATAATTTTGACCATTAAGGTTTCTCCCAGGATTGCTCTCTGGGTGGCATGCCAATTACGAGCTATTTTCCTGTCGGTTCGATCAATTTCATGCGGAGGCTTGGGAGGAACACACATATACATTTCACTATGAGAAACCTGGTTCTATCGAGAACTGGGGCAAAGGGGGTCTTGTGACCGTCCTTACCCTCTCACCAGGGCTTCACATCCTGGCCCGACTCGTGAGCCTGCATACCAGTTTTTGCATGGCCCTCATCCTCCCGTTTTACCGAAGGTGGGATGTGGGAGCTATGAGTCATCTATCCCAGATTCATATTTCCATCCGAGGTGGATGATTGGAGGGGGGCTCTATATATTTCAACTGAGAATGTTCCCAGGCCCATTTACCTGTGTATCATGGTTTTTCTTCGCCTCTGCTGGAGCTTTGCAAAATTGTTGGTAGTAAAAAAATGGCCCCAAAGAATTGAATGAAGGGTGTTCCATCGATATTTTCCTCCACCTTCCGTTGTTGCTCATATACTGCCCCCAGAGGGTCCTTTAGGGGCCTTCGCCTTCATTCGCTACCCCGCAGATTTATTCTCCTCCTTCGTCTTCTGCGGATGCCCCCAATTAGAACCTTACAAAGGAAGGGTATGGTCATCCGCCGTTTAGTTTCATTTTGATCCCAATTTCCTCAAGTGGTGGTATTTCTCTAGCGTGCCTTTGAGACGCATGGGAGGGCCATTGTCCTACGAGAGACCACTGTGACTTGGACGGTGACCAACGTGTCTTTGCTCCCTTTACCGATTACCTCAGAGATTACAGCCACCATTTTTTTCCTCCTTTGTCGTATAATCATTACGACAACAGAAGGTCCTTCCTTTGCCGGGGGAAGGGATGAGCCCTCCCTCTCATTCTTGACTTCGTCAGCGTAGGGTGCCAAACTCATCCTCTCTTTGTGAGAGAGAAATAGTTTCAAGTACTTTGAATATGGATGATTTTACAATCGTTCCCCACACACGACGCCAAGTGTTGGATTGGAAAACTTCAACAGTATGAATATTGGTTTCTCGTGCTCAGAGTAGGGGATATCTTGACCGGGGGAGAACCTACAACAGTGATGTTACATGAGTCCTTCACTCTGGTTGGGGCACCACACGACCTCAACGTCTATAAAACACCAATACGAAACCCAAAAGATGAGGTATTGGGGGATGGTTGCCCAGCCTAAAGGCCTCCGATGCCTAAGTCAGTATTTGGTCGATATTTTGACATAATTTCCTTAAGAGAAAGAAGGCATACCTCTTCCGTTTGTTGGTAGATACATTTATACTTGGATATTAGGTGGGAGGAAACGTGAAAGCTTTGGTCTAAAATAATTGCCAATGCTAAGCTTCTAATTGATAATTTTCGTTGGCTTATTGGAGATTGAATTGAAGCTCACTTTTGGACTGATAACTAGTTGTTGGATAAGCTATTAATAGAATATGCTACAACGGATCCTCTTTGCTTTCCTAAAATTGAAGAGTTACTGGATAGCAATGGGAACTGGAACTTAAAACCTGTTATTGGTCCCATCTGAAATTGTTGAAAGCATCATCAGGAGGACCACAAGCTCGAGGCTTGACGAAAGAGAAAGTCTCAGCATTAAGAAAATGGGATTAGTAGTGAAAGAAAGAGCCCGACATTGATTTCCTCATTCATATTCACAGCTTAGTCTACTAAAAGAGGGACTGTGGTAATTATAAGACATCTCTGATCGTTCACCTCGAAGAAGCTTCTCAGTGACGTGCTGAGGAAGCCTCACAAGACATGATACCTGCTTCGATTAGAGAAAAATGAGGTGACATTGACATAAAAAACTAATTTGTTTTCAAAAATTTATTCACTATTTATTACATAAAAAACTATTCATATAACATACATATGTGTACCTTAAGAATATCAACCGTTTGCATGCATTTAAATATTAGGTTGGCACAATTGAATATTCCATTTTTAAATTTCTTGAATGAAGTTGAATGCATGTACTTAGAGGATTTATTGTATTTTGATACACTAACCATATTAGACTATATATAGATCCCATAATACATCTATAACATCTTAAAAGTGCCTACTAACCTAAAAAGGTATGTTTCCCGTGAATTTTAGTGGTGAATTTGACACATAAGAATGATTGCTTTCTAATATTTAATTAATTGTGATAATGTTTTGAATCTATTCCAAGTGATTAATATCTTTAACTCATATTTTGGGTTTTCATTTTCTTAGCTGACGTAATGTTCTTCATTCTAATGATCACATACACATTCTTCTAACTCAAGCTAATATTGACAATTTCGTCATTGTATGAAGTAGAAGTACTTTGAAATATGCTATGTGTCTTCTACTCATTATCTTTACTTATGGGAAAAAAACTCAGTTGTCTTGAGTATGGTGCATCGGGCATAGCCTTTTTTGTTCAGTGTTTCCTTTGTATGATTAATTTCTAGAAAACTCAAAAGTGCTTCTATAACAATTTCTCAATTTTCCAAATAGTTGATTGAGTGAACTTAATACTTATGGAATTATCAATACATCCGACATCATAGTTCACGAGATTAATTATGAAGAAAAATTATCGTGAATGAGATTATGTTAAAGAAAAGTTCTCTATATACATAGGAAGCAGTGTACAACTCGTCAATAAAATACTTGCTGAGTTTATGTGATTAATGTCAGTGAATATTTTCAAAGCCTTTTTCCTTTACGTAATTATGTTGAGTTTGTATTTTAACCAAGATATCCTTGTGCTACGATAAACATCTTTTAACACAAATACTTTTTTTACTTGATTTTTAATTGATATGTTGAATGTAATGAGTTGTATAGACACATGCACGCATAGTTATTTATAAATGACTTCTATTTATGAGATACATATGAGTTTTATGTTAATAATGATCACATTTATTAACATGAATGAGAAGGAACATAAAATTAATCATGTAGAAATAATTTTGAATAAAAATAAAACAGAAAACGATATTACAATTTTATTTGTGCAGTCTATTATTGATAGTGCTCATTTACCTTTTGAATAAAAATTTTAGTTACGCGAAATTGAATATTGAATGTACTTGGTGATTGCTTATTGCTTGATTTACCATTGATTGCCATCTTCGTTAATAAACATTAACAACATTTGTGGATTCTTTTGCTTTTTTGTATATTGACTTTTGTAGTAGAGTCATATTAACATGACATGTATTTGATGACATAAAAGTGTAGATGCATATATTAATCAATTATAGTCATTAATTATAACTGACAAATTAATAAACATACAATAAATTCCTTAAAATCTGTTTACGCTAAATTTACATAAAGAATAGAACAAGACATGATATCCACAACCTTTCACCTCCTCTTGTCACACTAATTATAAATGCAAGCCAAAGCAGCAAGAGAACGTTACATAATATAATGTTGTTTGCAGATTATTCTCTTTGTATTATCATTCTTTAATAATGGTAAATCATATTAAGGTGAAAAATATTACTGTAGCATAACTCAACAATGTGTAAATTTTAAAAGATGTAAATTAGATTTGAAATAGCACATTTTAAAGAAATTCTTAATTAGGAAAATAACTCATTTTAGGAAAATAAAAAAGAGAATGACCAAAAAAATTAATAAATTACACAAATGACTGATTTAAAAGTGGCTCACATTAAAACCTAATAAAGATAGTGAACTGACGAAAATGCCCACACTAACAAAAGGCATCCCTCTTCTCTCGCGTAACAAACCTGCGAAAACACATAAAGAAGGAACCCTAGCCCCCCAAGTTCTCTCTCGTTGTGATTCAACCTGTCCGCTACAAAAGCTAAGAGAAAATCATCGCAATACATACGAGATTCACAAAATACAAAGAATCCCGAAGGTCAAAACTAACGGTAAGTTTTTTGTGCTTGCGATTTGGGTTTAATCTAAAGTTCATGACTAATTTTTCTGAGATTTGTGATTGTTATAAGTTTTTTATGTGTTTATTTTAGTTTTTCTTTCATAAAACTTACTCAATGTACCTATTTTACGAGTGAACAATTTGTTTCTCTATTTTGCTCTGTTTTCTAGAGGTAAACCAGTGTATTTTTTATATTCTGTAAATTTATCGTACTTAAGATTTGTTACGTAGTATATTGTTGTATACTCTGAATACATAGTTATATACTACATAACTATATACTATATAACTACATATTATTTTGTATGTTATTGTAACATAGGTTTACTAAAAAATTTGATAAAAGTAATATTACGTATTTCAAATGTGACTAGAAATGTCATCTTTTTAACACATGTCAAGTTAAGAATAAAATTAATCAATTAAAAATTTCTGAAGAAGATAAACATGAATTGTTTAGAATATTAGAAACAATAGATTATTGTTATTTTTGTTCTTAAATATAATATGGTTAATAATCAATAGTCCGCCTTTATGATGCCGGTATATGGAGGGGAGAAATTGAAGTCAAGTTTATCATGCCAATAAGAATGTCCAACGCCAAGTTTATTAACAATGTTAAAACTTTCAATAGTATATATTTATTTACGCATAGTATAGTACCATATTTATGTAGAAACTATGATTCAAGTATCTTAAAGATCACATATTTTAAAAAGATAAAGCTTTATATGAATAATTATAAAGTTAGTATAAATTCTCAAATCATTTAAATCTGGCATTTAATCATAAAACGATGCCATTCATTGAAAATTATATATAGTATATATTTATGTACTTGTAGTATACATCATATACTCATCACTTGAAAAATATTTATGAAATACTATACACATCATCATAAAATCAGGATCAGTCCGTAAAATCATTTCAATCTATACTCATATCATTCATTACAAAATTCATGTATATCATTGAAGTTTACTATCCATCATTGTATCAAATATATCCATCATAATTGTTATAGAAACTATAATATGTATTGTCAGTAAACAACGATATACTATAAGTACATAATTATAATAAAAAGTTTTCATGATGTAGATAGATTTATACTGTGAGTATACATAAACACTTACTATCAGTATATAAACTCACAGTATATAAATATAAATATCGTCTATAACTATATGATTACGGTATATAGTTATATACTATATGACATGAATCACAAAAATCTGTAGATAACAGTATTCGCACAAAATCAACAGAAAAAGAAAAATTACAAAAAATGAAAATTTATACTCTTATCAATGTCTATAACAGAAAATTGTAAAAAACATAAATGAAACTTAAAATCCCTAAAATATAAAATTAGATATGACATGCAAACCCATACTCTTGAACAATTTTACAATGGTGTTGCAAAAGAGAAACATAAATCAAACAATTTTGGCCGCGAAATGAAATCAAAAGCAACAAAAAAATATCCTGCCATTTATGTTACAAACGATCGAAGAAGAAGATGCAAATCGAAAAAGATCAGAATCTACGATTTTGATTGAAATCTGTGAAAAAATACATCAAAATGAAGGAGCCACGAAGAAGAGAAAGGGGAGCTGCAAAAAAACAAAGAAGAAAACGATAAAACATAAAAGAAACAATCAATTATAATAAGGGCGTATAAGTAAATTGATATATAGAATCTTAACTAACTAAATTATCTCTCTTTCAATTCGGTCATATCTGCAAAATAAAATAATAAGAGACATTATACAAAAATAAAACCTAAACTAACTTATTTCCCATGTTAATTTTGAAATTATTTTAGTATGGTTATTGACATAATTTATGAATGTATATTGTTCACTGTAGTCCTGCAAATTATTTGGATAATTTTTTAATTTTATTCACTTTTCAATAAGTATAATAAGCTTAAAAATAAAAGCTATGAATTCAACAAGCATTTGTCAATTTCAAACCTCACATTCCAAAATTTTCTACACGAATAAAATGTATTTAAATAGATCATAATTTAGTCATATATAACATTATTTAATTTACGGGTAAAAACACGTACATATATATATATATATATATATACATATACATATATACATATACATGTACATATATACACATATACATGTACATATATATACATATACATATACATATATATATATACATATACATATATATATATACATATATATATATATACACACATATACATATATATACCTATACATATATACATATACCTATACATATATATATATATATAATATGACATCCTGTAGAAATCTCCATTTTACTTAACATTTTTATGTCATTTTTGGTAGCTGAAAAGCTGGTCCAACCAGGCTTGAGACTGGCCTTCAATTATATACAGGCCGGCCCTGCCAGAAGGGCTACGGCTCTGTCCGGCGCGTCTCCTACCTCTCGTGTAGCCTCGGGTGTGTCTTCAAAAGTTGTGTACTGGAAGTAAGCTTTATCTTACAATCCTTAAACCCATTCTCACTTCCCCCAACGCCTCGCCGTCCGTCGGAGACTAGATTGAAGGTATATCTTACCGTTTTTGTGCCTTTGTTTTGTTATTTTTCATTAAGAATTTACGATTACTTCCATCCAGAACGCTCTAATTTGAAATTTTGCTTTGCATGGGTTTCGGGTGATAGGGTTTTGCCTTGATTCCCATTTTTGGAATATTAATTGATAAGCTTTCGAGAGGTCTAATTTTGGTGAAGTAACTTGAGATTTTCACATATGAAGCAATCGGTACTATTTGTTGGAGTCTGGGCATTGTTTGATGCCTCTGGCATCTTTTCTGTATTGCATAATTACGGACGGTGGCTCTTCTTACAATCTCTTTCAACAATGGAACTGTGTTTCTTTTTAATTGTGAATCACTGCCTTTATGAGTTTCTTATAATTGTTGAAATATTGAAGAATACCTGTTGTATATTTCTGTAATAAGCTTTGTCGGATTCATTTTTATGTTTATTGTTACACTATTTGATTGTTTTATACCAATTTATTATAGAAATGATTACCCTTTCTGAGCTCTGCATTTGATATTGTACTCATTTACTACGTAATAGGATATTGATGATTTTTACTGCTGATTACCTATAGCTATGAAGGTGCGATCATCAGTAAAGAAGATGTGTGAGTTCTGTAGAACAGTGAAACGTCGAGGACGGGTATATGTATACTGCTCATCTAATCCCAAGCATAAGCAACGACAAGGCATGTCGACATTTGCAAATGAAGGACCATCTCCTACCTTGTAAGTTTTATTTATCTTTATTATCACTTCAGTGTACCTTGTAAGTTTTATGAAGCAATATATTTATTTCTGTTTGTCTTTGACGTTGTAAAAAATTGATAACCAAATGAAAAATACTGGATATTTATGTATCTAAGTACCCAATATTCTTATCGTAGAAATCCATAAATAGGCTTGCTTCACGGCCAACTTTGAGAATATTAATCACCTGCCCGTTTGAACTGTGGTTCTGTTTCTCTTTACAAACAAAGAGTGAGTCAGCCTATGATAGAGAGAATTGCTTATGCATGTTTACATTTGGAATTTCTTCAATATGGTTTCGTTTGTTATTGAAGTGTGTTTTTATATGTTATATTATGAAAAGTACCAGTTCTGTGGGCAGAATTGGAGCTGTAGCTTCGTTATACTTTCTATTTGCACGTCTTAGAATGAGATACTATACTGACAAAAAAAGAAGTCTTATATTGTGATACTTCCATTTCTCAGAACTCTTTTGGATTCCAAGAGTGGTACTTGGCTGGGAGTTAGGGTGGAGAGAAATAAATGTCTTACATCTTTAAAATGTAAATGCACTAAGGGAACTTTGGGATCCAGGGCCCTGCATCCCCTTCTTAGGTCCATCTCTGTTAGTCCCTTTCAATTTCCTCTTGAGTAGTCCTGATTGCTGTCAAGCTGAATTGGCATCATATGGGAAGACCTAGTGTCCATAGCACGGTGAAAATAATGCAAAACTAGTGAAAATCTGCTAGTTCATGGCTTTTCCTAGACTTATGCTGCTTTTTTATTCCTGTTTAGTAGAAGACGCAGAGAAGTTCTGGTTTTACCGATCATTTTGTAAACATCATAATTTCTTAGTTATCAGTTTAGCACTTAGCTTTAAGAAATCCTTTATCTGCCGCCAAACATTTAGCAATAAAGGATACTAATTTGTATTAGTAAAAGAATTTTACCTTTATGATGCCCCCCCAGTTGTGCTTGATGCTAAGACTCAAAACGATGGTTTAACTTGAAAAAGTTGAAGTTCTAATCTTACTTATCACATTATTATGCTGCTTATTCATTTACGTTCTTTACCCTATTCAAATCCACGCTAAAGCTTTTCGCAAGTATCCTTTTCGAGTGACTTTTGTGGATAAAATGAGTTTTTTGTTGAGAAAATGTGATGACCACGAGTCTCTTTGAGCAAGAAACAGACAACAACAAGACATATCTATTTTAGATTCGGTCTTATCTAATTATTATTGAATATTAACGTCAGAACTCTAAACGTTGGCGATTGCTTGCACCGATGTTAGGTCACTGAAGACAGATGCCAAGCAGGAGATTCTTCCCTATAGTTCACAGACAGGTTTGGCTTCTCTTATCCCCAAGAAGGAACCAAGTATGATGTATGGATGGAGGACGAGTCTTGCATCCCTTCTGTTCAAGAAGAGCAATTAGAAGTCAAGAGGAAACCTTTCATGGCAAATAATGGAGTTTATGAAGCTTAAACTGGATTTATGCCTCGGATTTTATTTGCTATGCTACCATAATTAATTGTTACCGAGTCTGCACGTGATAATCCGAGTGTCGATAATGGATATGCTCTCACCTCTCCTTCCTCTTTCTGTCTGTTTATTGTTTCTGCGGAAGGATGTTTGTGATTTGAGAAACATGTCTTTCCTATGTGTTATTAGGGAACTGAAGAAATATAAGGGAAGAAGAAGGGACATGAACAGCTTCATGATTTTAGTGTCCAATTTTACCCACATTACTCCACCAGATAATTCTTTTTTTAGTTTTAATTGAATATTTTATTTTGTTATGTCGCGCTTTTATTATTAATTAATAGATTGAAAACATTTGAAATTATATAAAGTTCAATAATAAAATTATGTCTGTTTTTATTAAGATTGAATTTATTTCCGATAATTAGACTTAGCTTGAAGTACAAGAAAAATCATTAACCGCACGCAATCCAAATCTATATGGTTTGGCTTGAATTGGTTCATGGTTTGGCATGAATTGGTTTATATGTTTAATTTGGTGTTGATAAAAATTTTCTTCCAAACCGAATCAAATTGACCAATTAACATAAAGTCTCGCTGTTTCGTTTTTTTGTCAATTTATTTAAGATTTATTTATTATCAAGTTACTTATTTCAGTGGCACAAAAACTATTTCAACTGGTACTTGAGACATTTTTATTTCATTAGTACCAACAATTCAAGCAAAAATTTGTATGCTACTTGAATACTGCAAGTAGTTACTTGTAGTGTTCAAGTAGCGAATTACACATTCCAATTAAGAACTGGACACAGGGATTGAAACTCCAAACATTGAAAAATCATATTTTTTGAGAAAGAATAATAGGATAGTTTTGCAAGAAAAATAGACCTAAATGTCAAATTTAAAAAATTGAATCAACTTTTCATTACTGGGGTTATTCCACATCAGTTGTGGAATGGACTGCAGTCAGTTTATAAGTGTGAAGCCTTCGGCCCAATTCAGGTGAAGTGAGTCATTGACCCTCTCACTCATAACCTGATGTGTGGTGAATCCGAGTGAAGTGAGTTATTCACTTCCCGACTCACGACTCGATGTATGGTGATCCGGGTGAAGCGAGTCGATGGTTATTTGACTCATGATAGTCAATTTATAAGTGTAAGGGAAAACATCATCTCACAAACTAGTTTTTGAAATTGAGAAGACCTAATAAACCCAACACAAGGGGATCAAAACTCCAAACATTGAAAAATCGTATTGTTCGAAAAAGAACCATAGAATATTTTTGTAAGAAAAACAGACCTAAATGTCAAATTTAAAAAATTGAATCAACGTTTTGAAATAATTTTCCTCATGGCCATTTCCCCCCAATTTACGCACTTTCTTTGGCACTTTAAATAAATAGCGCAAATAAAGCAGGATGCATTAAATTGAAAAATTGATAATTAAAATTATATTTTATATAGTATTGCTCTTCAAATAATGTAGAAAATGATTTATTCAGTCAAACTTTCACATTCCTAATAGATTTTGTTTAATATAATTATTATTTCTCTATAAATCTGTATAAATTTACATGTTGTTAATAACATAAATAATACAATCTAAAAATTACTAATTAACACATTACTATTCTTTGAAATACAAATATTCATTATATAAAAACGATCTTGAATCTTTACGAAAATTCATTATCCATGTTTTAATAATATGAATATTATAAAAATATTTATGATATTTTTATTTTATAAGTGAATTGAATTAAAAAATATGTGTGAGGACTAAATTCTACCATATTTAAGGAGATTTAAAGAGTAATAGGAAAATTAAAAAGTTTCTCCCAAACCCCATTTAAATAATATATATATCTTCTTTTTTCCCAGAAGATAAATCTTCTTAGCATACGGAAATAAAAAGAATGAAAACATATAATCTAGTTTGTGTTTTTCCATCGCTGCGCTGGTTGATCAACGAGTTTGATTCATCCTTTTCCTGATTTTTGTTACTGTCTGATCTAGCGGTGTTGTGTTTCATGGAAGACAACCTAGAGGAGATACTAGGGAAATTCTCCTTATCCAGAGATGAAGCTAGAGAAGTCGAAGTAGAATAACAGTTTAATTTGGTTGAGATAGCGGCTAGCAAACTCAGCCTTCTGGGAAGATTGGTGACTACTAGAAGATTTAATAGAACGAGACTTAAAGATAATCTAATGCGTCCCTGGAGTTTGGAGGCAGACATTAAGTTTGTGGAAGTTGAAACTAATATGTTCCAAATATTTTTTCAAAATGAAAGTTCTCTTATGTTTATTCTAGAAAATGGGTCGTGGTTGTTCGATGACCATCTCTTTGTGAATAAACAATGGGAGCGAGGGATAAATCCCAAGACGTTGGAGTTTACCCACTGCTGGTTTTGGGTTCAGATACACGGGATTCCGCTCGAATGTAGAGGGATGGCAATTGGATCACTCATAGGCCAACGTATTGGTATAGTGTTAGAGGTCGAAGAAGGATATACGCGGGATGGGGTGGAGCAGAGAAGATTTATCAGAGTAAGAATTGAAGTTAATTTTGTCAAACCTCTCTTGAGAGGAACTATTCTGAATAATACAAGATCTAGAGTGTGGGTTAGTTTTAAGGACTCTTGAAATTTTGTTTTTACTATGGCAAATTGGGGCATGAAGAAAGCTAATGTGGTGAGAGACTCATGGAACGAAGAAGGAGGGGAATGTAAAGATCTTAAGTATGGGGATTGGCTAAGGGCACAATCAGTTGTGTGTAAATTAAGAAAGTCTGGGAGCAGTAAGATCAATTTGGCTTCGTGGTCAGTGACAAAATGGAGGCGTCCTCCTCATTTCAGCCTTCTAAAATGAATAATTTGGTGGTTGGGGATAACATAGATGGAGGTAGTATGATCGGAGCTGAAGGAAAAGACGGTGGAGAAGCTCAATCTAGGGCGGTCGACGGGAAAAAATTCTATCCTCCATCTCGTGGGGATGTGACAAGACAGAAA
Organism: Datisca glomerata; assembly: GCA_003255025.1. Lineage (NCBI taxonomy): Eukaryota > Viridiplantae > Streptophyta > Magnoliopsida > Cucurbitales > Datiscaceae > Datisca > Datisca glomerata. Next base: position 1,022,195 of record QANY01003779.1, on the reverse strand, counting down.
ATATATTTTTCACATAATAATCTACATGCCCTTATACCTAGAGTTGGTGGTTATCATGATGAGCTAATGGAAGTAGGTACAATGGACAGAGAAAATTTGGCTTCGTTGGAAGCTAATAAGGAGTTGGTAAAGAGGAGGGAATAATCTAGTAAGGTATGGGGATAGATGTCAGTGGAAGTCCCTGTATCCAACGTCTCAGTGGAGGTTAGTTTATGTAAGGGCCAAAAAGAAAGTGGATCTAAAGCTCCTTTCTCTCTTGAACCTATATGTGGCAGACTTAGCAATAAGCCCAAAAGGAAGGTTAGTAGGAAAAAAGAATGAGTCTTCAGAAGAAATTAAACGAATAACTGAGTCAAAACAGTCACTTTCATCTAGCCCAATGGAAATAGAAGGCAGTTCCGGTTTAGGTGCAGAAGAACCAAAGAAACGCAAGCCGTCAAGTGCTTTGATTGGAAGGGTGGAGGAAGCCAGCCCTAAACGATCCCAAATTGTGCAATGAAGCTTATTTTCTGGAATTGTCAGGGTCTGGGAAGCCCCCTGATAATTCAAAGTTTAAAGAAACTTGCTAGGTTTCACTCTCCAGATTTGGTGATGATTGTGGAGACGAAGAATATTTTTTTTAGATAAAATTAGAAACAAAATTGGGATGAGTTTACGGTTATCAGTTGTTCCTGTGGGTCTTAGTAGAGGGTTAACTCTTTTTTGGAATGACGATAATGTGGTATCGATTGCGAAATTCAGATAGTTTTTCATTGAAGCGGTGGTTAAGGATTTGAGCAAAAAAAGCTTGGAGATTTTTTGGTGTATATGCCATCACAAATGAGGCTGCGAGGAATATTTGTGAGGAATAAACAATTTGTTTCCCTTCGAGAACGGATTGTAGCAGCCAATCAACCATCTATGCTTCTTGGAGATTTTAATGTGATTGCATCCAGTTTGGAGAAGGAATGAGGCAATATGGTGGACTGAGGTAGTATAGATCAATTCCATGAATTTATTAAAGAAATTGGGTTATATGATATAGGCTTTATTGGGCAGTGTTTTACCCGGTCCAACAAGAGAGACCACTTGGGCTTAATTAAGGAAAGGTCGGACAAGGGGCTTACTAATCAGGCCTGGCTCGTTATATACACAGATGCCAAACCACTTCACATGCATATACCCGGCTCAGACAATGTTGATATTGTGCTCAGCCTGGGATGCTCCTTTAATGGTTGGAAGCCCATCTTCAGATATGATAAAAGATGGGAAAAATATGAAGGATGTCGAGAAACAGTCAAGCAATCGTGGATTATGGAAGGGGAGGAAGCAATGGGGATGTCCTTTTCATAGAAAATTTCGACAGCGAAGGCTAGGATTTTACGATGGAGGAAGAAGGAGGGTATAGCTAATTCAGACAAGCTTACTGCATTACTTAGCAAAGAACTCGAAGCTCTGTACGGGTCATCTTCACCAAACATAAATGAGTGTAAGGAACTTGAATCCAAGTTGTTATAGGCAATCATTGACGAGGAACTATACTGGAAGGATAGAGCCAGATCTGAGCGACTAGCTTCGGGTGATAGGAATTCAAAATTCTTCCATGCCAAAGTCCAACTGAGAAGACGAAATAATCATATACCACGGTATTTTTGATGATTCTGGGAGATGGGTATCTAACCACAAAACGATGAAAGATGTTGCGGTGCAATATTTTAAAGATCTCTTCAAATCTTCCAATCCCTCTGATGATGGTGTGGTAATTAATTCATTATCTAATTGTATTTCTGATTCTGATTGGGTAATGCTACTGATGTGTCTCTTGATGAATTTTTAGCTGCTCTCAACAATATTAACCCCATTAAAGCCCCGAGCCTGGATGGTTTTAATGCAGGGTTTTCCCATCAATTTAGGGATATTGTACAGGCCGACTTGTTTGTGTTGGTTCAAATTTTTTTCAATAACTTTGTGCTTTCACCTGATTTAAATAAATCTTTATTGTGCTTATCCCTAAAATTCATAATCCGAGATTCTGATTCCAGAAAGAGGTATGAGACAAAGGGATCCACTGCCCCCTTTCTTATTCATTCTGTGTGCAGAAGCTATCTCCTGTCGATCGTTAAAGGCTGGAAATTCAACTATTATTCATGGGTTCAAAGTGGGGGCATCGGGTCCATATGTATCACGCCTATTTTTTTGTAGATGATTCAGTTCTTTTTTACAGGGCTTCTGTTGAGGAGTTCATGCTCTTGAGAATATCCTAGATATATATTGTTTGGCCTCAATTTAATGAATTAATTACAGTAAAAGAAGTTTAGTTTTCAGCCGCAATGCCTCAGATTCTTTAAAGCAAAACCTGTCAAACATTTCCAGATTGCTTTTAGTGAAGGCCTTAGTAAATATTTAGGTCCGGAATCAAATTTTTCTTTGGCCAAAACCATTATCTTTAATAATGTAAAGGAGAAGGTTTTATCTAAGGTTCAGGGATGGGCTAAAAAAATTCTCTCGTCGGGAGGAAGAGAAGTCCTCATCAAGGCAGTGGCTCAATCGATCCCTTGCTATGATATGTCTTGTTTCAAGCTGCGCGTATCATTAATATACGATATTTGCACCCAACTAGCTAGATATTTGTGGTCCTTCTCTCCTAATAACGGAGGAATCACTTGGTCGTCATGGGAGAACCTTACTTCCCCCAAAAGCTCCAAAGGAATGGCCTTTAGAGATCTTTGTTGTTTTAATCTAGTATTACTTACAAAACAAAGTTGGAAAATTCTGATGTCACCCGATACTCTCCTAGCTTGTGTCCTAAAAGCCAAATACTCCAAGAACTGCGGGTTTATGGAAGCTAAATTGAGGTATTGGCCTTATTGGGGTTGGAGGGGCTTACTAGAAGGAAGGAAGATCCTTCGGTTTGGCGTTAGATGGAGAGTTGGGAACGGTCAATCAACATTTAGAACGATCCATGGATTTCGAGACCGCACAGTTTCAAGGTCTTTTGTGGGATAGTGATCTTCTTAACAGATTGTTTTTGTAGGAGGATATGATGGAGATTCTCAAAATTCCCATTAGCCGGTTTGGGTGTGAAGATTCTATCATTTTGGCATTACACCGAGGATGGGAGATACTCGGTCAAGTTCGGATACAAACTTGCCATGCTGCTCAACTCTAAAGGTTTAATGGACAAGAATAATAAAGGGTCTCCTAGCATTGTTAATAATTGGCAACCTTTCTGGAAAAAAAAATGTGGACATTGAACATCATTCCTAAGATTAAGGACTTTCTTTGGAGATGCATGAATAATTTTTTAGCGGTGAGAATCAACCTAAGAGCTAGAGAGATGAATATTAATACCATGTGTCATTTTTGTGAAAGATTTGAAAACTCGATTGCCCATATTTTTTTTAAATGTCAGTATAGCCAAACCTTTTAGTTTGGAAGCCCCCTTGGTTTTTTGCCAAGTCTTTTCGAGGGACCTTATTTTATTAGCATATTGAATAAAGTGGTAGAGGCCCTATCGACTTCAGGTGATTATTATCCTATTTTGGTACACTGATCTTTGGAGACTCTGGAAGAACAGAAACTCCTAGTTCTTTAAGGACATTACCATCAATCCAATTGATGCTATTGGCCAAACTTATACCCATCTTCATGAGTTTATTAGCTCTCAAGACAAATTGTAGGATCAAGTGATTGAAAAGGGTTATGTATTGGCTGAATCTCATTTGGTAGCCGCGAAGCATAGGAATTAGACTTTAATGGTGGATGCGGGTTGGAAAAAAGGTAGAGGTGGCTTGGGTTGGGTCCTGTTTGATCCAGGTGGAGCTGTCTAAAGATTGGGGTGTAAGGCCATAAAACACATTCCTAATGTCTTTGCTGCCGAAACTTTGACTATTTACTGGGGTGTTGAGAGTTGTCATTTCATAGGGAATTCAACGCTTCAAGTTTTTTCAGATTGTTAGGAGGTTGTTATGGCTTTGACAAACCCAGATGCCCAGATTTCTTCCATTATGCCCATTGTTGTTGATATTCAGAAATTGATTCTGAACTTTATCACTGTTTCATATTGTCACATTCCTAGAGAAGGCAATAGACTAGCCCATCAATTGGCTAGTTATGGTTTCCATGGCGCTTGTTGTAATTGGCCTGATTCCATACCTCGATGGGTTTCAGACTTTTTGTAATCCTCTGTTATTGCAATGTAAATCTTTTATGACAAAAAAAAATGATGAGCCTATCAACTGTCGCAGTTTCCAAGATTATAAAATCTATAATACAATACTATTTATTTTCAATTGATTTAAATAAAATCAATAAAATATTATTTTATTATTATTTATAATTATTGATATATTTTGCTTCAATAATGTCTACCACATGATGTATCTTTGTGAGAAAAAAATTTTAAGAGTGTACAGTAGAAATATGCTCTAAAAATTAGAAGATAAAATGATATCATTAGAATTAAATTATTTATTTCATATTTTTATTTTAAGCTTTGATCTTTCATTTTTCGTTGCATTGCAAATTTATTTATTTATTAATTTTCTGTAACTATATTTATACAATTATATATTGTTTATTTTCATTGTAACAATACATACTTCTCTACTTAAAAAAATTGGTATGGTTTGATTGCTAAGAAAATTGTGTTGTTTCACTTGTAAAAATGATGTTGTTTCATTTGAAAAAATTGTATTGTTTCGAACCAAAAGTTGTATTCATTAGGTTTATGACTGTTCAAATACTAAATGGTCATAGTTTGTGGTAGTGATAAAAAATAATAGTAACAACGAATAAGAATGTGACATATGTACTTTTAAAGTACATTTTAGGATTTAGAAGAGAAATACGTGAACATAATTGTCCAAAAATTTTTTCCTTTGATTCCACTTTTAATAGAATATATATATATATATATATATATTTTTTTTCTGAAAATAAATCTTCTTAACATAAGGGAATAAAAAGAATGAAAATATAAAATCAAGTGTTGAATTTGACTCATGTAGGAATAAATTAATTAGTCATAGCTCAAAAGGCAAAGTAATGTATGCGTGAATAATAAATGATAGATTAAAAAATATACATATTTAGATCATACTTAGAGCACAATATATTTAATTTCATAAAAAGAAAAAAGAAAAACACTTTAGAAATTTTGTAATACATCAATTTTTTATCTTTTATTAAATCATTCGATATGAGGTTCATGTAAAATGATCTGATAATGAATTAAATTTCGGTATGAAAACATGACCCAACAAACTGTTAAACATTATTTCCATCACACTTATCTTATTTCTATACTTTTCATAATTATTAATAATTTTATTATTCAAGTATTTTTCATCATCAATTATTTAATAATTATCATTTTTTTAGAAATTCAAGGGCTAAAAATAAATAATGTCATCCAATAATAGTTCCTAGTGAGAAACTGTTGGCCGAGAAAGTCATGAAAAGCACCAATCAGATTCTTCGTATCCAAAGCCGTATATATACAATCAATTCCCAGGAAAGTTCCTCGATCAAATCCATCTCTCTTTATTGCTTAGTGGGAAATTAGCCTCAAATTCATCGTTTCAATTCGCAGTCAATTTCATTCTCCAAGCCCAGAAGCTGAAGAGCAAATCCCCTTTCGTTCTCATATCTAGGTTTTGGATTTCCACTTGTTATCCGGGCAAATCGATGTCTGTGATTTGATATTTCGGCCAAACATGGTGATGCTGAGTAGCTCCTTCCCTGATTGGATCAGTCGCTTTCTCGCTTGCATGGGGTAAGTCATTGATTTACTTACCGTTCATTGACAATTTATCTGGTTGCTTTGGTTCTCGAAGGAGTTTTTAGTTTTTCTTCGCGTCTCACTGAACGTTTTGCCGCCTTCTTTCTATAGAAAGAATCTGATGTAAACTGTTGCTTTATGAGTACCATTAATTTTTGGTTTTTCATGTAACAATAGTATGAAAAAGGAAAGTTTACTATTTATTGTGTGAGCTTAACTGAGAAACAGATTGGTCAGTAACATCTTAAACTGCTTTTCTGTCCTATTGCCCCAAATTTATTTCAACGGCTGAAAGCCTGAAAGAATCCCCGATAGTCATAGTAACATTTTTATTGGTGTTTTATATAGGATACGGCATGATTCAATTATGGAAATCTTAGGGGGAAAATATGTAGAAAATGTATACGTGTGTGGGCAAGAGATTCCCTTAGAGTTGTATCAAGTCTACCAAGAAAGGATAGTAATGAAAATATACATTTCCCCATTTTGGTATCTAGAAATCTTATCTCATCCCAGGAAGTATTACCTGAGCTGAGCGCTAAAGGGCGTTGTCAAAGATTCTACCATTATGCTCCAACCAATTTACTGAAGCGTCACAAGTACTGAACATCTCCAAAGGATAACACTTATCTTATTTGATCCTCCTCTAAAGGGCATAAAAGACCAACAATCATAGAGAATCTTCTGCGAAAGCCCAACAAACTTTAGGACCTTAAAATGGTTTCACATGTATGAAGTCAGGAACTAGCTTTGTCATTTCAATCCTTTAAGGCTTAAGCATACATAATTTGCATATGGCATCAATCGGTTAAGTGACTCCTTTAAATAAATGTGTGCTGTACCATCTTGAGATAAGTTTATTGCTAGAATGACAGAAACCTGGAAAAAGAAGGAAGAGATACTAAAAGAGAAGATAATGGAATTCAAAACACAATCCGGAATGATATATTACACAGTTTTTGCGGTCATGAAGGGTGTTCTTAATATCACTGATTAATCAGGGAAAGTTCAATTATTGCTGCGGTTTGTTATTTGTTCAATTACAGTCAGTGAGGAAACAGCATCCAATGTAAGATGCTCGACATCATATTATATATATTAATCTCTCATCAGCAGTTGTTGTGAATTGAACTAAACTTGGGCAAATAGATGGATTATAGTCTGACTTTATCCTTGTTTACTTTTGATTTTTGATATAAGGTGGGATGAGTTATCATAACTAATGATTTGGCCCTCTTCTTAAGTGGTTATTATCATTATTATTTGTAATTACTTCCATCATAAAAAATGCCTATATGTTCCCATTTAAATTTTTATTGTTTAGCATTGATCTGTATAACTAATGAAAGGAAAAGGGTCCACGCTAAGGAAGTTTATATACTTGGAGAACTTATTAAATGCTTTAAAGAAGCAATTGTTCCTGTTCTTGTTTTAATATCTAAGATTCAAACAGCGTACATTGTTCAGTACTACTGCAAATAATGCTGTTGCTGGATATATTTATATACATGGTTTAACATGATTTTTAACAGAACAGTGGTTGTTTCGGATGCTGCACCAAACCCGCACCTATCATTGCTGTGGATGAGCCGTCAAAGGGTTTGAGAATTCAAGGACGGATAGTGAGAAAACCTAGTTTGTCAGATGATTTTTGGAGCACAAGCACGTATGATCTGGACAACAGCACTGTTCAATCACAAAGGAGCATCTCATCTATCAGCACATCAAACCAGACCCTCAGTCATGGAAGTGGCACTGGCAACATGAGCAGCCATTCTGACTTTGTAAATCATGGCAAGTGTTCATCTTACATTGGTGCTTTCATTGTTTTATAGTTATGGCAATCTGATAGCATAGATTTCTCGCAATCGAAACTTTTTAAGGTAAGTTGATGAGCTATTAGAGGTTATTGTTAAGCCTCTTGGTTTCTCACTCAGGATCATACAAGTTTCTGTTAGTCTGACAGAAGAAGAATTAGTAGCGGGTTATCAAACCGAATATTCGGGTATCAAATTTGGTTTATTTTACGTTGCTTTCTATCTAAATCTATTAGTTTCTTCATTATTTGTAACAGTTCTTTACTTGGGCGGTTGGGATATCTCTATTCCCTACATATTGGTTTCTGAGCTTTTTGAAATAAGTAAAACGTGTGGAATCTTTGTAATGACAATGGGTATCTTTATTACATTAGTTAAAACTTATTTGTTCTTGTTCATTTCTATAACAACAAGATGGACTTTACCCAGACTAAGAATGGATCAATTATTAAATCTTGGATGGAAATTTCTTTTACCTATTTCGCTTGGTAATCTCTTATTAACAACTTCTTTCCAACTCTTTTCACTGTAAAGGAATACAATATTCTTCTTATTCAGCGTAGTGTTTGTTTTTACCAAATGCAGGTCTCCTTCTTTGGAACCAGAGCAGGCTTCAATGGGTTGGAAGTGGAAGGACTGCTAATCAAACACAACAGAGCCGGCAACTCGGACTTAGGTTTGGCTCATGTGTTGCTGATGTTGTATACAGTGATTCTAATTCTGAAGGAAATCAGGGTTATCTAGAGTCATCTAAGAAACCAAAGATATCACAGACTCATTAATATTTTGTTCATTTCGACAATATGCTTGGTTAATGATCATGAGAGCTTCTTCCAATGGAATATTACTTCTTAGATTCCTATTGCTTTTGCTCGTTTGAATCTGCTTCCTCTGCATATCGTGAAATAATGGTACTTTTTCGCAAATCGTTAAAGGCTATACAAATATTGACGGAAATGCATTTTTGTACAGAGAGATTTCTTATGCTTGTTTTTCCTGTCATATTCCCTCTTTTCTGATTGTGTTCCTTTTTACCTTATCTTCTTGCTATACATTGTATCTACAGTTGGAATGCAACTTATGAAAATTTACTGGGTACCAGGCGTAGTTTTCCACATCGCATTCCTTTGTCTGTAAGTCTGCTGTTTAATTTGCTTAATTTATAATTTTATTCTATGCCATCCGATAGTTTCTTAATTTATAGTGGGGATTCAACTGACAGGAAATGGTGGATTTTCTGGTTGATGTATGGGAGCAGGAAGGGCTGTACGATTGAGCAAGTAAATCATAAATGATTCCTTTCTCTAATGTATCAATTGCGTGCTTTCTTTTATTTTTTATTTTATGTTATTTGAAGGTTTCCATAAATGATTAGAGGCAAATGGAAACCAAGGGATTGAACTAACTGTTCTAAAATATTAGTTCTCACTAATCAACCCCNCCCCCCCAGAAAAAAAGAAAAGAAAAGCTTTCTCCCCTGTATATAGCGTGCATCCAGCCCTTTCCCACTTTAGTTTAAGAATGCGGAAGCTTGGCTTGTGTTGATTACATAGAGGAGAATATTCTCATGATATTTACTGAGTTTTAATGTATCTTTTCATACTAATCTTCCTTTGCCTGTTACTGAATAAGTGCAGATGTCTTGTATTTAGTTGATAAACTAGAATCTGCTTGAGCTTGCTATATTTTTATTCTGGATAACAAAGGTAGATAGATATATGGCCAATGGAGCCTAATTGATCTTTCAGTGTAATAAGACTATTTTACATGTCATGCACAACTTCAACATTCTCTACTGTTAGTCATATCATTATTCTTCATATGATAAAAGATCCTTGCAGGAAATTTAGTTCATGTTAAGGAGCACTTATGGTTCTTATCAAAATTAACATAACTGATGATCGTTGACCACAAATTTCTTATTGTTCAATTATTGTGCTTTTGTGTTTTCTTTATCATCTCATAGTCAACCCTATAGAAGAGTGTTTATGAGGGGTTTTTAAAAGAAATTGCTTCAAGAGTGAAAAAAACAAAAAGAAGACCCTTTAATTTTTTTTAACGAAATCAAGCCTTTTTAATATATAGGAAGATTAAAATGCCCTTGCGCTAGACCTTTGTCAAGGTCTAGCAAAAAATTGATGCTAGACTCTGATCTAGCAGTTATGAAGGTTAGTTGAAATTTTTTAAACTAAAATGTCAAGTTAAGTCTTTTTTTCCTTTAAAAGAAGATAAATTTTGTTAAAAATCAAAGTAGGGTCTTGAAATCATCTTTTTTGTTTACAAGAAGTCTTTTATAATTTTTTTAAAATTATCTGTAGTAGGATTTTACCATTCCAGAAAGTGTGCCAGTATAAACCAAATGCACTGTTAGTACCAACTTTGGTTGAAAATGCTTACTCATACTCTAGAATCTAAATTGTGGGTTTTGATGTAATTTTGGTGTAAATTTGTTTTCAAGTTATAAACTTATGCAGTAATTTAGAAACCCAAATCATTATCTGTCAAACCACGATCTCGTCCTCGTTGTCAGGAGGCCCACATTTGGCATAATTACTTTTCAATTTTTTTATGTTTACTCTTCTTTTTCTTTATATATATTTCACTGATATCGACAATTAGCGTAAATCATTTTCTTTGTAAGTGAATAACTTTGTTTGTCTAGAACAATTCGATAGCAATCTTTAAAATCGATAGCAATCTTAATTTATTAGTAATTTAATTTACTTCTGCGGAGGAACTGAATTGTTTCTAAAAAGAAATAATCTAGAATTATTTTATGTAAAATAATGTAGAATGATAATTGAATTATCTGTAAAGTTATATTTCATAGACTTACTACAAAATGATATTTATGCCGCATATATCAATCTTAATTAGTCAACTATTCAATAGATTACTATGCAGAAATCAACATTTTGATCATGTTTGCCATCAATTCACAGATTCAATTTTGCTCATGGGTTTCACATACGAAACAACACCTAAACTTTTATTTGCAAATATAGGAAGATCCTCCGCTTTTAAACTCAACCATTTGAGATTGTTTTAAAACTCGACCATTTGAGATTATGATTCTTTAATAAGGTTTGTTAAATAATTTCGTGATAGTAATTGATTTTTAACTGATATGTCTTATTTGAGCGACCTTCAAAACTGGTTTTTATAATTTGAAAAGCAGTGTTTTAGCTAATGTTATTTTGGTGAGTTTGAGAGTGGATTTGTTTGAAAGCATGCACAAAAAACTTATTACACTGACATCTATTTCATAAATATTTTACTTCAAACGTTTTTGGCCGCTATAAACACTTCTCTAAAAAACTACATACTTAAATATTTCAGAAATTCACTAAAGACCAAACAATATGATTCATTGATATATAATTGCTTTATACATAAATAAGGTCTTCTTTTAGTATTAGAGTTTATACTGTAAATGGAGTTGATCAATCACTGGATCATTCTGAAGTTATTGAACGATAAATCAACTTGATATCATTGAAAATTTGACATAGATAATAAATATAAAATATGAGTTCTTTCTATTCTTTTTTCTAGAAACTTTTTTTTTACAAAATATGTGTAACCCTCATCTTCCCGTTGAAAAGAAAATTGTAAATGTAAAGAATCAATTTAGCTTAATGGGATTAGGTAAACATTTATGCATAACAATCACTTTTTACCTTCTAAATCTCTATTAAAATGCCAATCATGCATGGATTCCATTACTTTAAGGTGTTACAATTTTGAAATTTTCAATAAATGATGTCTATCTACTAATTTACATTTGTGCAGTTGAGACACTCAAATAATCTTATTCTGTCGAACAGAACACAATCATATTCATTCTGATTAAAAATGAAATTTTGCTCTATATTTTTCTCGGATACGATTTAAGTGGATACGATCTGTTGATCTTTTTATTCTATGCCTCAATCATCTTAATATAAAATTAGAAAAAAAATTATTTCATTCATTGAAAGAGGTATATAAATGGATCAATGTCAGATTTTTAGGGCCTGGATGCCTAACCTGTCTAACTAAAGTGGGTGACAAATTTTCTTGAAAAAATACCACTTCGGCATATACATAAATCAAATTTTAGTTTCTTAAATTAACTTAACTTGGCTTTCAATTTTCACTACAAAATTACCACCAAATCATAAAAAGGAATTCGAATGTTTTTGTTTGAAATGGTTACAAGAAGAAAAATTAAACGTGGTTTAAGTTTGTTATGCTTCAAAACTAGCAGATTTAAAAGCGTATCAAGTGTTTTATTTTTGCCTTCAATATTTTTAAACATGACCGTTTTCAAAAAGCACATACACGTCTCATATCGAATTCGAAAAAAAAACTTTTAAGATATTTAACGTTGATGGAAAAAATTTTCAGTACTATTCATTCATATCATTATACATTATTATCGGTACAGAATGACCTGTCCAAATTATAAATGAAACTAAATTCAACTCTAATCGCTTCTTTAAACAAAAGATAATCCAGTTCTGAACTTCTAATATTTTTAGATATTCTGCAATTATTCTTTGTTAAAAGTAATAAAAAAGACAAAATAGACAACGAAGAACAAAAGTACAACTCAATACAATGAATATTCCTTCACAAAGTGTGAAAATACCTCAACTTGGATAAGAAAACAAGAAAGATAAGGTTTTACCACTTGTCATAACATGGATTAGTGATGATATTAATTAATTAAATATTAAAAATATAAAAAACCAAACCCTTGATTACAGTGAATCTGGGCTTAATTGTGCTAAATTCTACGAAGTAAAATTTGACCAAACCGTGTATTTTAACTTTTTCGAATTCTTTTATATTTCTAATTTTTCGACCAAATAAATTAAAATAATGATGTATTTAGCCTACTAAATTTGGTTTAGACTTTGTGCAATACTTGTTGTCATGTTGTTATGGATAGCAACAAGTCAACATGCTCTCCTTTTATTTTTCTAATCAAACAATTTTGTGAATCCGTGAGCTTAGCCTTTTCTTTTCTCATTACTTCCTCAAATTCGTGGTTAAATTTGACGAGAACTTAAAATTATAGTTGAAATTTTTAAGTTGTCTTATTTAAATTTAGTTTTAATCTATAAGTTAAAATGTATTTGACACAATTTATTTTAATTAATTTTAAGCTATAATTTATGTCAAATTGATATTTGTCATCAAAGCATCTCAAAATAAAGGAAAACAACAAGGAGATTAGAAAGGAAAACACCGTATCCTTTCTTTATATTTTAGGCGTAACCTTGACATAAAAGAGAAAATAAGAAAAACACCTCATTCCTTTTTTAAAACCATTTAATAAAATAACTTTCTAAAACTTTGTTAATAATCATTTTATATTAAACATTAAGAGGATATCAATCACATACAAGAGAAAATCGAACATATTTTGTGTGGTATATTAATGTCAAGTGCATGAGAAACTCATTGAAAGATAAAAAAAACATGTTGAATAAAGAGTAAATGGTATGTGTAGAGATCCTACAATGTTTGATTAGTGAGAATGAAAGAATGAGACTAGAAATGATGATTCTTATGTTTAAGTTAGTATACTTTTAGGAAACATGAATCACACTTATGCGGGGATGATGCTAAGTGTTAGGGAAAGGGGCAATTGCCCCCTTTGATTTTATAAATGTATTATAATATATATTACTAAATTAAGAAAACTCATAATATTACCAAATTTTATACATAACCCCCTTCAATTTTATAAAATTACTAAATTGTATCTTTTTGGCCCTTCAAATTCATAAAAATAGTAAATTATATGTTATGTCCCTTTTTAAATTTATAATAAAATCAAATTGTATATTATTTATCCCTTTATATAATTGTATTAACCGTTTTAGGTTTTTATTCCTTTCACAAAATTTCTGACCTCGCCTCTGTAATTTTGTTGATTCATTTAATAGTAATCTCATTCCCCACAAAACATAGAGATCTCCATTCTATTCCACCTCTCTTTACTCATCAATAACCAATTTTCTTATTTAACCCATTTAATAGTTTTTTGAATCTATATTATTATTAGTCTATTTTCATATTTCAAGTAAAGTACGATTATATAGTTGATGTATTATGTAATTATAATTTCTTTTAATAATTCTTACTGAAAATAGTCATTTTTAAGTTGTTTGTATTATTATAAAAGGATCATCATCATTTTAAGTATGTGGATTTTTCTTAACCTAAACTATTACCTTTATCTTTTTACATTCATTTCATTGACGTTCGGTGCATACAAATATACGTTAGAAGCAAATAGAGCTAGAGTATTTTGTTATTTTATATTATTAAGCATATTGAATAATGAACTTAGCAAGATATTTAGTCAAATTTAATTTAAAGATATTTTTGTCAAAATTTTGTTTTTGAGTCCATTCTAAATGCCAAATCAAAGATTGCAAGGCATTGTGCTAATAATTCTACATTCATTCATTCTGTCGTAGGCTAATTTAAACAGTTAAATGAATTTTTATTTTTATTCATTATTTTAATTAAGATTCTATTAGACAAACTAAGCATATACTAAAACTACCATATTTAGAAATAATATGGCTCAAAATTTATATTATAAAAAATAAAATGTATGACCAATTAATATGTTGGGTAAAAGAGAATAAGTACAATATATGCACATAAAACAAAACAATATAAAACAGTAGTCGAAATTCTCTGATTTGAAAAATCCGAGTTTAATAATGATATATTTCAAAATGGCCAATCTGTTTACTAATCATCTCGTTAATTGAGCTTTATTGGGAAGGATGCATGCTTTTCCTGACATTGAAATTAGCATTTCATGAGGATGACAGCCGTATGCTTTTAATGTTAAAAGAATGCATAATCATTACAACGATACTCGGCTCTGATAAGTGATAACGTGTGAGAACTAGTGAAAATCTAATATAAATTAAATTAATATATTAACATTATAAATTGTTAAACTTGATTAGTCACCATAACAGTGAGTAGGAGCTACACTCCACTTAACTTAGTCAGAAAAGATATTCAGTACACTCAAGGTATGGAGTGACTCAGTATTAGCAAGTGTTATACAAGCTTACCAAGTCTATAAATTAAGGGTGTGCATGGTTGTTCGATCTGTTTTTTAGCATAAAAATTAGATTATATTGAAATTCATGCCACAATGAGGGCCGAACTGATCAGTTATGTACATATAAACTGAACTGACGAGACTGCAAGATAATTGGTAAGTTTGATAGGGTTTTACGGTCCACTAAGAATTTTTTTTTATTTTTAAGATGTCCATCAATGAATTTAATCATATATGATTCAAAAATTCTAATTTTTTCATGTATTACAATAAAAACTCACAATTTGAATCACAATATATAAACTAAACATTAAAAAGAGATTAGAGAAATTTGAGAAATTGGAAGGGAGATAAATATGAGAAAATAAATATATGTGTGCGCGCGTATGTTGAGAGGATAAATGAACGGTCTGATTCAAAATGTGAAAAAATTAGACTGATTCCAAAATCAAATTTTTAAAAATTCAAGACTAGGACTACCGTTAATTATCTGCTTGGTCGGTGGCACACATACTACAAACCTGCCAAGTCACCTCACCATGTCTACAAGCTCACCAAGTCAGCTTGAGGTATCCAACTCAACGGATACGAAGGATGATATCATTAGTCTTCTACCTGGACAAAAGACAAGTCAAAGAAGGCATATTACATCATTCACATAAGATGGCAAAATTAGTTAATAATTGAATAATCTTCTGTTGAGGTGATTTTAGGCTGCTCGAGCTTCATCTCTCCTCTCTCCCTTGATGACTAGTTTTACCGTGTTCTTCATCTCTATCTCTTTTCCTTATATGGTTCAGAGCATTTACGACTAAGGTCATGAGGAATTCAACAAATACTAGTGGAAACACAACTACTATAAACACTGAAAATGCTGCAACAACAACACTGCTCCCTACAACAAATTTAACAGATGTGTTATCGAGTAACCAATTCTCCAATGCCTTCAACTCAGCTCTCTTTATTAAACTTGATAGAAATAATTTTCTACTGTGGAAATATCAAGTTATACCAACAGTAGTAGGTCATGTCCTAGACGAATTACTCTTTGGAGAAAGTGAATGACCACCTAAGTTCAATGATAAAGGTGAGTTGAAAGTAACTAATAAGACATTTTGTCTCAGATTATATCAAATGAACATAAATATTGTATTTAAATCTTTATTATTGAACATGGTTTCTTAGCATTCAACTGAAAGAAACCCATCAAACTTAATAATATATTTTTTCTTAATTATAAAGTTTGTTTTGTCTTTAAATCTCTCTTAAATAGACTAATCTAAACAATTTGTAGGTAAACCTCCCTTAAAAAAAAAGAAACAAACCCTGCTTATAGCTCATGGGTTTGATGACACTAGTTATTATTAAGCTAGCTGAGAACCTTAATCACATAAGGGATTCTAGGTTCTGTTTTCAACTATAAGACTTCAAATGGGGTACAGAACTCACTTGATATAAACTCTACAAGTTCATCTAGAGCAAGATTGATATTTCTGAAAGGGAAATTGCAAGAAGCAAGTAAGGGATAACAAAATGATTAGTGAATATTGTGACTATGTTACCGTTGGAATATGTCCATAAAGTATGTTGTAATAACTATTTATGAGTATTTAGTTATTTCTCAGACATATTGTATTATTGAATTTTATGAATAAATTATTTTTTTATATTTATTAAAATTTGTTTATAATTTACTCAAGTTCTAGAACTATTGTCAACGTAAGAAAAGTAAAAACAGAAGGATCTTCCAGACAAACTCTTCTGAAATAATTCAGAACGATATTCGCAGTCTTAGGATAGATTAGACAATCAAGTCCGACTATGATTTTTAGGTTGAACAAAAAGATGTAAGTCTTGGGGCATGGGAGTGAAGATTCTGACGGTTGACCTAGGCATGTTATGGAACATTTTGAATAGACTGATAACAAATTAGTTTAGAGCAAAATCGTTTACCTAGCTCTAAATCTAATTGTTACACCTTAAGGTAATTTTTGTAATTACCTTAATCTTAAAGTGAATACGAAGTTGACTTAGTTACTTGCGGTCTTTGATATGTCAAAGGAGTAAGTTTGAATTACAGGATAATATCTCAGATGTTGATATCGTAATTCAATTATGTTGGAGTTGCGTGATTCACAGATATGAAAATTCATAATTAGATTGAAAAAGTAACAATATCACATTATACTTTATTGATGAGTGTGTGAATAAATTAACTTGGTCAAGTATTCAATGAAATGAGTCATTGAATAAGACTTGTGAGTTGTACGAGACAACTCACTGTTACGTATTTCTTATTCACAGTCAATAAATGAGTTAAAGAAATAATAACAAGAAGGGTAAAATGATAATTTTACACCCCACTCTTGTTACTGATATTCACAAAGGATAATATATTAACATATTTTGTGGACCGTGAACTAAAAGAGTTTATTTGCACCAACATAAAATATAGCGCTTATGAATCGAGCGTTGATTCAGTATCTAACCTATAGTGGAGTCGTACGATGTCATGATTAAATAGGACGAGAATTTATAGAGATAAATTTATTGGGTATTTGAATCCTATAGCTTTATTCATGTGGGTCTATTTGTCTCAATGATAACTCATAAGAACAAGAATAGAAGAAACAACATCAATTTGACCAAAATGTGTTTTAGGGCAAAAGTGTATTTCCCGAACTCATATGTGATGGGTTTTGTCACTTAATTAGTGATAAACAATTAATTGATGTTCAAATTAATTCATTTATTATTTTTTGATTATTGAATAATTAGTAAATAAAATATATTAATTAATTAATTGATGGATATCAATTTAATTTATCAATTGAGATTGATAAATTTGGACACAATATTGACTTTAAGGGGAAATATAATTTTCGGCAATTACATAAATATTGGGGTTGAATTTTTGGAAATTTGGCATATAAGGGGGTATATGTGCAAATTTCAAAAATTATTATATAAGGGATGACATTAGGGTTGCCTCCCTAGAGATGTGTGTTGACACAATACTAAGCATACAGAGCAAAAGTTATCTCTCTCCTCCCTACTGTGTTGTCGTCGAAACCCAAAGAGCAGGAAAATAAATTTTCATTCCTCAATTGTTTTGAGAGCTCACTCTCAATTCCTTATCGATATTCTCTAGATATATATTTTTGAAATCCACGAGTGGTTGTTAGTGCAAAAATAATTTGAAGTTCTTGATTCTTGAAGATTGAAGAACACGAAGCTTAAATTAGGATTTCACCAATTCAGAAAGTCTTCGATACATCAAAAGTAAAAAATTTGATTTTCTGTCCAAAAAATGTTCGTGGTTCAAGGAATTTTCTTTAGATTTTTAAAACTCGATCCGACAATTGATATCAGAGCTTTGAGTTCTTGATTGTGCATATTTAGTAATTAGACTTATGTATCAATGGATGTTGTGATATTGACACATATTTTTTGTATGGTAGATTCAAAACATGTTTGAATGTGTTTTATGAATGGATCCGGATCGATTGGCTCTAAGTATTTATTTTCAATTTTGGAATTGATGTACGCTGAAATTGAGGCATAAGATTTGATGCAATTAAATTTTTACAAAAGTCGTATCTTTAAATTTCATGTAAATCCATCGTCGCAAGAAAAGTCGCATGCTCCCCCGTCACTGCTTGTCGTAACGCCGCGCCGTCGCCTGTTCCCTCACGCCGCTGCTTGTCGTCACCGGTGAACTTTACGGTTTATGAAACTTTAGGGTTTATGAAACCTTGAGTTTTCCTGTTTTTGGAAACTTTAGGGTTTATGAAACCTTGAAATTTTGGTAACTTTATAGTTTAGGAAACCTTGAAGTTTTGTAAACTTTTGGGTTTAGGAAACCTTAAGGTTTTACCTGATCCAGTCCCTAAAAATTATTTAATTTAATTCAGTAATTTTTCAACACTAATTAATTAAAATTTATTTTATAAATTATTTTTAAAAATAAAATTAAATGATTAATTTACTCGGTGATTTATTTATCAAAGTAAAAATTTTGAGGATATTAAATTTAAAATTGAAATTTGAATTTTAAAAATGGGACTAGACTTTTGTAAAGAGTTGAAAATTGGTGGAACTTTCTAAAGGATAAGGAGAATATTACAGACTCCGTGAACATTAGTATTTAAATTATTGTAATTTATTTATTATTCTTTTTATGGGTTGTAATTAGAAATGAGCATAAAGAGGTTGATTTTGAATGAATGATTTATTTTTAATCTCGTATCATCATCTAATATGTCATATAGAAATAGGGATATGCCAATATCAAAATGTCAGGTAGCATATACATGCATCATTGTAATTTAAATTTATAATGAGTTATAATTTAAATACAATGCAAATTTTACCAAAGTTATGAATCTTAAATTGTAATTTAAATTTTCTAAAAGTTTATAATTTTCAAAATTTATTTTTTCAAATTTATAAAAATTTATATTTTTTTTAAAAAAGCAAAGAGAACTTCATTTTTCAAAAACTAAGTGGAAGGGTCGTTTACGTTGAAATATTTCCAAGGTCCCCAATGCAAACTTGATCGTGACATGATGAATGGTTTAGAGCCGTCCTAGCGGTCCTCTCTTCAGTGGGAGAAACTTGGGAATCGTGTCGCTTTGAGTCATCGAGTCGCTTAAGAAGCTAAAGCTTGTAAAGGAAGTGGTGAGACAGGACCATCCATAGATGGAATCTTAGTTCATAGCAACCTTTAAAACTAATGAGTTGGTTAAACACTTAGAGCGAAGCACATTGAAATCCCTCATAGGGGCTAGTCAATGGGGCCAAGGTGACCAAAACTATTGGTAATTGGTTAATCTAGATGTAACGATATCTTGAGAGGCGTTAAGCAAACAAAAGAAGTCTTGATGCGATAAGCTAGGTGTCCTTAGATGAGATAAGCTATTGTTATTGATCGTAACATCATGGAATAAAATTTTTTTATTGGATTTTTAAAAATTTAAGTATTTGCATCTTACATCGTACTTTTTTAAGTGATTAAGTATTTATGTACACCGCTTTATTTATTCTATTCAGTAATTATGTCGTTATCCTCACTCTCAACTATCTTAAACGTGAACAAACTTACTGGTGAAAATTACGTGGATTGAAAATATAATCTTGATATCGTGATGATGATAGAAAAGCACAAGTTCGTGCTCACCACCCCTTGTCCACTTGAGCCTATTGTTGAATTGACTCAAGAGGAAAATGATGTTTATGCTTCTTGGCTACGTTTTGATGAGATCTTCAGGTGTTACATCTTGGCATCAGTTTGTAATGTGTTGTAACAACAATATCAAAAAATGGAAACCACCGATGATATGATGTTGATCATCACCGAAATGTTCGGGGATCAGGGTCGTCAAGCCAGACAGGTAGTTGTGCAAACCTTTATGAACTACAGGATGAAACCTGAAACTCATGTCAGAGAACATATGATGTTGATCGTTAGTTATCTGAATGAGATGGAGATCATGGGTGCTGAGGTAGATGGTAAGACTTAAGTTGATATGATCCTTGAGACATTATCTGAAACTTTTAAGAACTTCAAACTTAATTATTGGATAAATAAGTTGAGGTACTCACTTCCTAAGCTTATAAAAGAATTACAAGCTACTTAGACCCTGTTTCTGAAGGACAAGAGGAAGATTGGAAAGGCAAATTTTACTGAAAGTAAACCTTCCACCTCTGGTGCAAAAAATAAACACAAGAGCGGTCCGAAGAAAGCTAAGAAGCAGAACTTGTAAGCAGAAGGTTTGACGAGAGTGAGCTCAACTTCTGTTGGGGGAATGGAGCACTAGTATTGGCTTATCAGTTGGACTATTAAACTGTCATTTGATAACAGTTTTTTTGATTTTACGAGATGTTTATTATATCCTGGTTTTTGGGAAAAACCTTATTTCGATAACTAGCTTAATTGAGCAAGGATTCACTGTGAATTTCATTGATAAAGATATTGATATTTTTAGAAATGATTGCTTAATTACTACTGCACGTTTAAAGAATAAAATGTTTTATGTATAACTAATAGTTCAAATGATATATGACGACACTGAAGTAAATACTAATTTACAAAGGGATAGTGAAAGGTTGAAGTCTGACTCAATAGGTCTAACCTATTTGTGGCACTTACATCTTGACCACATTAGTCTAGACAAGATTAAAAGGCTTGTAAAGGATGGCCGATTGCAAACTTTAAGTATGGGATCACTACTCCCATGTGAATTTTGTATAGAAGGCAAAATGACCAAGGGACTATTTTTAATGAATGGTGAAAGAACCATTCAATGCCTCGAACTCATACATAGTGATGTATGTGGGACATTGAATATTTAAGCAAGAGCAAGTTGTGAATACTTTCTAATCTTCACTGATGACTACTAATCTTTTAGACATGTTTATCTCATGCACCAAATGTTTGAAACCTTTGAAAAGTTCAAAGAGTACAAGGCTATGGTCGAAAAGAAATTAGAGAAACAAATCAAAATGCTACGATCTGATTGTGGTGAAGAGTACTTGTTAGGATAGTTTGAAGACTTTCTTAAGAAAAAATGTATTTTTTCTTAACTTATTGCACCTGGCACTCTAGAATAGAATGGTGTGTTAGAGAGAAGAAATCAAACTGTGATGGATATATGTAGATATATGATAAGTTACTCATCCCTCCCAGACTTGTTCTGGGGATATGCCTTGGAAACATCAGCATATATTCTGAACTAAGTTTTGTCGAAGACGGTGCCTGGCACGCCATTTGAAAGATGGAATGGACGAAAGTCATCCGTTAATCACTTTAGAATATGGGGGTGTCCAGCATATATTCTGAAACAGAAGACAGGCAAGTTGGCCAGTCGATCAGAATTACGCATGTTTATAGGATATCCCAAAGGAACGGAAGGATACATTTTTTATAGTCCGACTGACAAGAAAACATTCAGAATCACGA
Organism: Datisca glomerata; assembly: GCA_003255025.1. Lineage (NCBI taxonomy): Eukaryota > Viridiplantae > Streptophyta > Magnoliopsida > Cucurbitales > Datiscaceae > Datisca > Datisca glomerata. The sequence continues at coordinate 1,000,572 of QANY01003779.1, read as the reverse complement.
ATGCACGTTTTCTTGAAGAATATTATATAAGAAGTGTGAAGCTGAGAATCACTATTGTGCTAGAGGAATTATTGAGTGGGAAGACACAGACTCCCCAATCAGGAACTGTTTCTGATTCAATAATGGAAGAACTACAGTTGGGGCGAGAGCTTATGAAGCCTCGACGTAGTGAAAGGGTTGTGAGACAGCCTGATAGGTACATGTCTTATGAAAATACCTTCACAACTATCTCAGATAAGGATCATGATGAACATGTCTCCTACTCACAGGCCATGGCTGACCTATGGTATGAAGTCATGAACGTTGAGATACATTCGATGTACTCGAATGGAGTCTTGAAACTTATAGATCCTCCTGAAGGAGTAAAACCCGTAGGGTGTAAATGGATTTATAAGAAAAGGAGAGGTTTGGTAGCATGCTTAAATCCATCTGAATCTTCATGTGTATTGTCCATTGCTGCTTCCCTCGATTATGAAATCTGGTAGATGGATGTCAAGATCCATCTACCAGATAGGTTCGTGTATGGCAATCTTGAAGAGCGCATCTATATGGCTCAACCATATGGGTTCATGTAGAAAGGCCAAGCGGGTAAGGTTTACGAACTGCTAAAGTCCATTTATGGACTTAAGCAAGTGTCCCGATCGTGGAATATTAGATTCGACGAAACTGTTGAAAACTTTGGTTTTGAACGGTTAGTAGATGAACCCTGTGTGTATAAGCTGGTTTACGATAGGAAAGTGGTTTTTCTAGTCTTGTATGTATATGATATTCTACTCATTGGGATGACGTAGAAAAATTATCTGATGTCAAGATTTAGCTTGCAAAGCAATTTGATATGAAGGATCTTGGAGAAGCTGTATTTATCTTTGGTATTCAGATATTTTGAGATAGGAAGAATAAACAATTGGCACTGTCTCAAGCATCTTATATTGATAATGTGTTGAATCGCTTCAGTATGCAAGACTATGAGAAATGATATCTTCCTTTCAATCATGAAGTCAGCCTCTCTAAGGAGTAGTCTCCTAAGACACTTCGCGAAGAGGAAGACTTGAGAAAGATTCTCTATGCCTCAACCGGAGGAAGTCTCAAGTATGTGATGATTTGCACTAGACCAGACATTTGCTACGCAGTGAGCGTGATGATTCATTTTCAATCTAATCCTAGAATCGAGTATTGGAATGTCGCCAAGCATATCCTTAAGTATATTAGGAAAATAAGGAATTACATGCTTGTGTATTTAGGTACTGACATGAATACGATGAGGTATACTGATTATGACTTGCAAGCAGACAAGGATTCTAGGAGGTCTACTTCAGGATCGGTGTTCATCTTGAACGGTGGATAAATTGTATGAAGAAGTATCAAGCAATCTTGCATTGTTGATTCTACCAGGGAAGCTGAATATGTGACAGCTTGTGAAGCTGCAAAAGATGTTGTATGGCTTAAAAAATTCTTAAAGACTCTAGAAGTTGTTACAGACGCTGACAAGCCCATGACACTTTATTGCGATAACAGTGGTGCTGTAACAAGTTCAAAGGAACCAATGAGCCACAAAAGATTTAAACACATTGAGCGTAAGTATCACCTGATAAAAGAGATTGTTCAGCGTGCAGATGTTGTAGTAACCCATATTTCGATGGTCAACAACCTGGCAGATCCATTCACGAAGATTTTAAACAGTAAAGTCTTTGATGGTCATTTGGAGGGCAAGGAGATACGAGATTGTACATGCATACTTTAGTCCAAATGGGAGATCGTACACGCCTACTTTAGTCCAAGTGGGAGATTGTTGGAATATGTCCATAAAGTAGAGTATAATAACTATTTATGAATATTTAGTTATTTTTCAGACATATTGTATTGTTGAATTTTATGAATAAATTAAAGTTTTTGTATTTATTAAAGTGTGTTTATAATTTACTCAAGTCCTGGAACTATTGTAAATGTAAGAAGAGTTAGGACAGAGGGGTCTTCCAGACAAACTCTTCTGAAATAGTTTAGAACGATATTCACAGTTTTAGGATCGACTAGGCAATTGAGTGCGATTATGGTTATTAGGTTGAGCCAAATGATGCCAGTCTTGGGGCATGGGAGTGAAGACTTTGACAGTTGGCCTAGGCATATTATGGAACATGTTGAATATGTTGGTAATAAATTAGTTTAGAGTAAAACCGTTTACCTAACTCTAAATCTAATTGTTACCCTTAAGGATATTTTCATATTTATCTTAATCTCGAGGTGAATACAAAGCTTGACTTAGTTACTTGCGGTTTTTGATATGCCAAAGGAGTGAGTTCAAATTGTCAGACAATACCTCGGTTGTTGGGATCGTAATTCAATTATATTGGAGTTGCGTGATTCAAAGATATGAAAATTCATGGTTAAATTTTGAAAGCAACAATATCATCTTATACTTTATTGATGGGTGTGTGAATAAATTAACTTAGCCAAGTGTTCAACGAAATGAGTCAATGTTACGTCTTTTTTATTCACACTCAATAAAAGAGTTAAGGAAATAATAACAAGAGGGGTAAAATGGTAACTTTATATCCCACTCTTGTTAATGATATTTACGAAGGGTAATATGTTAAAATATTATATGGATCATGAAATAAAAGAGTTTATTTGCACCAACAAAAAATGTAGCGCGGATGAATCGATAGTTGATTCGATATCGAACCTATAGTGGAGTCACACGATGTCAGGACTAAATAACTCATGAATTTATAGTGAAAATTTTTTCGAGTATTTGAATCCTATAACTTTATTCATGTGGATTCATTCGGTTTCAGTTATAGCTCATGAGAACATGAATAAAAGAAACAACATCAGTTGAACTAAAATGTGTTTTGAGGCCAACATGTATTTCATGAACCCATATGTAATGGGTTTTGTCACTTAATTAGTGATAAACAATTAATTGATTTTTAAATTAATTAATGTATTATGTTCTAATTATTAGGTAATTAGTAAATGAAAGATATTAATTAATTAATTGATGGAGATCAATTTAATTTATCAATTGAGAATTAATAAATTTGGACACAATATTGATTTTAAGGAGAAATATAATTTTCAGCAATTACATAAGTATTGAGGTTGAATTTTCAGAAATTTGGCATATAAGGGTACATGTGAAAATTCTAAAAATTATTATATAAGGGATGACATTAGGGTTGCCTCCAGCATACATAGAAAAAGTTACTCTCCCCTAATTCCTACTGTGTTGAAGTTCTTGATTCTTAAAGATTGAAGAACATGAAGCTTAAATTAAGATTCCAGAAATTTAGAAAGTGTTTTATATATTAAAGGTAAAAATCATTTCTACCTCCTTCTAAATACGTCTAATCTAAATAGGCATGATCTATAGTTTAGTTTTAATGTTTAGTACGATAAACTATGTTTTAGAAAAAAAATTAATTTTTTACCCACGAACTGTTAGTGGTTCGAAGATTTTTTTTAAAAATTTTTAAAACCCGATCCAACAGTTAGATCTATGGCAAACTCACTTGCAGCAGCAGAGCTACCAATACAAGAAGAAGGCCCATTTTTTACATTCTTGATGGATTTGGGTTGAAATTTTACTGAGTTACAGTAAATATCAACTCCAGAAGTTCTAGCATGGGCCTAGATGATGTTCACTCCTTACTGATGAATCACGAAGACAAGCTTGAAAAATTCAATACAGCCAGTACATTAACTATAAAGGGCATTGTCAATATTGCAACCTCAAGTCCCAATAGAAAAAGTCCATACCGTTCATTCTCAACATTCTCTGACATTTATAGCAGGATAATAACACAAATTCAAGAAATGCATGGAAGAGGGGGCAGGAAAAGAGGTAGAGTTCGGTAGGTATAGAAGTGTGTGGGAAAACAGGCCATGGAACCAATATCTGCTACTACAGGTTTGAAAAAAAATGTAAATCCTAATTATCAACCTTTACAAACGGCACAAAATGATGGGACACTACCAAGCTCCACCTGTAGCATTCACCACTAGGCTAGAATCAGTCTGCGACTCTTCATGGTATGTGGATAGTGGTACGAAAATCATGTAAAAATAAATTTTGGAAACATGAGCATTGCTTTTGACTACAATGGTTCAAAAAGGCTTGCAGTTGGTACTAGTGACCTCTTCCCTATTAACACACATCAATCTTTCTCATCTACCCACAAATGGCCGCTCAGTTACACTTAAATCTTTATTGTATGCTCCTGACATCTCTAAGAATTTTGTTAGTGTATCTAAACTGACAAAAGACGATATTGTATATATTTCATTTCATGATTTGTTTTATTTTGTGAAGGAAAAGGTAACATAGAAGGTTATATTTTAAGGGGTGCTTAAGGAGGGGTTGTGTCAGCTGAGGCTTCCTAGTGATAAAAGAATTGTTCGTCTGGTTTGTAATCTTGTCTCTCAATTTCCCAAAAGTTTATCCCCTCTACTATATTCTCAAGTGCATTAAGGTCTAAAAATAATGTAACTCACTCGAGTGACACTTCTAGGTTGCTTTGAAGTCCAAAAGTTGTACTCATATTACAACATCGTTGAATAGATAAGATAGTTTTTGTTTAGTTGTGCATTACCTTATCAATAAGTTGTGCCATATAAGATATGGACATCTATCATGAAAAATACTAACAAAAGTATCAACTCACTTAAATCACAACATTCCAAATTATGAGCATAAAATCTGTAAAGCATGTCAATGTGGAGAAGTGCACTCATTACTATTTCCCACTTCCACTATTGCCTCTACAAAACCATTAGAATTGATATTCCTTAACATTTGGGGTCCTGCTGCCACCACATCTAGAAAATGATTCAAGTACTGCATTCACGTCGTTGATGGTTAAATCAAATACACTTGGATCTATCCTTTAAAAGTGAAATCCAAAGCTCTCAATACATTTATATTGTTTAGACAGTTAGTTGGAAAATAATTTTGCCTACATATCAAAACTTTTCAAATAGATTAGGGAGAGGTATACAGACCTTTCAAAAACTATTTCGACTCCCAAGAGATTGTGCTTAGACATCCTTGCCCATACACTAACTAGTAGAGCGAAACTACTGAAGGAAAGCACAGACATATCATAGAGACATGTCTCACTCTTCTAGCACAAGCATTTATGCCTTAAAAATTTTGGTGGGATGTTATGCATTGTGCTGTGTATCTCATTAACAAAATGCCTTCCATAAAACTCGTGATTACACTCTCCTGAAACCTTTTAGATGTTCCTGCTACCCCTATCTCAGAGCATATAACTCATAAACTATTTTGGATCCACACTATGTCTCTTCCTAAGATAGTCACCAGTCCATAAAAGCTACAAGTGTATGCATCCGTCTGATAGAGTTTACATTTCAAGATGTGATTTTTTTTTATGAAAATGAGTTTCATTTTACCTGCCATACACCATTCAATCATGTTCATAAACATATACACAACTTATCTTCACAAACATCATCTCTACCGTTCACTCCAATCATAAATACAAGTCAGGAAGTTGGACCTAATCATCAGGATTTTCTCTGTAGCAACCGTCCCCTCAAGACTCCTCTGACGTAAGTACTTCTCCCTCTGAAACTTTACATGTTACTGATAATGACACTTTTGCTAACATCTCCCATGCTTATTGAATTCTTATCACAATTGATCTCACACCATCACTCATTTTATCCAATCTTTTTCCCAAGCCTCTACTTTTAAAATACCCAAATGATAACAAGAATCAAAAGTGACTCTTTAAACCTAAATTTTACATCACTTCCAAACACCCCATCCATACCCACCATAAACCATCTGAACTACATCCATCAAGCAAGCTCTCTCTAATCCAATGTGGCAAAAAATAATTCAAGAGGAGTACAATACTCTTCTGGACAACAACACTCGAGATTTAGTACACTACTCCACATTCATAAACCTAATAGAGAATAAGTGGGTCTATAAAGTCAAGCTAAATGCCAATGGCACAGTCTAAAGACTCAAAACATGCTTGAAGCCAAAAGATTTCACTGAACAAATGGGATTAACTTTAATGAAACCTTCAGCCTTATGGTTGAACATAACATAATAAGAACCATCCTTACTCTTGATGTTACCTTTACTTGGGCTATACAATAACTTAAAATCAACAATGCATTTCTAAATGAAATGCTTGAAGAATCAGTCTTTACGAAACAATCAGAAGGTTTCATAGATCAGTCAGGACTCACCCATGTTTACAAGCCTAGAAAAGCTTTTTATGACCTGAAACAGGCACCTAAATCATGGTTTGATAAGTTCAAAAACACCTTACGACACTTTATCTTGTTAATGCCACTGACACCTCCATGTTCACTTTTACCAAAATTTTATATGTGATATACATTATGATCTATGTTGATGACATTTTGGTTACTAGTAATAATAATGATCTTATTACACACTTCCATCTGTCAATAACTTACATTTTCTCTCTCAAAGATCTTAGGCCTCTCCATTACTTCTTAGGACTGAAGTAGTAAGAACTATAAAAGAAGTACATTGTCTCAGTTAAAGAATATCAGTGACTTACTCCACAAAACTAAAATGGATGGAGGTAAGCCAAGTACAAGTCATGTTAGTGGTTCTCTAAAGTTAACTATAACTAATTGTGATCCACTAATTTATAGAAGCATCATTGGTGCTCAACACTATTTAACTCTTATAAGGCCTGAGCTCTCATTTATTGTTAACAGACTAAGTCAATTTCTGCATAAACCTATCAGTATCCACTGACAAGCATGTAAAAGAGTTCCAAAGTAATCAAAAGGAACGATGTATGAGGGTACTTGCATTAAACCATCAACAAATCTTCATCCACAAGCCTTTTCAGATGTAGATTAGGCGAGTAATCTGGATGGAGGAGTATTGGAGGATATGCCATTTTTCTTGGAATCTCACTCATTTCTTGGTCCTTAAAGATACATAACATGATTTCAAGATCCAATACTAAAAGTTGGCATAGGTCTCTTGCAAGCACAACAGTTGGTTGATGTGGCTTAAATCACTTCTTCAAGAGTTTCACTTCTCTCGTATGCTTCCTTCCACAATCTAGTGTGACAGTTTAAGTGCAACGGCCTTAGCATCCAACCATGTTCTTCATGCTAGATCAAAACATAAAGAAATTGATCTACATTTTATTAGAGATCAAATATTGTCTAAAGCAATTCAAGTTCTTTATGCTACTTCACAAGATCACACAAATGACATCTTTACTAAGGCAATCTAAAAAGAACAAACTTTTACTTCTCAAGAACAAGCTCAATGTGGGAGTCTCCTTTTAGCTTGATGGGGAATTTAGCAGGTGTTCTAAAAGCCTGCCAAGTTAGCTTACCAAGTCAACAGACCTGCCAAGTCAGCTTACTAAGTCTACAAGATCACTAAGTCAACTTAAGGTATCTAACTCAACTGATATGAATGATGGTATCATTGGTCTTCTACCCGGACAAAAGACAAGTTGAAGAAGGCATATTACATCATTCTTACAAGATGACAAAATTAGTAGTATTGGGAATATTCTTCTGCGGAGGTGGTTTTAGGTTGCTCGAGCTCTCTCTTTCCTCTCTCCCTTACTGACTAGTTTTATATTGATGAAGTTTTCTATGCTAGTGTAATTGTTCAGTATTGGAAGGCAATTGAAAACAAAAGTTTCACTGTGTTCTTCATCTCTATCTCTTTTCCTTATGCTCGGTACTTCCTATAGTTTCTTACTAAGAATCTAGTTGAAATTGTCTTTAGATGGAATGAAAAAGGAATTCTTAAGCGTTGACTATTTAGCAATCATATTCTTACAAATTTTTTTGCCATATGATCTTTGAAGATTTTTAACTAAGCCCCCCTACGAAATTTTACACACACACTTGTTGAAAAGCCTTTTAATTAAAAAAAACCAAAGGTTTGGTAGATTTTTAAATACCATTTAGTGAAAAATCTTTTAAAAACTTAATTTAGCTAACATCATATGTACTCATACACATATTAAAAACATAACTTAGCTAAATGTTATGTTATCGCATAAAACACAGTGAAAGATGGGAAACACATTAAATAAGACATTACGTGCATAAAGTGTACAGAAACACAGCTAGAAAAAATTACTAAATTAGCCCAAAATTTTGTACGAGCGTGATTGAAATTAAAAGGAACCAAGTACAATGTGTATTTTTGTAATTAGTTTTAGTATAATTATGAAAATTCTTCGCACCCATATGATCCACTACTACAAATTTTATTTTTCAAGACAGTGAAACACCATCGTGAAAGATAACAGTGTGCACGCAATTGTCATGAAATAAGGCATCATAAAAAATGCACTGATGTTAGATGATGGTATTGTCCTAACTGTCATAAATGATTATGCACTGTTGTTTATTTTTCATGATGAGTGTGTTTGTCATGATGTAGCCATTATAATAAACTATAATGGTGAAAAATATATGTTTTCCGTCTTAATAAATTTCAAACTAGCATAACTACTATTTTTATTACGCACGGCGGTTAGCATATTAACCACCATAAAATATTGATAACTATTGTAAGAAATTATAATAGAAATAGACGATGTTATGTCTAAACAGTCCTAAATAATGTAGGTTAATGGGTCACATAGTTTATAAATAAATTTCGATTGGAGTTTCCAACCTAAATGCAACAATAGAGACTCTATATAATCTTTTATTATATTATTAATATGTCCTAAGTGAGCAAACTCCAAACTACCATATCTAACTAGTTGAATTTGAGTATACTTAGTGGGTTTATTTTGTCAAGTAGGACAAGAGGAAAGATGATGAGACGGTTGAACGAAAGGTCCAACTATCCTAGCCCTTACACTAACATCTTTATTAATCAATAATCACCCACTTTCTAGTCACATTATTTGTCCCTGCCCACGCCAATGCCAATGCCCATGCCATATAGTATTTGCTCCTTGCCTAACATCCTTGACATTTTCACATTCAGTGCACAGCCTACCTAACAATCATATTGCCCTATAGGATCAGTTTTTCTTCTTTAATAAACTAGAAAAGGTAGTGACTCAAATATCAAGAAAAGCGTCAAGTAGGCAGAAAATATTATAGTAAATGGCAAAGTTGATGAAGGGGGTGTAGTAGTAGGCTGTCAGTTAAGTGACAAAGAAAGAGTTTGTCTCATAGGCATTCTCCAAGTGGACTACACTCTTTTCTAAATTTGGCAATAATCTCCATATACACACTATGCATATGGAGAATTATTATACAATTCTCAAGTTGTATAATATTTTATACCTAAATTGAATTACTTATTTCAAAAATATTGAAAACCCACTTGCTTCCCTTTTTTTTAATTGAAAGTTGATATATACTACGAAAAGTTAATATACACAATGTATGTACACATATATATATTTCTATAAATAATTTTCAATTTTTATTGAAAACCACTGGCTTTTCTTCAAATTCATTATCTACTACTTTCATCCATTTTACTAACCATAACATAGATATGTCAAAATGTCAGTACTTACTTACTCTGTCCTACGTACGTGACGCAACTGATTGAATAAATTGTGAATAAACTGTATCCAGAACTTGGACGTGGAATCAAAACTTACAATTACTGTACAAGTCAATGACTGAATGTATATAGAAGTTGGGACAAATTGTTAGAAAAAAAATTAGAGATCACCCCTAATAGTTTAATCTCTCACTCCCTACGAGAAAAATCTAATATCGCGACGGTTATACAGTTACGATTTGTAAACCGTCGTTAATTATTCTAAAAGAGAAGAAATTGCGACGGTTTAGTAAACCGTCACAAACGTTGTATATATGCCGATGGTTTGCCTCAAACCGTAGGATTTGCATAAGATATGCCGACGGTCCAACCGAACTGTCACGGTTGGAAGAGAAACTCGTCCGGGTTTATCAACGGTTTGATCGAACCGTCGTGATATGGTTTCAAAAAGGTTTAATTTTTGGGTTTTCTATTGCTACGGTTTTAGATAGTATCCCGATGGTTCAAGCGAAACCGTTGGTAAAACCGAGCGAATTTCTCTTTCAACTGCGATGGTTTGGCCAAACCGTGGCAGTTGGAAGACGAACTCAGTTGGTTTCACTAACGGTTCAGGCAAACCGGCAAGATATGTATATATTGTGACGGTTTTTAAAAACTGTCCAAATAGATAACCCTAATTAACCCACGCCCAGTTAGATCAGAAACCTTTCTTCCCCATTTTGCCTTCTTCCCCATTTTCCCCTGCACCAGCGATCTCAACCTGTGGTCCTCATCTTCCGTGAACTTTGACAGGCGATTTCAGCCCCGACAGAGGTAGCTCACCCATAACTCTGCCTTAGCTCAGCATGTGTCCTCCTCCCCGCCCAGCCCTGATCTGTACGTGGGTTTCCTGCCTGCTCGGTAAGTTTCAATTTTCCTATTTGACTATCTGTGTTGTTCTGTTATGATGAGTTCGATGGGAAATATTTGTGAATTTTAGTTGTTTTCGTTGTGTATTTTTGTGAGTTTATAGAGATTTGTGAACTTGATGGGAATGATTTGTGAATTTTAGTTATTTTTGTTTTGTATTTTTGTGGGTTTATAGAGATTTGTGATTTTTAGTTGTTTTCGTTTTGAATTTTAGTTGTTTTCGATGTGTCTTTTTGTGGGTTTAGAGAGATTTGTGAATTTGATGGAAAAGATTTGTGAATTTTAGTTGTTTTCATTTTGAATTTTTGTGGGTCCAGTCAGAGAGATTTGTGATTTTGATGGGAGAGATTTGTGGGTTTAGTTAGAGCCATTTATCTTTCCATCACAAGCACGCTTAATATATTATGTTGATGATCCAAAAGATAAAGACTGGCATGTAGTTGTCCATACAAAGCCTAGAGATTTGTATGACATGGGAGTACTACAGCTGGAAAGTGAATGGTACTAAGGAGAAGAAAATGTATGATTTTTTACTATACATCTATGATTAATTGTATGTTAAATAAATTAACTTTTATTTATCTTTTATAAACATAGAAGTAAGATGCAACTAACAGAAGATCACGGAGCAAACTAAAAAACCCTCACACGTTGGGTCGTACCAGTATTCTAATGAAAATAGCAGAAATGGTAAATTCTAAACTTTATAATTGTTTTCAGTTTTATTTTAAATATATTTAATCATATATTTTCATTTTATAGACAAAAGAGCTTCAAAGAGAGTCCTCAAGAACATAGCTATTTGTAGCCTAACATGAACGAAAAGATGAAACTTATGTAAATGAAGAGACTGTAAACGTTGCAGTAAGTATAAGTTGTAATATTAATACCAAGTTTACTGATACTAAGTCTAAGTCTTAATTTTGTATTATTGGAGAAACTTAAAGAGGGCATGAGTCAACTTCCGGATGGTGATTATGATCCAATTTCACCAAACGACGTGCTCTCACAAGCGATGGGTCTAGAGCATCCTGGACGAGTGCGTTCATTAGGACTCGGGGTACCTCCATCTCAAGTGTTCTCGCATTATCATGGAAAATCGTCCGCGCGAGATTCTACCATTTACCAACTGAGCTTGAATTCAAACGTGCACGAGTAGTTGAGTTAGAGGCTCAATGCGCACAAGTGCCTTAGTTGGAGGCTGGATATTCATAGATATGTGGGAAAATATAACAAGGTGCATGCTGAATGTTTAGAAATACGCTCCTAGCTAAGCTTAGTTATGAAATTTATGCAAGATTCTCGTAAAGACAAGGGCAGCATTTTGTTTTTAAAGTTATTTAATAATACTCTCTTTAGCGACGGTTGTAGAATCGTCGTTACATATAAATTACGACGGTTGTATAACCGTCGTAAAAAACTATCGCAGTAGATACTATTTAGCGACGGTTTTAAACCGTCCCAAAGATATAATAAGCATCGCTTTAGAGACTCTATAGTGACGTTCCTCCGACGGTTGTCAAAATCGTCGGTGATCCAATTCTAATGGTGACAATCCTGACGATTCTCCAACCGTCGCTGAATCGATTCTAACGGTGATACGAATTTTCTTGTAGTGCCTGGTGCTTTATATACTATTATTCCAAAAGTTAATTTATAGAAAATGTATAACCACTGTATACAAAAGAAGAACTATAATTAAAAAAATGCTAAAATATAAATCTTTCTGTACCCAGACTATTTTGTAATCACGCTTATTAGACAATTTTAGCTAATTTAGTTACTATACATTAAAACATTTGCAATTAAGTCTCTTGTCGCATAAAATTTACTTGTTTTAAATTCTTTTTAACTCCTTTTCAAAAAATGTTAAATTAAATTACTTATTTCAAACTAAAAATTGAGAGACAGACTAAGTTTTATACTGACAGAAGTTATCCTATCATCTCACGTTTGGACGTGATGATTGAATACATGTAATTAAGAAAACAGATAAATTACGGACATAAAACATTAAAGCTAGAGAATTTTGTAGAACCAGAAACTTTAATGCAAAAATGTTCAAATGCAGCTACTAAATTAGACAAAACAGTTTGTGTGGGGTTATGATTGCAAATTAGTTGAAGTAAAGTGGTGTTATGATGTCTATTTAATTTATTAACAACATGCCAACATATGGGCTTAAATATTATATTAAGAAAGTAATTAATTTTATAAATTGAACAAGAAAATTTGCACTTGAAAAAAAAAGAACGAAGAAAAATTGCAAAATTAGGAGGGAGTCAAAACGGCCTTGAAACACATATAAAATGAAAAAACAAACAACAAAGCCATAGATTTGTTCTGGACCAGAGTAAAAGAAAATGAGAAAATCATTAATATTAAACAAAAGAAAAGTTGATTAATATTCAAAAGTTATTAGGAAAGATATCTAGTGGTATGAAAGAGATCAATTTTTAGCCTTGGTTGTTTTTTTTAGCAATTTGTTAGACCTACCCTTTTATCATTTCTAAAACTCAAATGCATTGCACAATCACACCATATTGTCCACAATAAAAGAACCATATCTACTGACATATGAAATGGGTCCTTCCCCAAAACCAAAGTCTCTGATTTTACCAATCAACGTAGGATGTTCTATGCCATTCATGGAGGAAGTAATCGAGTTAACAAAGCCTCAATATATAATAACAAAAAATAGTAATTTCTAATAAGTAGAATTAAGTTAAAATTATGGTTGTTAAATTATCAATCTAGATAATAGAAGTTTATAATTTTATAATTTTGTATGACTCTCACGATTTAATTCATATGGAGGATTCTACATTTTTAGGATCTTAATGATTTTATTTGTTTTGTCTAGCATTGGTAGAATATCTTACGATGCTATTATGATCTTACGGTCCAACGAAATATAATTTTGGATGATATCCACGTAAAAATTTATCTAAATTATACTTAATAAAATAATAAATTTGCTTAGGTAAAAATATCATTAGGTTGACAAATAATTCTAGACGATTGATCAAATAAATGATTAAATTTTAAATGATTAAGTGATGTGTCACTCATTTGTAAGTTGATATTTTAAAATATTTTAATGAATATAAAAATAATTAATTATAAATGATTGACACATTATTTACTCACTTAAAATTTAATTAATTAATTAGTAGTTTATAAATTAACACTTGTGTGATAATATGTTGGAATAAAGTCAGTTTTCTTATAAATTGCATGGGGAAAGAAAATATCTTGGAACTATTTTTAACCGTTGCAAGTAAGATCAATGGCTGGCTGAACAAGTTGACCTGCAAAGTTTTAGGCATCTGAATGGAACTATCCCTCATTGGCTAGATTTTGTCTACGACAAAAAATTATTTATTTTTTCTGTTTACTTCTTTATATTGTTATTTAATACACGGTTTCATGCCCATAATTAATGCAAGATTTTTCATAGATAATTTTATTTTATTTCGTAATTAACTCGAAATTTCAATTTTCAATATTTGTTTCATTTTTTATTGGGAGCAGGGGCAAGGCCACTAATAAGGTAAGGAGGCAATTGTCCCCTATTCATTCATTCTCATATTATATATAATAAATTTATAAAATATATGTAAGAATACTAAATAATCTACTATTTACCTCATTTCTAATTTATAAAATTATAAATTTTATAATGTGTGCCTCTTTTTAATTATAATTTTATTAAATGATATATTATTTATCTCTTTCAAATTTGTAAAATTATCAAATTATATACTATTATCTCATTCAAAAGTTTATCGGTCATTAAATACGCTCGATAATTTTACCGCACGTACTATCTATAATTTCTTATGTAATTAGTAGAGAAAAAAATGATGACTTGACAAGAATATATCATGCTTTCAAATCATAGTCGTAAGAAGTAATTTGAAGCAAATGACTCTTAACAGCTACATTTCATATTGAAATAAAAAAAGAGAGAGAAAAATACAAAAGATGGGGACGATATATTATAGGACCCAAGACTAAGAATCAAGTTGGTATTTTTGTTTTAGGGGGAAAAAGAAAGCTGATGAAGAAGTAAAGGAAATGTAGGTACAGTTGGATTCCCTAATCCCAAAGTCCAAATAGTCCAATTTCTTTACTGAAATGGCTGATTTGAATTTCGCACAACAATTTGCATTTGACCATTTTCCATGACCAAGTACAGTTAACCTTAATTCCCATGGTATGCATGAGACCAACGTCTCTCTCCCTACATCTGTCTCCCTCAATGATGTCATTATTTCATTTATAATATTTTTGACTAATTATAATTTTGGTTACTTTACTACTTACTTTTTTGTTCATTTTTGTTTCTACTATTAACTTTAGATAAGAGGACAAGTACTCATGATTTTGCATTTAAAACTAATTATTGACTTGTTTCACCCAAATTTTTTAGAATGAAATAGACTTTAAAGTTTTAATATTATATCAAAGTTTTAATTCAAGTATAAATTAACTCATATTAAAGTGAGACCACATAAATAAATTAAAACTGGTAAGAATATTGAGCACCGTAATGCTATTTAATCAAATTCTTTATCAGATAATTACATAAACTCATTTCCATATTATAAGCTGTTAAAATGGATTAGAGTTGTTCATTTTCACATAACAAATTGGTTGATCAGCAGAACACCACTCATACCATTAACAAATACTAATAGAGTTATAAAATTACTGAAAAGTAAAAAAAAAAAATTAACTTTTCAGTGTGAATTGCAAAAATAGTAAGATTTTCTTTTACAAAAAACGGTTGAAAATGGTTGCAGTAAATAAATTACTTACTCTGATCATTTTTTTTGCAATTTATCATATTTTTTTGTCAAAATTACATTATAAATTTAAAAAAAAATTAGAGAATATGACTCGAACTCACAACTTTTAGAGTATGAGTATTGAGGTTTAATCAGCTGCGCTAAGCCAACGTGTCAATTCATCATATTTTTTATTTTCATAATTTTCTCTAAAATTATTTGATACAAAGAAAATATAAATAAATCGGATGAAAACAATGCCATTTTATTAAAAAGCTCGTGAGTTCAGAACTTCAGAGTATATGTAATTAAATTTGCTAATTATGACTGATTAATATTATATCTTAGAACAAGGAAATGCATATTGGTTCAATGCATTGATAGTGACAATTAAGCTGATGATTCAAAACTTGGTTTTAAAATTCCATAAGTACAACAAGATATACAATTAATTTAATAAATCATAAGTGATTAAGACTATTTTATACTTGATTTTGAAAACGATATTTAGAACCATTCAATGGGCTTTGTAATCAAGTTTGTCGTTGGTTGAAATTCTAAATGCCGTTTTTGCTCACACACAAATTAATTTTACACTAGCATCTCTTCTAGATGTACATGGGACTAAATTATATGACGTAAACTACACGAATTTGTAACAGGATTGTTAATAAAACAATAACAACATTTTTAAGTGGACACTTCATTATCTTTATCATTGGATATTCAACATAATTCAGCCATTTTAAGATTAAACTTAACACACATAAATCAATCTGTATAAATCATAATAAGTTTAGATAAAAGTCATCAATTTTGATCAGATTTGAGTAACGGCCTAACATATAAATCGTCTTCAGCACGAGTAAAATCCTATGACTAGCCTCTCAATATCATGAATGTCTTCTCGTAAGATAGATTAATCTCTCTCATCTTAAAGATGCTTCTATATCTCTTAAGACAGAATATCCTCACACTACGAGATGCTTTTTTTAGATTAGACCACTAACTATCTGTCCAAACAAAATCACCAAACCATTTTCATAAAAACACATATTTATTACATCTAAAACAATCAATAAATAAAAAAGTTTGCTCACTAAAGAATTTGAGACACTAAATTTCAACAATAACCATCCTACTCATCTATTTCTGAACATTCACTTACTTTCATTTTAGCCTATACATACTCAATAGTACAGGCTCCTTCCTAGAATAACTCGTTTGCCATTTTTGCAAAGAAATTCAAATTGATATGTCAGTATTTTTCGTCTCTATTTTATTACTTACAAGTTATAACTTGTATACACCAAATATTGGAGAATATGTCTAAATATTTTTTTCCTTTTCATTTTAGGTAAAACTTAAAATCGTAGGGGTTAAGAAACAGTGAGACATCGATGAAAGAGAGCAAATGTTTACATTTGGCAGTAAATTACTATTACTGTAAAAGAGTAATATAATAGCTTAATAAGATAATATTTAATCATTTATATTAGAATATTTTATTAAATCAATTTACAAACAATTGATACATCAATTTATAATTAAGAATTGATCTAAGATGATAGTATAATTCTTTTTAAAAGTAATAAAAGTTTCTACTGACAAAAATTTATTAAAATGATTGAAAACTGAGTGGAACAATCGGATAGTGTTTGATACATTCAAATTGGAAAAAATAAATAATAGAAAGAAAAGAAAGAAAAAACAAAAAAAAGTAAGAAAGAGAGAATTTTTGAGTCTAGTATAAAGGCATGAGGTGGTTGGAGTCTGTAGGTGGGATGGAAGAACTGATTTCCAGGAACTATACAATGCATTGTTTCTGTATCTGAAAAAAAAATTCTGAATTTTCTCTGACCCAAAATATATATGCCCTCCAAATCTCACCGCTGGACCTCCCAAGACGAAACATTCAAACTTTTCTCTCTCCATCCCCTTCTCTCTCTTCATTCTTTTTGCCCTGCTTGTTGGGGTTTCTTCTCAAATGCTCTTGACCCTTCTTTTAATTCTGCTCTGCTTCTCTTTCGCCTTCTTGTTTGGCATAATCAAGCTTCTTTTTGCTCTTCGTGGTGGGTTTGGCTCTGAAGAACATTTTGGATCTGTATTTGCGTGGATCATTTGGCTCTACTCATGCCTACCCTCGTCAATTACAGTGGTGAGCTTCACTGGTCTTTATGATTATTGTTGTTTGATGGGATTTAATCAAGTTTTAATTTATTTGCTTTAATGGGGCTTCATTTTTCTTTGTTCCGTTTAATGTGAAAATGTGCACGCAATGGGATTTGCTCTTCTGCGCTTTGGAGTGATCTTGACTTGTATTAGCTAGAAACGGGCATGGATATTAGTTAACATTGGAATTTTAAGTACTTACATGTGGATCCTTTTAGCTTAACTAAGACCTACTTCTTCCTCCTTAGGGTTCCGCCATTTGTTTCGTTCTCAAAATCTTATGCTTCCATCTGGAAATAATTTTCTAACCGGTCCATGAAAGCCTGAGAGATTGTTCTTTTTTTGGTGTTTTTTAACATTCTCTCTAAGAGAAACCAGAAAAGAAATTCATGTGCACATTATTGTGAGCTTTAACGATGAATAGTTGGATTTTTTAGATTCGATGGATAAATATTCCTTCTGTAGGGGAGTTCCCCAAGAAGATCACTCTGAATTTCAATCAGAAGATACAATTATTTAAGAGAACAGCATTTTTACTAATATTACTTTTGCTTTTGGGCATCAGGTGATGATGATTTTTACTCTGGGGGTTCCTTTTACCAAAATCCCATGG
Organism: Datisca glomerata; assembly: GCA_003255025.1. NCBI lineage: Eukaryota > Viridiplantae > Streptophyta > Magnoliopsida > Cucurbitales > Datiscaceae > Datisca > Datisca glomerata. The sequence goes on along the minus strand of QANY01003779.1, from coordinate 982,556 downwards.
ATTTGGGTCAGTTGCTGTCCATTGGTTCTCATATCGATGTGTACTATCCTCCTAGCAAGCGAGCTCGTGTTAATGCCCCATTTTTCTTCGGAGGGAGCGGTATGAAGCAGGACGCGAGACCATCCATTGAAATTCTTCCAGACGAATGCCTCTTTGAGATCTTCAAACGCCTGCACAGTGGAAAAGAGAGAAGTTCATGTGCATGTGTCTCCAGGCAGTGGCTTATGGTCCTGAGCAGTATTCGCAGGGTTGAAATTAGCAAGAGTAGAGTTGAATCTTCTGAGGACGGTGAAATGAAAAGTGCCAATGAAGATCAAGAACTTGAAACTGATGGATACCTTACAAGGTGTTTGGAAGCCAAGAAAGCAACTGATGTTCGACTTGCTGCTATTTCCGTTGGAACAAGTGGCCGTGGGGGATTAGGTAAGCTGTCGATTCTAGGAAGCCACTCCACACGTGGAGTCACTGACTGTGGTCTTACAGCAATCGCCCGTGGTTGCCCATCTCTTAAGAGTCTCTCATTGTGGAATGTCTCTTCTGTTGGTGATGAAGGTTTATCTGAGATAGCTAAAGAATGTCATCTGTTAGAGAAACTTGACCTTTCCCACTGCCCTTCAATCTCAAACAAGGGTTTGATTGCAATTGCAGAAAGATGCCCAAATTTAACTGTCTTAAATGTCGAATCTTGTTCAAAGATTGGGAACGAGGGTTTGCAAGCAATTGGAAGGTTCTGCTCAAATCTACAGTCTGTCTCTGTCAGAGACTGTCCCCTTGTTGGTGATCATGGAGTCTCGAGTTTACTATCATCAGCTTCTTCAGTTCTGAATAAGGTAAAGCTCCAGTCCCTGAACATAACCGATTTCTCTCTAGCTGTAATCGGGCACTATGGGATGGCTGTCACTAATCTTATCCTAAGTAGTCTTCAAAATGTGAGTGAGAAGGGGTTTTGGGTCATGGGTAATGCACATGGTCTTAAGAAACTGAATTCATTGACAATTACTTCCTGTCGAGGGATAACGGATGTGAGTCTTGAATCTATGGCTAAGGGATTCACAAACCTGAAGCAGATGTGCCTCCGCAAGTGTTGCTTTATATCTGATGATGGACTTGCAGCTTTTGCTAAATCTGCAAGATCTCTCGAGGGCCTGCATTTGGAGGAGTGTAATAGGATCACTGTACTGGGCATTATTGGTGCCCTCTCAAACCATGTGTCGCATTTGAAGTCTCTAACCCTCGTGAAGTGCACAGGATTCAAGGATACAACCGTCCGAGTACCAATTACTTATCCTTGTGCATCCATTCAATCATTGGCAATAAGAAACTGCCCTGGGTTTGGTACAGCCAGCCTGTCTATGATGGGGGAGTTATGCCCTCAGCTTCACCATGTCGACCTCAGTGGGCTCTATGGTATAACCGATGCAGGTTTGCTTTTACTGCTAAAGAACTGTGAAGAAGGGCTTATCACAGTGAATCTTAGTGGCTGCTTGAATTTGACAGATAAAGCAGTTGTGGCCTTGGCTAGGCTACATGGGGGAACACTTGAGCAGCTGAATCTTGACGGATGTAGGAGGGTTACTGATGCAAGCTTGAGGGTAATCGCAGATGACTGCCTTTTACTCAACGACCTTGATGTTTCCAAGTGTGCAATAACCGATTCTGGTCTAGCCATTCTCTCTGGTGCAGAGCAGTTGTCTATGCAAGTCCTTTCGTTATCTGGTTGTTCTGAAGTATCGAATAAGAGCTTCCCGTTTCTGAAAAGACTGGGAAAGACACTAGTGGGGTTAAATCTTAAACACTGTCACTCAATCAGTAGCCGTATGATTGAGCTTCTCGTAGAGAATTTGTGGAGATGTGATATCCTCGTTTAGAAGAACGCAGCATACTTTTCGGGTTTCTTAGTAGTGGGGCTAGCTGGTTTTACCTTGGTAGCTTTGGTTGTTTTCCATGGACAATGGCCGGGTTTTTTAGCCTACTTTTTGCAAGCATCCTGATGCTTGTTGAGCTGTTTCAGCTCTTTTTATGGCCATTGCTCCTTGGGGATTCAGTGACCAATTTGCTTCTTTTAAGGTTTATGCTAGCGGGTACTCACTCTGAATCTTCCTGGTTTTGTTTAGACTGAATGTTCTTTTGTGTTTTAGCTTATCGATGAGTTAAGCTTTCATCTGTTGCCTAAGTTTGTACATATGGTTTTGTGTCTGTCAATGGTTGCTCCTCTTCTGCGTGACGGTTGGGATCCTTCGTTTATCTTTTCACTGGTGTTCTTTATAAGTGTGGGTGATGCCTTAGACTTATGAGCTTCGGTGGTGGCAGCAAGATCCTTAGGTCTTTCTTCCCATTACAATCTTTGTTGGTTGTTTTTTTACCAGCTCATTGATTTTGTGGGGTTTCCCAGCTTAATGAATTGTACTCTGCAACTGTTTGTTGTTTACTTAATAATGAATGGAGATGTTTCTGTGCACTTCAAGATTTTGAATTGCATATAGATGATTAACTTCAGGTCATGTGGTTACTGTTTTCTTCACGAATATGATCAAGTCAAGAGAGAAGCTCTCGAAGGCCTAGAATCACATAACTCAAAACCCAATGGCACAACATGAGTCATAAACGAAGCAAATATAAAAGAGTGCGTGGATCAAGAATCAATCAATGTAAAAGTTGAATATCCTAGTGTAGATAGCGTATTTTATCCGGTCTAATACATAAAATATCCTAGTGTAGATACCGTATTTTATCCGGTCTAATCCAAGACTATATGTATAATTTGAAAACTAATCCAATACTAAAATAAGAAAAGTGGTCCAAAGACTAAAAAGTAAAAATTGAAAAAAATGACTAAAAGCAAAAATTGAAAAAAAGGACTAAAAAATAAAAATTGAAAAAAAAGACTAAAAATAAAAAAGTCAACTAATTTTGCCTATAAATATGAATTAGATCTTCACTTAAGAGGGGAGTCTCTTTGGAGTAAAAGAAAGGGAAGCCATTTTTTTAGAGTGAGAAAGATAGGGGTTGGAGTGAGAAAGAAATGTGATTTTAGAGAGAGGAAAAGGTTCTACACTTCTATTATTTTCATATTCTTCCATTCTTTTTCTCAAGGTAGCTTAAATGTTTGATACATTTGCTCATAATATATTTTGTTCATCTCTATTCTTCATATTCATGTAGTTGATATCTTTTGTATTTTTTCTTCATACATAAGTGAATTGTTCATTCTTTATCCTTTCTCCTCCTTTAAATCTTAACCTTTTAATTTCAAGTTTTGATGATTTCTTTACAAGTTGGATATTGAGATGTCTTTGTCATCAACTCAACTAATGATGATGATGATAAAGCTTTTGAGGGGTGGAAAAATTAACCGAATGTGAATCAACCCTTTAATGAGTTGAAAATGTACATTTGATGCAAGATCCCCTAAAATAATTTCTCACACATAACAATGCATAAAATAAAAAGTAAAACCTCTATACAAGATTATGCAAATATCTAAGTTGTGAAATTTTCAATTTTCTTACAAGTCTTTTCTTTTTAAAATATTATGTTCATCCTTTTGTGACATTTATTTGAACTAATTATTATCCATGACCATCCCCTTTGCTATTTGATTAGCAATGACTAATGAGGGAAGGAAAGAAAAATGGTAATTAGTAGACTAAGTAGTCAAAAATTAAAAAATGAACATATTTATGTTAAAAAAAATCTATTGTTTATTTTTCATCATTTTTATTTCAATTTATTTATTTATTTAATAATATTATTATTATTATTACTATTATATTATATTATATAAAAAATAAAAAATAAAAGCAACAGATGAACTTCCTCTGTTGCAGCTCTTGCTATATATATATATGTGTATATTTGCTTTTTTTAAAAAAAAATTTCTTTCATTTATTATATAATATTATTTTTAATTTATGCTTGCATTATTTCTTTTTTTATGCATGTTTTATATAATCTCAACATTTTATGTTTTCTATAATTTGACATCCTATAACTTATTTCTATTTTTTTACTTCCATTTTGTTGTAATTATTAACATTTATTTCCTTTACATGTTTATTTATTTAGCATTCTTGCATCGTCATACTTATAATGTGATTCTTGCATTATTTCCTTACTATTATAATTAATGTTCATGTATGTGTGGATTATAATTTTAACAATTAGATTTAGATTTTGTTACTTCCATTATTTAATTTTCACTAAACAAAGCCGACGATGGACTTTAAGATTTTCGGGATACCAAACTTCTCGAACTATTGAGGTGAGGAGTTATTCTTGGGATACTGAGAATAACTCTAATAATGCTTTGATTTAAAAAGATATAAGAACACAAAAAAATAATTTTTCAATGATCTTTGAACCACCCATTAAAAGTAATTTATTTTGTTCATTTTTATGATACAAAATGCATCAAATGGGACATTCAAAAATGAATCTCTTTAACATTTACCTTAAAATAAAAAAAATTGGATAGCATTTTATTAAATTTGATAACTATTTTATAATGGGTGTTGTGGGGTGCTAATATACCTTCCCCACACACAAACGACTCCCGAACCAACTTTGAGTTTTCGTAGACCAAAATTTTCATATTAAAATTGGGTGACCAATCACACCCTAAAATGATTGGTGGCGACTCCAAATTTCTCTTTTCTTTCAAAAAATAAATTTTTTAATCTCCGTTCCACGTCACACGCACGTTGCGACAGCTTGGCGACTCCACTGGGGAGCTTATCGGTCTAACCATTTTTAGATCGATAGAGAGTCGAGCTACAAATTTATCACATGTTGTCCTTCTTGTATGGCTCTTTGTTTGTTTATTTGATTCATTGTTTTTCTTTTTCATGCTTATAATTGTACAAAGTTTGTTTTTAGATGTATGTTTGTTTGCATAATTCCTAATATTCACACACATATACTAGCCTCATACCTGGGCTTTCCCTTTAGGATTAGCGAGAATGAGTAGTGGAATGTCTTCGTGGAATTGAGGTTCCCGTGCAGGCTCATGAAAGTTCTCACTCAGGTCGACTCTTTCGGATACCGTTTGGGGGCCCCTGTTACTCTATTCAGATAACAGTGTGGACAACCTGGGAGCCTATTAAGAGATTTTTAGAGCACAACCACACATGTATTATGTTTTTAGAGCCCACATCATGACCAACGTTAGATTTCTGCTGAAATCATGATTAATTTTGTGCATGTATATATGTCTTGTGTCACTTAAACATGTCTTTTCTTCATTGTTTTGCTTCTAACTTCATCTTTATGTTTTGCATACATGCATCATGTTGCGTAATGGGATTGTAAAGAAGTATTCAATTCATTCATATTTTAGAGACCATGACTCCCACTTCGAGTGTGATAGAAGATCAAGTTACGGTAGCCCAATGGTCAGAGGAATCGCAGAAACATAAAGGAGATTGTCTGAAAAAGGAAGACGTTGTTCTTCTACCATCAATCACTAAGATAAAGTTCTCACGCTTTGACTTGGAGAGGTTGAAGAAGATATGGGAAGATTTTTCATCAGAGCAGAAAAGTTTGTTTGTCAGAAAATATGGTCACATAGCTTATCTATTGTATATTGTAGTCAACGTTCCCGTCCTTGAAGCTTTAATGCATTTCTGGGACCCTCATTATAGATGTTTCACATTCGAAATAATTAATCTTACTCCCATAAGAATATCAAGCACTACTGAATGTCCCGTTGTAAAATGATGACAAAGTTTATAACTATGACAAAAAGCTCACGTTGAAGAGAGCTTTGTCTAAGCTCTTGGGTACTGTCCATGCGTCTGAGATTAAGAAAAAGTTGAAAATTAAAGGGGGGAAATGAGTGTGTGCCGTTGGATTACCTCCTAGATCTCACCCAAAATTTCTTGAAGGAGGATAAGGGCATGACTCTTTATGCTCTGTGTATTTATGGTACCGTGTTATTTCCAAAGATCCAAGGTCATATGGATGAAAAAGTGATAAAAATGTTCCTTCAAGTCGAACCTGGTGTTAACCCTGTTATCTCAATTCTCGCTGAGACTATCCGTTCTTTGAATCACATCCGAGTGTCTAGAAAAGGAAAGTTCATTGGCTCCTCAACTCTTTTGTGTATTTGGATTCTCAGCCATCGAAGATGTCCGCTAGATTTCAAATGTCCTCAAGTTAAGTTCTCAAGTTCATGGATGAAGACGAGGATCCCTATTGCAGAATTTGGAATGGCCAAATGGAATCCGCAGTTTTCCAAAAAAGGGGCTTGGCTCTCATACCTATTCAAGTTGAAAGATGAGGATGTTATTTGGAAAGCCCATTGGATGCCGTTAACACCAATGATCTACAGATGTGGTGATTTTCAATGGGTTCCGCTCCCGGGACCATGGGGTTGTACTAGTTATGCTCCGCTAATGGCAGTCCGTCAATTATACATGAGACAGTTTGTCCCCACTACGCATGCATTGAAGGATATTGAGGTTAGTTATGATTCTCAAGAAATTGAACAAAAACTACAGCAGCTGATTGGAGCTTGGAAAATAACAAGAAGGATGCGAAATGAGAAGAATCGCATGAACTGCACAAAGGAGTATGAAGCATGGCTTGAGAGTAGAAACAAAATAATTATTGCCTTACCAATTGAGGATGTACCATCAGCCAAATCACTGGAAGTTCATCAAAAGATTGCTAAAAAGGAGGAGCTAGATGAGTTATATGAGGAGCGTAAAAAAGTTCTAGCCCTTTTGGAAGAAAACATACGACTAGCAGCCGAGGCGAATTTGTTTGAGAAACACAGAATCGAAGCTGAAGAACGACTCAAAGAGTTAAGAAATAAGGTTGAGGATCAAGTGTATCTAAAGCGAAAAAACTCAGAGTTGGGAACTGACACTCGCCAATTGAGCAACAAAATTAGAAAGATGGAGGAAGACAATAAGAACTTGTGAGGGGTAATCTACGAACAAGAGGATCAAATCGTGAAGTTAGAGAAGAAAAATAAACTGGTACGAGAAATTCTAGAAGAGGTGAAGGGAGCTGTCGATAAGAAAAATGCGTACATCGTCGAGTTAGAAGAGCAATATGAAGCTTTACGACGAATCGTTGATAATTTGCAAGTTGATTTAGAGAATCAGAAAGTTAAAAAGACTGAGTCAACAAATGATTCTGAAGAATTATTGAAAGTCATCGCAAGCCTTGAGCACCAAGTTAGAGCTTATCAGAACGTGGTAGAGAAGTTGGCAAGAAACAATGATGCTAATGTTGATATAGTGAGATATGATTATCAGTTGCTACAACAAGAGTACAACTTGATTCGACAACGATCTGGGCAGGCTGTGGAATGGCTTAAAGGCATGGCTGTGAGAGCGGGCAATTTGGCAGAACAAGTTTCATTTTTGAGGGGAAATGTCTTGCCCATCCATCCTAATGGGGAGACCGTGTCTAAGTTTTTGGAAGAAGTCAACCGGGACTTTGGTCATTTTGGTCGTCTTGTATGAACTCATATTTTGAAGTAATGTAATTGACTCCTACATACTCAAATGTAGTGGATGGCTCTACTAATTGAATGAAATTGATTACTTTAAAACTTTCACTTTGTGCAATATCATTTCTCATGCATAAATTTACTCTCATTATTTCTTTTTTTTATTAGAAAAAATCTACATCTCATTGCTTTATTTTTATTTATTTTTAAGAAATTTTCCAAAGATAGCCCGACAACTTCGACATCCCTATCGAACTCGAGCTCAAGTTAGGGTCATGGACGAGCAAGAAAGAGAGCAATCACGAGAGGAAATGAAGGAAGAGATCAGGGAGCTAAAAGAGCAAATGGCTAAAGTCCTTGAGCTCCTCGCCGCAAGTAAGGGAAAAGCCTGTGGTCACAACTGCCAAATGATACTCCACTTTACCCTCCTGGGTTCACTCCAACCTATCAACGTCATCAGGTTGACCAGTTTCAGCATGCTTCACCACCAATAAATATCCAGCATCATCCATTTCCAAATGTCCAGAAAATAATGTAGACAGGGAAAACTGGGTACAACCCATCCGCGATGGCATGTGGTCACAACCAAGCTTTCACTCCACAAGGCGAACTCGTTAATGAGCCAATCATCATAACCGATGTTGATGACCCAAAGATGCAGGAGCCTATTACCAAGCCAAGTGACGACCCACGATCGAAAGATAAATTGGACTTTCTGGAGGATAGATTACGTGCTATTGAAGGATATGACGTATACGGTACCATTGATGCCACCCAATTATGTTTGGTCCCTGATGTGAACATTCCACGTAAATTCAAACTACCTGAGTTTGAAAAATATGATGGTAGTATGTGCCTCAGAAGTCACCTTATTATGTACTGCAGAAAAATGGCTGCTTGTGCAAATGATGATAAGCTGCTGATTCATTTCTTTCAAGATAGCCTGATGGGGGCCGCATCTCGTTGGTATATCCAATTGGATAACCAATATATTCAGAGGTGGAAAGATCTAGCAGATGCTTTTTTAAGACAATATAAATACAACATAAACATAGCTCCTGATCGTTGGACTTACAAAGGATGGAGAAAAAGCCTACAGAAGGCTTTAAAGAATATGCACAAAGGTGGAGGGAATTAGCTGCTCAGGTACACCCCCCCATTGTCAGACAAGGAGATGGCTGGAATGTTTATTAACACCTTAAGACCTCCATTCTATGACAAAATGATTGGAAACGCTTCAAACAACTTCTCTGACATCATAGTGATCGGTGAAAGGATTGAGTATGAGATAAAGAATGGAAGAATTTTGAAAATCATATCAGATACATCGTCAGTAAAAAAGGGGCCTCCATTGAAGCGAAAAGAAGGGGATGTGCAGATGATCAATTCTGGGTACCCATCACAAGCTGTGAACCCGAGATCATGATTTTCAAAGTATGGGGAAGGACCCAAGTCTACGACATCATATGTGGCTAATATCTCGTAAATTTCGTACAATTATCACTCTCAACAATCAACATTTCAAAATAACCCAAGACCCAGTTTCAGACCACTGGCTCACAAGTAAAATGTTGGTCAGGCTGATCAGCCTCTAAGGGGAAATATAAATAATCAAAGTTTTATCCAATATGATCCAATCCCCATGTCATATATAGAACTCTTACCTCAATTGATACGGAATAATCAATTGATGCCAATTCCTTATGAACCTCTGCAACCACCATACCCAAGGTGGTATGATCTGACTGCTCGCTGTGAGTATCATGCTGGGGCAGTGGGTAAGAATTTCACGGCATTAAAAGGTAGAGTACAGGCACTGATCAAGGCTGGATGGTTGAATTTCAAAAAAGCTAATGGGAATCCAGATATCAATTCCAACCCTATACCAAATCATGGGAATCCTGCCGTAAATGCAATTGAGGAATATTTTTCATATGGAAATAGGGACGTGGAAGATGTGAGCACGTCAATGGAAACACTTTTCCATCTTCTTTCTAGAGCAGGGTACACCTACCCAACACGCTCAGAGGATGAGTGCATTTCTAGGAAGCCTATGCATGACTTCGATTGTTTGTTTCATAAGAAGGTGACAGGACATACAATTGAGAAATGTGCTGATTTTAAAAAGGAAGTGCAAAAGTTGTTGGATGCAAAGATACTTACAATAAGTCATAAAGGAGAAAGGGAATACCAAGAAGATGACTCTTTAGTCCTCATGATAACTAAAGAATCATCTGAAGTTAATGTTGAAATGTCGTCCTATATCCCAAAACCTCTCACAATACATTACGAGAAAAAGTCAACTCACATCACTACGTCTTATGCTTCGATGCCTATCACCATTCAAATACCGGGTGCGTTCGCTTACAAAGATTGAAGAGCAGTACCATAGACGTACGATATGAGGTTATTACAAGCGGTAATGACAAAACTAAAGAGCTAAATCCGTCTGACCTCGATCTCCCCATAACTAATATTTCGGGAGTAGGTGGGATGACGAGGAGTGGCAGATGCTACACGCCAGAAGTTTTAAAAATGGATAAAAACAAAATGTTTGAAAGGCAAAGGAAAGGGAAGGTCAAAGAAGGCGACAATGGTCATGAATTTCAAGGAGAAATGCATGGCGGCCAAGTGATAGACCCAGATATAATAAGAGGTACGGAGAAAGAAAGAGCAGTGTCTGAAGAAGAAGTATGTGAATTTTGAAGCTCATCAAGCAAAGCGAGTATAAGGTGATTGAACAACTTAATCGCTTACCTGCTCGCATATCTTTACTGTCACTCTTTCTGAATTCTGAACCACATCGCCAAGCATTATTGTAGGTTTTGAATCAAACATATGTCTGTCATGGCATTACGGTGGAGAATTTGAGTGGAATTGTGGAAATATTACCGCACCGAATTTTATCACTTTCACAGATGATGAAATCCCAGACCGATGGTACTGGGCACACCAGAACTTTACATATATCCTTAAAATGTAGGGATCATATTGTTGCAAAAGTATTGATTGATAACGGCTCATCTCTAAATGTAATGCCCAGATCCACACTAGCAAAGCTCCTAGTGGACGGGACACATATGCGGTCGAGCATGATGATAGTAAGAGCATTCGACGGTATTCGAAAAAAAGTAATCGGAGACATAGAGATACCTATTCGAATCGGACCATACATATTTAATATTGTTTTCCAAGTGATGGACATAAATCCAGCGTACAGTTTCCTTTTGAGTTGACCATGGATTCACTCTGTTGGGGCAGTACCTTCTTCCTTAGATCAGAAGCTGAAATTCATAATGGATCATAAACTCATTTGTATATATGGGGAAGAAGATTTTTTGATATCCAAGCCAGCCACCATACCATATGTCGAGGCGGTAGAGAAAGCATTGGAGTGCTCATTTCGATCATTTGAGATTGCGAACACTATGTTTGTTGCTACTGGGAAACCCTCTCCAACGCCAAACCTATCAAAAACATCTCAGATGGTTGCAAGGTTGATGATAAAAGGGGGATACCAGCCAGGTAAGGGACTCGGGAGTGAGCATCAAGGCATAAATAAGTTAATTGACTGAGACAAGAATGAGCAAAGGTTTGGACTTGGATATAGATCGACCAAGGCTGATAGATGGAGAGTGGAAGCTCAAAAGAAAGAAAATAGGATTGCTAGGCTTGAAAATAGGGAATTCGATGTGGAAATGGCAATCATACCCCATATTTCTAAATCCTTTAGAAGTGGGGGAATTTCATTCGAAGAACCGGTTATAGTATAGCAGTACAACCTTGAAGATGATATCGCCGAGCTTTCAATATCCGTAATCCTGGGAAAATCATCAAGTTCAAGTACAAATGACTTGGTTTCTCGATACGATTCAGATCATGAACTTAACAATTGGGAAGTCACCGAGCTACCAGTGCTTCTCGAGAATTTTCAAGAGTAATGTGTTCATGCCAAAATTCTAATGATTATACCCAATGCCTTAGGAAATTCATTGTTATGGGCCTATGTTCTCGTCTATTTCATATCATCTCTTTGAATGAAAATCTAAAAATTTGTTTCGTCTCCTTTTGCTGATGATAAATATAATTCCAGTTCTTTTTGTTCTTCCTTTTATGTCTACCTTTTTCATTTCTGAAATGTTGTTCATACTCATGCATTGTTTATTTATTTTTATTTTTTTTCTTTCGCCTTCTTTTCATCCAATAATCCGATTCAGATTTGAGAACGGTGATTTTGAAAACAAGAGCATATGCAACAACTTTGGCAATCTCATTCTTAGCGTAGAGTCAGGTGAAAGTGACGAGGATAATTTCGAACCATCTCTGGAAATGTTAAAAATGGTAGAGTCAGATGAAAAAATAACTCAACTATATCAAGAGTTAACGGAGGTGATACATTTGGGATTGGAGGGAGAGACGAAAGAAGTCCAAATCAGCACTTCTATGACAAGCCAAGGCCGCCGAGAATTAATTGACTTACTCAAATAGTATATTGACGTCTTTGCATGGTCTTACCAAGATATGCCAGGTCTAAACACTGATATCGTGGTTCATCATTTGCCACTTATGCCCGAAAGTAAACCAGTGCGACAAAAGTTAAGGAAAATGAAATCAGACATGCTGGTACAGATCAAAGAAGTTAAAAAGCAAGTAGATATGGGTTTTCTAGAAGTAGCAAAATACCCTGAATGGGTTGCTAACACAGTCCCAGTGCTGAAGAAAAATGGGAAAGTAAGGGTGTACGTCGATTATAGAGATTTAAATCGGGCAAGCCCCAAGGATAATTTTCCATTGCCCCATATCGATGTCTTAGTAAATAACACTGCAGGACATTCAACCTTCTCTTTCATGGATGGTTTTTCGGGGTATAACCAAATCAAAATGGCTCCTGAAGACCGTGAAAAGATGACTTTTATAACTTTGTGTGGTACATTTTGTTATAAGGTTATGCCATTTGGTCTGAAGAATGCAGGGGCGACTTACCAGCGGACAGTGGTAACATTGTTTCATGATATGATGCATAAAGAAATCGAAGTGTACGTTGATGATATGATTGTCAAATCACATCAAGGGGAAGATCATACGGTCACTCTACGAAAACTATTTGGACGGTTGAGAAAGTTTCAGTTAAAGCTTAACCCGACAAAATGTACATTCGCAACGTCTTCAGGGAAACTACTTGGTTTTGTCGTGAGCAAGGAAGGAATAAAAGTTGACCCTGATAAGGTTCGAGCCATCATTGATATGCCGCCACCTCAAACTCAAAAGGAAGTTAGAGGTTTCTTGGGGAGATTAAATTACATAGCCTATTTCATCTCACAACTAACTGCAACTTGTGAACCTATGTTTAAACTTCTCCGCAAAAGTGATACAGAAGGATGGAATGATGATTGTCAAATTACTTTTAAGAAGATCAAGCAATACTTGCAAAATCCGCCTCTACCTGTTCCTCCAACTCCAGGGCGTCCACTCATTTTGTATCTTACAGTAACAGAAAAATCCATGGGTTGCATACTTGGTTAGCATGACGCTTCTGGAAGGAAAGAACAAGCAATATACTATTTAAGCAAAATGTTCACAAATTATGAGGCTAATTATTCGATGTTGGAGAAAACGTGTTGTGCATTGGCCTGGGTTGCTCATCGGCTTAGACAATACATGTTATACCACACCACTTGGTTAATTTCAAAGATGGATCATATCAAGTATATCTTTGAAAAGCCGTCACTTTCTGGACGGATTGCTAAATGGCAAATGTTACTCACAGAATATGATATTGTCTATGCCATGAGGAAGTAAATAAAAGGAAGCGTACTTGCTGATTATCTTACAGATCAATCAATGCAAGATTATGAGCCTATGAAGTTTGATTTCCCTGATGAGAGTGTTTCATTCATATTCAAAAATGAAGAAGAATCTGCAGACCCAGAATTGTGGACAATGTTATTTGATGGTGCATCTAATGATGTAGGACATGGAATTGGGGCAATCCTCATATCACCTAAAGGAAATTTTTTTCCATTCACGGAAAAATTATGCTTTGACTGTACAAATAATGTGGCAGAATATGAGACATGTTCCATGGGAATTCAAGCAGCTTGTGATATGAAGATAAAGAAGCTTCGAGTGTACGGAGACTCGCTATTGGTGATACGACAACTAAACGGAGAATGGGAAGCTAGAGACTCTAAGCTAATACCTTATGAAAAACATGTCACTAAGTTAAGTCGAACTTTTGAAGTGATCTCATTTGACCATATACCCAGAGAGAATAATGAAGTCGCAGATGCGCTGGCAACTCTAACATCCATGTTTGCTGCAGACTTTAAGGAAGAAGTTCAACCCATAAAATTGAGAAGCGAGATTTTTCTGCTCACTGTATGAATATTGAAGAAGAGCAAGACACAAGACCTTGGTATTACGACATCAAACAGTATATAAAGAATGGAGAATATCCATCCAATGCTTCTAAGAATGATAAACGCACTATTAGAAGATTGTCCATGGGTTTCTTCTTGAATGGTGAAATACTCTACAAAAGAAACCATGATATGGTGCTCTTAAGATGTGTTGATGCAAGGGAAGCGAATCAAATCATAAAGGAAGTTCATGAAGGAATTTGTGGAGTTCATGCTAATGGATATATGATGGCCAAACAAATCTTGAGAGCAAGATATTATTGGTTAACTCTAGAATCTGACTGCATCAAGTACGCCAGGAAATGTCATAAATGTCAAATTTATGTGGATAAAATTCACGTACCCGCATCCCCTTTACATGTAATGGCCGAGCCTTGGCCGTTCTCTATGTGGGGCATAGCCGTCATTGGTCCCATCACACCCAAAGTCTCTAACGAGCATCGTTTCATGTTGGTATCTATAGATTATTTTACCAAATGGGTGGAGGCAAGTTCTTATTCGAGTGTAACCAGAAGTGCGGTTGTTAAGTTTATTAAAAAGGAGATAATTTGTCGATATGGTCTACCTGGAAGGATCATCACAGATAATGGGACAAATTTAAATAACAAGATGATGAAATAATTATGTGAGCAATTCAAAATTAAGCATCATAATTCATCTCCTTATCGTCCGAAAATGAACGGAGCAGTGGAAGCAGCCAATAAGAACATAAAAAAGATAATAGAGAAGATGACGGAGGTTTATAAAGATTGGCATGAGATGCTCCCATTTGCACTGCATGGGTACCGCACATCAGTCCGAACATCAACTCGGGCAACGCCATTCTCTTTGGTATATGGCATGGAAGCAGTCCTTCCAATTGAGGTGGAAATTTCCTCCCTCAGAGTCTTAATGGAGACGAAATTAGGAGAAGCATAGTGGGTACAAACACGAAATGAGCAATTGAATTTCATCGGGGAAAAAAGATTGACTGCATTATGTAGAGGGCAATTATATCAAAGAAAAATGATGCACGCATATGACAAAAAATTGCATCCCCGATGTTTCCGAGAAGAAGACTTGGTGTTAAAAAAGATACTCCCATATCAAAAGGATCACTGGGGGAAGTGGACCCCAAATTATGAAGGACCTTTCATTGTCAAGAAGGCTTTCTCGGGAGGAGCTCTCATGCTAACAAACATGGATGGAGATGATTTACCACACATGGTTAATTCTGATGCAGTCAAGAAGTACTTCGCTTGACCACTCTAAGTATGAGAAAAATGAAGTTAAAAAAATGTTAAAAAAAATAAAGCTGTCTCGAATACTGGAGAAATTCTTCTTACATTTCTTTTTTTTTTTCCAAACCATCGTTTGTAAACATTGTTCATCATCAATGAAGAGCCTTTTTTTCTTTCTTTCCCAGTTGACAAATACATATACTTCATCTTCTTTTTATTTCCATTATTTCTTATTTCTCTCAGTTCTAAGATATCATTAATTAATTTTGAAATAACTCAGAAGCATAAACTTGGTTAGTTGAAAGCTAATTGAAAAAAAATTGGAACTAAGAAAGGTGATTTTATTACAAAGTAAAATCTAAAAAGTTATCACGAGAAATGTCAATTTGCGCATGACAAAAGCTAAAGCGCAATTGGAGGGTTACCCAATTAGAAGTACAGAAGAGAAACAGAGAAATTACTCACCACTGACATGGAGCCAAATACTGAGGCATAAACTAATAAATAAGGATTTATCATTTTTCTAAAAATATGCTCGATACTTCATTGTGAGTCCATGATCCTAGGCCAAGTGATTGTTCTAAAGGGTGTTGGATATGGCTAAAAATCATCATATAATTTTCTTATAAAGGTTTACAATTATGCATAGGATGCATGCATTCAAAAGCACTACTTTACATTTATGTTCAAGAATTACAATGCATAGACATGCACCACATTAGTTGTTCTGACAAATTCAGGTGCATGAATCACTTAATGATATTCTTTCAAAATCCACACATGACTTTTTAACATTTAAAGGATGCATTAGTCTAGCTTTTTTTGTCATGAGACTTGCATAAGTCAACTTCAACATCAATTAATATGGTTAAATCGAACTCGCATTGAGTTGAGGTCGAAACACGGTGTCAGCGCCTGGTCCATTTCAATTAATCTGGTTAAATCGAACCCAAATTGAGTCGAGGTCGAAGCCCGGTGTCAGCGTCGGGTCCATTTCCCTTTCAATTAATATGGTTAAATCGAACCCGAATTGAGTCGAGGTCGAAGCCTGGTGTCAGTGCCGGGTCCATTTCCTTTTCAATTAATGTGGTTAAATCGAACCCGACTTCGTCGCGGTCGAAGCCCGGTGCCTGATCCATTTCAATATCTACGGTTAAATCGAACCCGCACTGAGTCAAGGTCGAAGCCTGCATCCAACCAGGTCCGTTTCTTTTCAAATATCTCAGTTAAATCGAACCCGCATTGAGCGAAGTCGAAGCCTGTGTCTATCCAGGTCCATTTCGCTCCCATTCCATCTCATAGAGCCTTATTTAGTCGAGGTTTCTATTCTCTATTTCATATATTATTTTCTTGTACCGATCAAAATACTTATCTACACCTTTGTACACCTTCTAAGATCAGAAGCGTGCTCAAATGAGGGCAGCTGTAAATACCATATTTTATCCGGTCTAATACATAAAATATACATACTTTGTATTTTGACTCATATAATAATCCAAGACTATATGTATAATTTGAAAACTAATCCAATTAAGAAAAGTGGTCCAATGACTAAAAAGAAAAAAATGAAAAAAGGACTAAAAAGCAAAAATTGAAAAAAAGGGCTAAAAAATAAAAATTAAAAAAAAGACTAAAAGTAAAAAAGGTAAACCCTAATTTTGTCTATAAATAAGGATGATGTCTTCACTTAAGAGGGGGGTCTCTTTGGAGTAAAAGAAAGGGAAGCCATTTTATTTCCTTTACATGTTTATTTATTTAACATTCTTGCATCGTCATGCTTATAATGCGATTTTTGCATTATTCCCTTATTATTATAATTAATGTTCATGTATGTGTGGATTATAATTTTAATAATTAGATTTAGATTTTGTTACTTCCATTATTTAATTTTCACTAAACAAAGCCGACGATGGATTTTGAGATTTTCGGGATACCAAACTTCTCGAACTACTGAGGTGAGGAGTTATTCTTGGGATACTGAGAATAACTCTAATAATGCTTTGATTTAAAAAGATATAAGAATACAAAAAAATAATTTTTCAATGGTCTTTGAATCACCCATTAAAAGTAATTTATTTTTTTCATTTCTATGATACAAAATGCATCAAATGGAATATTCAAAAATGAATCTCTTTAACCTTTCCTTAAAATAAAAAAATTGGATAGCATTTGATTAAATTCGGTAACCATTTTATAATGGGTGTTGTGGGGTGCTAATATACCTTCCCTACACATAAACGACTCCCGAACCAACTTTGAGTTTTCGTAAACCAAAATTTTCATATTAAAATTGGGTGACCAATCACACCCTAAAATGATTGGTGGCGACTCCAAATTTCTCTTTTCCTTCAAAAAATAAATATTTTAATCGCCGCTCCGCGTCGCACGCACGTTGCGACACCTAGTACAAGTAATGTACCTGCCACAATTGTATCTGATTGATCAACTTCCTGGCGAGTTAGTGTGAAAACCTTCCCTTTTGCTCTATCTCTAACGACGTTGCTATTCTGTCCTTGAGCAAGTAAAGGTCACTGCCTGAGGTAATGCCAAGTCTTTCCATACTTAAAACAAGCGTTGTTCGCCTTAAAACACTGGCCACTAAGGTGTTTGTTACATGTAGCGCACAAGGGATTTGATTTTATTACCTGCCTTTTTAAGGTTTTCTTTTTTCATGAAACGATTTCTCTCGTCATGGTGGTGTACGAGGTGGAAGATTATGCTCCATCAATAAGGCTGCTTCAACAACTGCTGCGTAGGTGGTGTGTTTATGGAGCGACACCGAACCGTTTTATCTCTCGACGAAATCCCCTTTCAAATATCTGAGCCTTCTTGATCTCGTTATCAATGTAACGCGTGACATAGCGAGGTAATTCTTCAAAATTCCTTTCATAATTAGCAACAGTCATATTACATTGCATCATCCTAATAAATTCAGCCTCCTTACTTGTCTTGATGGTGATCGGAAAATACTTCTCGAAGAATAACTCCTTAAATCGATCCCAAGTCACTGGATTATGCATAACATCATGGGCCCTTTGTGTGAGCTCCCACCACTTTCGAGCTTCTCGCGTCAGCATAAAACTTGCACAAATAACCTTTTGAATCTGATAACACATCATAAACTGGAATATCTGCTCTAATCTCGCATTCCATTCATCAGCTAACAATGGGTCAGACGAGTGATCGTCAAATTTAGCGGGTTCAACCTTCTAAATGTATGGATCAGCTGCATGTCAACTGCTAACGTCTGTTGCAGTTGTTGTTGTTGAGCTGGGCGAGCCTTCGCTATTTGCCTCGACAACTCCAAAAGTTCTTGAAACATTTCGATCATGGTTGTCGGAGGGTTCGCAGCAGGATCAGGCGGTGCATGATTGTTGTTTCTAGTAGGGGGAACCATTACAATGCTACCCATATATGTAAGGTGATGAAGAAGTCGAGTGAGTGACATGTCATATTTTTCTTTAAGAAAAGTCTGCAGAATCTAAAACCTTTGTTCTGGTACCAAAGTGTAACGTCCCGATTTCTGAGGGTTAAATATTCATGTAATTTTACTTATTAAAAAATCCACAATTTAATTGAAACCCTAATTAAAGAAATTTCTTAAATTGAAAACCCTAATTTTCAATTAACAGAGAGTGACATCAGCCTCTGTAAAAAAAATTATTTTTTTATTTTTTTACTTTAATTTTTTTTGTTTATATTTTTTTATTTGTTTTTATGTTTGTTTATTTTTATAATTTTTTAATAGATATTATTAGTTTGTTGTAATTTATTTTTAATTATTTCACGTCTTGTTTCATTATTTTCACCATGCATATTTTTTTTTAAAATTTATCATACATATTTATCATCTATAACATTCATTTCCATTATTTTTTTATTTTATAGTTGTTATCTCTTCTAATTTATTTACGTATTATTTTCATATGTCACGGTTGTATGTGATTATTATTTTATTATTTTATCATCAAAGTTGACGCTCGTAAATTGAAACCATAATAATTTGATTTAAATTTTGTAAATTTCTTTATTTTGTTTTCACTAAAAAAATTCGACGACGGATTTTGAGATTTTCGGGATACCAAACTTTTCGAACTATTAAGGTGAGGAGTCATTCTTGGGATATCGAGAATAACTCTAATAATATTTTGATTTAAAATGATATAAGAATACAAAAAATAATTTTTCAATGGTCTTTGAACCACCCATTAAGAGTAATTTATTTTGTTCATTTTTATGATATAAAATGCATCAAATCGGACATTAAAAAATGAATCTCTTTAACATTTGCCTTAAAATAAATAATTGGATAGCATTTGATTAAATTTGGTAACCATTTTTATAATGGGTGTTGTGGGGTGCTAATACCTTCCCCATACACAAACGACTCCCGAACCAACTTTGAGTTTTCGTAGACCAAAATTTTCATCTTAAAATTGGGTGATCAATCACACCCTAAAATGATTGGTGGCAACTCCAATTTTTTTCCTTCAAAAATGATTTTTTTTAATCGTCCCTCCGCGTCGCGCGCATGTTGCGACAACTTGGCGACTCCATTAGGGACAAACAATTGGTCTAACCATCTTTAGATCAATAGAGAGTCAAGCTAAAATTTCATCGTATGCTATCATTTTGTATGGTTCTTGGTTTGTTTATTTGATTCATTGTCTTTTTTTCTAATTCATGACTGTAGTTGTACATAAGTTGTTTTTTTACGAAGTATATTTCTTTGCATAATTTCTACTTTCACACATATACACTAGCCCTATACCCGGGCTTTCCCTTTAGGACTAGCGAGAATGAGTAGTGGAATGCTTTCGTGGAACTACGGTTCCCGTGCAGGCTCACGAAAGTTCTCACTCAGATCGACCAGTTCTACCTTCCGTTTGGGGGCCCCTGTTAATCTATTCAGATAACAGTGTGGACAACCTGGGAGCCTTTAAGAGATTTTTGGAGCCCAACCACACATGAACCGACTCGTTTACCATTATATATACATGCACTATTCCTTTTGTACTACGGATATAATATAGTGGTTCGTTCACTCTTTATTTGTCCAGTACACCGTTTTTCTGTTTATCACAGGTATAGCAGCTTGATGATAGCTTGCAAGGCTCATAACTTTACCTTTACCATTTCTTTTTCTTTTGGGTGGAGGAAAAGAAGGCGAGGATAAAATTACTATTCTTATTACTATTATGGTCAACTAGACTTAATCTTTTATCTTTTTAAATTAAAAATGTTTATCCATTATCTTAATCCTGATTAGATGACGAGAATTAAACCCGCACATTCTCCTTAACAAGGAGAAGTTTTACCATTCAACTATTCAACTATATCTGCATTTTGTTTTTTCGTTTTTGATTTGACATTAGCACGAGGATATACGTTTATGCTAATGGGTTTTGCGGGCCCATTGGACCATAAGTTTCTCAAGCTCAAGCATTTACTTTTTGAGTTAGAGATCAATGTCTTGGGGTTGACGTAAGATCTGCCCAAAGACTTACTAGTTGTAAACAGAAACATATTTTGGGACACCCTAAAGTATTTATGATATCATTATGAATATACAAATCAAAACTGTGAAAACCTATAAATATATAAAATCTCTAATCATCGCAGTACGATATTATTTCACTACTAAACTAGTTAATCGGTACCTGAATCTTCAAGTTATTTATCTACGATATTATTTCACTACTAAACTAGTTAATCGGTACCTGAATCTTCAAGTTATTTATCTACCGGAAGCATCTCATAATGGATTGGATGATATTCCCATTCAACAATTAGGTTGGAAGATGATAAAATTAATGGCTTTATGTAACGTTGTTTTAGTCCTCTCGAGTTCATGGATCATCTCTTTGATCGGAAAAAACTGTGAACTTCAGTCAGATTTACACAATGGAAACCCCTAAGCCAAAGCAAAATGATAAGAGAATTCTAGCCAGACAGCCAATAAGAAAAGAGAGTGCTATATTTTTCATTTTTCTTTTTCTTCCAGAAGAGAAAATCTCATAGTCAAGTTCGTGGGCCACTTGGGCCAGAGGCAACTTTGAGTAAGCACAGACAATGGGTTAGCATCAGTCATTATAAGAAAGATAAAATAAAAATAAAAATTAACCACCCTAATTATATATCTTTTTATCTATAAAATTTAATTATAATATTAACTGTATATATAAAATATAAATATAAAATATATTACGAAGATCACACGTGTATATACATACTATATTTATTATATAAACTAAAATTTAGTACACATGGATCGAAACCACGAGATTTTGATCGCACATGAATGTCCGAGTCTTGAAAATCATGCCAATTGGTTATTCTTTTTTTATGTTTTTTATACTTGTCACTATTTTTATAATTTTTTTTAAAGTTGCATATTCATGAACATTACTATACAAACAATATGATTGTTTCACATGGATCTAATACAAATTGAAACTTTCTGGTTAATCCAGAATGATCACATCAATTAACCTCAGCTCAGCTTAACTCTGTTTCATTGAGTTAATACATATTACAAAGAAAACAAACCGACCACAGATCTAAAACAAACAGGCAAGTGACACTTCATTCCAATCTAAAACTGTACACAATTCAAAAAGAAACTCTCTGAGGGGCCCTCTCTTTCATTTTTTGTTCTATATAAATTTTCTTTTTTCTTTTTTCTTTTTTTGTTTTGTGGGGGGGGGGGGGGGGGGGGGGG
>QANY01003779.1:774822-960717 GCA_003255025.1 Datisca glomerata | reverse complement strand
GGGGGGGTTAACTTCTTTTTGCTAAGTACCTTGAAGTGCTGAATATTATCCTAAGAGGTCTCAAGTCTCAGCCAGAATAGATGAACTACACAAGTTGAAACTCCTAAGATAGCAACGAAAATACATACACAGCTTGCTAATATTACTTCAACAGCGGTCTGCTTGCTTATTGCATCACACCCACAAATGGATCAGCAAGTCATTGTTCTGAGCAGACTGGCTTTCGGTATGCCCTCCGATGGCTTCCATATGATATTTTCTAGCTTTGCACAAAAGTTCTTGTAGAACTGCAAAAGTTCGTAAATATGTCAATACAAGTACACCTTTATCAAGGCTCTGTTCGGATATTGGAAATTAGTAGGGAAAGGAAAGCAAATTGTGTAGGATTGCGTTTAATGATTTCCTTCCACTTTTTGGAGTATTTAGAACGCATGGAGGAAAATCGTTATATGAATGACTTTTGCCATACAAATGATTTTTTTCTTCCATTTTCTTCTAATTCCACGTACTTTTCCTCTCATTTTTCTTTTCATCCTATTGTGCGAGCTCCAAGCATAGCCTAAATATTCTATTATTGGGTGATATGGGATTAATTTGTGATATCTTGTACTGGACCTCATTACATTGTGTCTGTTTCCGTATTTGCTTTATCAAAAGACAAAAACGGTAACAGATTTAGAATCAAACCAACTGGCTGGAGCTTACCTTGTGATACTCGAGAGTCTCCCCAGCAGCTTTACGAACATCTACCATGAAAAGTGATGGTGCAACTTCATATATCTATGAAGTATATACAGAACTGGTCAGAAAACACATGCAGATGTAGGAAAATATTTAAGATCCTTTGACTAGGCGTTTTACTATCATTATCAAAATTAGGATGTTACCTCCAAGACAACTGCAAATTGTCCACCTCTGTTTGCAGATATTCCTTCCAGCCTAGTCTATATGGGAAATTTTATTCAAAATTAGAACACATGGAAGCATGTGAAACCCCAAATGCATAATGACGACAAATAGCTAATGATAATAATCTTAGAAGTGTTCAAAAACTAATATTACACGTCATACCTTGAAACTACGAGTGTGAACCTTGAGACTCATCGATTCTGCTACAGCCTCAACTGTTGACATTATATCTTTGGCTGGTTTGCGGGAAACAAAACGAGTTTGCCGCTTCACATGATCCTGCCACCGAAAGAACACTCAAGTCAGAGAGAAGACAAATGAGGGAGAGTGCAAAAACTTCAAGTGATTAAACCAGGCAACATAACACATCAAACAAGAAAGAGTTGCAGAAAACTTGGGCCTTCCAGATTACCACTTCTTCTAATTCTTTTTCTCTTTTTCTGGAAAAGGAACAGATTACTTCTAGCGGTATTAGAAAGTGGGTACAAAGTCCTTGACTATTAAGTAACCAGAATGCTATCACTACGATAGTTTCTAGGCTATTCTTTTTACATATCAATCAAGTTTTTTATGCAGATGTTATAAAGCCGTTTTATCACATCTTGGTGTTTGAGAACAAATCAGTAAGTTTAGACGCAAAATAACAAAGATTAAATAAGCAATGAGGCTTGAAGATAAGAAAAAGTAATGATGAAAAGAAATGGAAAAAAAGGCTGCAAACGAGGCATGGTGGTGAGCTCAACGAAACCAACAATGAGAAGATGCACTACCTAAGAAGAAAGCACATATAAGAAGAAGCAAAAGCAAAAGCAGAGATACTGATTTGTGTAAAGTGTTAATGTTGCACCTTTCGATGAAAATATGATGACTATAATATAGAACAAAATTACCAATGTTCACTTGTTTCCGACCCTGATATTGAATTGGATAAATTGTGATACTACTGATTACCCCATATGTATTGAACATATTGGAGACGTCAAAGTACACTTTCCAAGTGTATTCATTAGTTGGTAATTAAAAACAAGGGTTAATATTAGACCGCCTGCACTTTGCCCCATATCATACCCTCCTAAACTAATTTTCCTTCCTAATTGGTCTTCCAACTTTCTCCATCCATCAATTTATCCCCTGACACGAAATTTTGGCTAAACGCCGTTAAATTGATCACGTGCGTTGCACATGATCAGTCAAATACCAAAAATACCACTGTTAAAAAATCACCCACCCCATCCCCCCTTCCCCCATTCCCTTGCGAGCTGCACCCCCCCTTCTCCCTTGCAACCCNNNNCCCCCCCTCCCCCCTGCAACCCCCCCCCCCCTCCATCGCGATTTTTCCAGCCTTTCTCCTTCTCCCTCGAGTTCTCCCTCTTCCTCGAGTTCGTTAATCTCTTCCATTATTGATGGAACTTTTGTGGGGTTTTGCTCTACTTCTTGTTTTTTTTGCTCTGCTGCAGAGATTAAAAGATCATTAATAGCTTTTCTACTTTCTTTATTCAATATTTTTCTTAGGGTTTTGCTCTGCTTCTTCTACTTGGTTTTATTTTTCAGGCAGCCATGCAAAGGTCTGGAATCACATCTCTCTCTCTCTCTCGATCTCGATCTCTCGATCTCTCGATCCGGATGCAATGTTCGGGATTTGAAGTGAAGGAAAGAATTATCCCGGACATGATTTCCATCTCGTTCTTATCGGAAGATCTTAGTTTTGATCTTACAGTTCATTGCTACACTATGAAAAGTGGTCTCCTTGGTTTTAGTTGGGACTTCTCTTCTCCAAATCTGGTTACTTATAAATGCACATTTAATATCTGCCTTAATAGATTTCTACTGTAGAATTGGAAGGATAGTGCAAGGGGAGACTATATTTGATGAGATTTCAATAAAGGACTAAGCTGTTGGAGTTCTATGATAAAAGGGTATGGGATGAACGGGGCTGGAACCGACGCTTTACGGACATTCACTAACATGTTGCATGACGGGATTGTCTCTAACCACGTTGTTTTCATTTCTGTATTATCTGTTTTCGTTTCTCTAATGATAGATTTACAAAGTGTTTCTCTAATGATAGATTTACATAGTGTTTGATAAAATACGTCGACATGCTGTAGTGCAGGAAAGCTAGAGGATGCACATAATCTGTTTGATAAAATGCCCGATAGAAATACAGTGTCATGGAACACATTGATTAGTGCTTTAATTCGGTTTGGGCACAAAGAACAGGCCATAGATTTGAATGATAAAATGATTTGGATGGAATTGTACCAACCTATTTCTGAAACTAGAGGAAAATTAGTCAAAATTTTGACAAATCAATGAAGGAGATGTAATTTGTGGCTGATCTTTGGATAAAAAAACATGAGATGTGTAGCTTATAAGGTTGAAGAAAAGGTAAAATTGAAAATAATATAGACATGTGTCGTGCATGTGACCATTTAACAATCATTTGACGGTAGGGGGGTAAGTTGATGGATGAAGAAATTTGGAGGGTCAATTAGGAAGGGAAATTAGTTTAGGGGGATAAGTTGATATTGGGGTAAAGTGCAGGAGGTCTTATGATATTAACCATAAAAATAATAAAAACAAAAAGTGAAAATGTGAACTTTACGTTCTGGACATCTGTTTGCCACGCTAAATCAGATATCGAGAATAATCCTCCAAATATTTTAATGCTTGACGTGTATTTGGAGGGTGTCGGTGTTTAGCACGTCTGACATGAACATGCTAGCTTAGGATATCCATGCTTCAAAACATATTGTAGACTCAAAAAACCACGGAATCATAAAATATGGAAGGATTTGTATTTTGAAACAAATTATGAAAAACAAATGCCAGACGTCGGCCTACCTGTCGTCTATCAAACAATGCTGATAGATTCAGTCCTTGAGATAAGGTAATCATCTCAAATGCATTCATTATTAGAGGGCCATCATCAATGTTTTCTGAACGTTCAGCTACAAATTGTCCCTGCAAAATAACAAATTATCAATGTGATAAAATGAAATGCACCCCGAGCGACAGAGAAAAGACAGCTTTTAGTGAAATTCAGTAAACAAAATCATCAAAACTCAACTGAATTAAAAGATTAAAACTCAAAATAATCTATCTATAAGGACGTATCATTAACAAAAACAACAGCTTACCTCAATGTCATCAAATACAGCATGAACATCGTCCAAATTTACTTCCTCATCTTCCCTAAGCTTGACAGGGATGTAGTTCCTTCGAAACCAGGGATCTTTTCTAATTCCTTCAATTCGAATTCGCTGCATTGCAAACCGTTTGCTCGATATTACTACAATTCCAACAATAAACAAAGCCTCTTTCATATATAATGAGCATTGAGACACATTTTCTATAGCCTCAAAGTGACAAAAAGTGTCAAGAAAAAAGTGACGCAAGCCTCAAGGCATAAACCTTAATAGCTTTCTAGAACACTGCTCAAACTAACATGGGGGAATGCTCACATTTCTGAAATTGATAACAAAATCCTAGGTAATTAATTACTCACAGTTTTCGGGTTGGGATCCAGAATCTTGTGTATCAATGACTTTGCCCCTGGTGAAAACCAATGTGGACAAGAAAATTCAGCCGCACTAATCTGCAATCAAATATAAGAGTTATAGATTTTGCATCCATAGGTTTGCTGCAGAACTGATTAACCTCATGATTTCTTATATAGGTATTGAACTCATCAAGTATTTCAATACAATATGGAAACATGAGGCACAGTTTTTCAGTAATGCATGCCTAACATCGACAGCAAGCTTCCTATTGAAAAAAAAAA
Source organism: Datisca glomerata (assembly GCA_003255025.1). Classification (NCBI taxonomy): domain Eukaryota; kingdom Viridiplantae; phylum Streptophyta; class Magnoliopsida; order Cucurbitales; family Datiscaceae; genus Datisca; species Datisca glomerata. The sequence continues at coordinate 956,024 of QANY01003779.1, read as the reverse complement.
CAGAAAAAAGCATATGCAGCAAGCTGTAATAAAATGAAGGGGCATGTAGAGTTCCGTTTATATGTTTCCATGAGCACTAAAAGGAAGAACTTGTTTCACCCCCTTAGCCATGGATACACTAGAAAATAATATGCCACATATTAGTGCATTCACCTAGTAATATGGAAGAAAATATGATCTGTATTACTAGCAGAATGTGTGAAGATTGAGATACTAGTAATTTAAAAACATAGAACAATTCTCATCTATACTCTATTTTATTGTTCCACAAATAGAATGATTGCTTTAATCTGTTCTGTAACAGGTTAAATGGTTTGCCTCATGAAATGGGAGAAATCAAGCCAAAATCAATTTCTTAGAGAAGGAAACGAATTTTCTGACAACCATATGAAGGAGAATTTTCATCTCCCATACACAAACCATTATCGAACCTCTAACCCCCAAAAAAATTTCCGAAGAGCTTCGATGGAGCAAGACCTTTTTGTACAGGGTAGGAAGGTCTGTCTCGGAAAATGGGAGATATCCAGCCATTAGGACAAAAAGGATAACTCCACATGACCATAAATCAGCCGCTGCACCATCATAACCCTGGCTGCCAAGCACCTGCAAGTTCAGAAAAAAGATTTGATCTATGTGAAAATAAGTAGGCTGACATACTTTTTGAGAAGAGAAAGACAATAAATTCCCATTTGAGCTAAAGCTCTCAGATTATCAGAAAAGGCACGGCAGATTAGAAGAAAAGGCACGGAACTTGTTAGCTACACTGCAGCTAACCAATGACCAAAATTAATTGAGTCAAATGAACTTGAACGTTGAAACATCTAGAAATACAACAAAGTAAAACACGTTGTATATCCTTATATTTGTTTAATATATTTATACCTCAGGTGCAACATAATTTGGAGTTCCGCATGTGGTGTGAAGCAGCCCAACTCCCTGATCATCAATATAAACAACACATTAGAGAGTTTCTTATGGTAATAAATCAACAAGTAAGTTTCTTCCACTTCAAGTAGAGTTCAATGTTTCTTACTTGTTGAAGTAATGCACTCAGTCCAAAGTCAGAAACCTTTAGATTTCCATAAGCATCAAGAAGAAGATTTTCTGGCTACACATTGCAAATAGAAAAACAAGTTATCTGAAAGATAAGCACAGCTGCTAGAATTGAAGATCAACTACTAATATTTTGGAAAAAGACAGAAACAAAAGAAAGAGTGAATTATTTATCGTTATGCACCTTAAGGTCCCTGTGGTATACCCCCTTACTATGACAATGAGCAACCGCATCAATAAGCTGTTGAAAATATTTCTGAGAACCATCTTCAGGAAGTCTCCCTCGATGGACCTGTAAATTGATGAATTTCAGGAAGTAATGTTGCTTCAACATAATCCAAAGAAGCAGACAACGGTGAATTTTATTATTCAACAAGTATGTAAAAGTGGAGGATTCTTACAATTTTATCATATAACTCTCCTCCAGTAACAAACTCAAGGATTATATATATTTTTGTCCGGCTGGCTAATACCTAGAAATTAACGAGGAAAGTGAGTGGGGGAGGGGAGATGTATCCCATTCTCCAAAACAGTACTAGTGATTTAAGGGGGCTGTGAGGTATTATTACAAATTGCATATGCATACCTCATGCAATCTGACAATGTTGGGATGCCTGACAATCTTCATTATGGATATCTCTCTTCTAATCTGTGATTTATCATAAGAATAATGTCTATCAGTAGGTGGAGAGGATAGAATGTCAGATTCAACTTGAAACCTTAATTTTTAGTAAGAGGATGATAAAGATAGCCCAAAATTATATGATACTTCATAAGACCAGATGGTCTATTTATATGCAGCACAGAATGACTGCTTATATGCAGCACGAAATGTCTGCTTACATGCAACACAGAATTTTTCATGTTATAAATGCAGAAAAATGCATTTGTGATACGAAAAAGATATATACAAGTTCAATGTGTAATTATTCGGTTAACTATATTTGCCGTTGCTTAATGTCACAATCCAAAAGAGTTCAATCACAACCTTCAAGGAAAAGATCAGGAGGTTATGGTAAGAGTTTGTTTTTGGTAACAATGTGTGTCAGGACCAGCCTACACGCACTTCGTCTAATCTCAGGACTTGTGCACCATGCCTTCAAAAGTTTTCCTACATAGTTTAGGTTAAGTCACTAACTTTAGGACCAAGGGGCAAGGCCTCAAGGTGTTAAATGCACATAAGAGGACTCAAACCTTGGACCTGGAAGGAAGCAAACCTCTAAATCCAAGGCCCTCTTAGGTTGGGTTAGAATTTGAACAAATATAACTACTTACAATGAGCACTATTTAGAAAATTGTCACTTTTGTAAATTCAAATATGCGCATTAGGTTTAGTCTGAGCTTAACAATAGTTAAACTCTAAGTTCTACCATTAGGAAACTTCAAACTCTCAGAACGGTTTATAGAGATAGATCCTCAACTATTGCTTGACCGAAAAACATATCATACGACACACACTTCTATCTACTTTTGTGATTAAGAAAAGTTGGGAATGAAAGTACCTGATCAACCATTTTGTGCCTGAGAATGGTGCTTTTGGCCAAAACTTTCATGGCTACACTCTCGCCTGTCTCAATGTTCTGCGCAAACTTAACCTTGGCAAAAGTTCCTTCACCAACTGTCCGCCCAACCTCATACTTCCCAACCTTTCTCGACGGTCTCTTCATGATCACATATCCGAGAAAACAATACCAGCTAAATTTCTCAACCAAATGCTAAGTTTTTTAGGGTCTGACAAGATAAAGAAAGCAAGAAAAAGCAGATTTTATTAAAGTTCAACTGCATGTATGCTGAAACAATCAAGCCTAGAAACTAAAGTTGAATCCTCCGTTCAACTCCTAGAAAGACAGAAGCTCAAGCATAAAAATCAAGTTTCTCCTCAGTTCATTCAGCTAAAGACATAAAGTAATTATTTCACTTTCAACCTTAAAAAAATACTTCCTTATTTCGAGAAAGTATCAAATGAACAGTTTCGAATATTCATTTTCACTTTCCACATAAAAGAAAGAAGCTCAAGCTTAATAGTAGAAAGCATACAAACCCTAACGCTCTGTTAAGTTCTAAGGATCTAAACAAGTAAAATTAAAAAGAAAAAATCTTCAACTTTACAGCAACCACTTTATCTCATTCTGCTCCGCTGCATTGATTAGAAACCAAACCAGCAGATAAAATTCGACAACAAACTTTTGGAAATCAAAGTTAGAATAAGAATCAGAACCAGAAACCCAAACAAAAAGATAAGTGATATTGGTATGGCCATATACGCAAACAATTCTGAAGAATTTAAGAATATTCCGACGAGAATCTTACCGAGAATAAAGATGATTCCCGCTTGAAATCGCAGGAAATGAAAAAGAGAAGTCAGAAGATTTCCAATTCGATCGTTGACAATTATGGGCGTAGTCTTATATTGCGTACAAAAAATGCAAATAATCTTTGCAACAGTTTCGCTTTCCAGAGCGGACAATGACATGTCTGGCTTAACGTGTTTTTTTGTCAAACCGAGCTCTAAACTAACCGTTACGTAGAAATGATAGAAATGAATTCTATCATTAATTTTTATTTATCTTGATTCGGATATATTTTTTATTATTTTTTGTCTCATTATTTTTTTTATAAGTTGTTCAATCAAATGTCATGATCTACTCACTTTACACTCAAAACATCCCTACACACCCTTTTTCTACTTCTTCGTTTTTCATTTTTTCTACTTCTTCTTTGTTTTCTTTTTCGTTTTCCTCTTCGTCTTCCTCTTCGTTTTCTTCTTCGTTTTCTTCTTCCTTCTTCCTGCAACAGTAAATGATTGTTTGTCCTGGAACAGGTAAATTTTTGTTTTTTTCTTTCTGGTAATATTTACTTGTCTTCTTCCTTCTTTCATGAGTTTTTCATTTTCATGAGTTTGCTGAGAATATTTATTAGTTTTCTTCTTTTTAGAACGTTGTTTGAAGTTTATTTATTGTACAAGATCACTACAAGATGATGGTGTAGTGTTAAACGAGGTCTATATGAGTACTACACGAGCCCCGTGTAGATCTCGTGTACCCTACACAATCATCATGTAGTGCATCAGGAACTTCTTCAGCAATTCCCGAGCATCGTGTAGCATCTATTACACTACACAAGTACTACACGATCATTGTGTACTCCACATGTAGGACTTATTATAATACAAGTGGTCTACACGATGCTCGTGAAGGCCTCGTGTAGGAATTATTATAGTACAAGTAGCCTACACGATGCTAGTGAAAGCCTTGTGTACACTACACAATGGCTACGCGATCATCGTGCAATATTTCATTTCATTATGTATTCTTCTTGTACTGACTTCCTTCATTGATGTATATACAGATATGTCTGAAGTTCAAATGTTTGTAATCCATGATGGAGATTGTTGAAAAATGATACAACATGGTCTTTTAATGGAGAGAAGACCAAATTATTGGAGATATTTACTAACTGCACTTACCACGAGCTATTAGGTATATTGCATGAAGAACTCCAAATAGACCCTTCAAAGTATGATATGTCCATCAAATTTCTTTATAGAAGACATGTCCCATGCCCTCCTGCTGAAATTTTAAAGGATAGTGATTTACAGTTCTTTGTTAAGGATAATGAATCAGAATCACTTAGAAGCCCACTATTTGTAAGTATCAAGCCAAAAAAAATTTCATCTCAAAACTTGGTTACTCAAACTACAATGTCACAACTACCTCGAGTTTCTGAAACTACAAGGTTTATCGAAGTTGGGTTCCTGAAACACAAATGTCACGACAACCTCTACATGAAAGCATTCCTCGCTTTGAGAGTGTTGATCATTTTGAAAGAATCTATCATTATGATGATGTTTTTTGTCATGACGATTATGATGCTTTCGAGGATGAGGATGTTGATGTTGATGGAGATGATAATGATGATTTTGATCAGGGGGCGTTTGATGATGCAATCCGTGTAGATGACCATGATGAAGTCATCAGTGGAGATGGCCATACAACAATTCCAGACTTGAATACTACTCTTAAACCTGAGACCATTTGTCCATTGCCATCACAACCTCAGTTGAATGAACAACGCCATGGGTCCAGTGAGCAACGGGCTGATTTGAATCAGCTTATATCAGACACAATAAATATGAATGATGTGTACAGTGATAAAGCCGAGATGCTTAAGGTTGAGTTTCGGATCTTCAAGTCAAAACAGTCAATATAGGCACTTGTATGTGTTGAGAAAACATGCTCGTGGGGGGTTATAGGCCATGAAATTGAAAAATTGTCCATACTTCAAAGTTACAAAGTTCATCAATACACATACATACACATTTGAAGTATTAAGACATAAACATCATCAGGCTACATATTCATTGATTGGTCATTCTATAAGCTCCAAATACACGGGTGTCAGACGTATATATAGGCCAAAAGACATAATTGAAGATGTTCGGCTTGATTTCGGTGTCAACATAAGCTACCATAAGGCATGGGGGACTAAGAAGTATGCATTGGAATTAGTTTGAGGGTCTCTTGAAGACAACTAAGGATGCTCCCAACATATTGTCACATGTTAAGATAAAAAAATTTGGGTACTTATTTTTTATTTTACCATTAAAATGTCTACAAGAATACTACACGAGCCTCGTGTATACTACACCATGAGTACACTAACCGCGTGTAGTCTTCATGAAGGGTATACTGATCTCGTGTAAGAATCTTATAGTCCACACAATGACTGCACGAGGTCTGTGTAACAATCGTGTAGTATACACGATGCTTACACTGTCATTATATAGCATACACAATGCCTACACTGACCTTGTGTGAGAATATTATAGTTTACATGATGGTTACACGGACCTCGTGTAGTCATCGTGGAGTCTACACGATTGTTATACATACCTCGTGTACGCATCATGTACACTACGCATTTCTGCCAATTAATACAATAATATTAAATATTTTTCAGGGACAACAACACGCGTAAAGACCGATGAACATGATCATTTTAAATATTTTTCATGGCTCTTGGACCCTCTGTTCATGGATTTTTCAGCTGTATACGGCCTGTCATTGTTGTTGACACAACTGCCTTAAAATCCAAATACAAGGGGTATTATTTGTTGCAATAGCAAATGATGAGAATAACCAAGTATATCCTATTGCATTTGGAATTGCAGATTCAGAAAATAATGATTCATGGGAATGGTTCTTCCGTAAACTTCACGATGTAATTGGTGATCCAGAAGACTTGGTGTTTATATCCGACAAGCATACAAGTATACTAAATACTGTACAGGTTGTCTTTCCCAATGATCATCATGGAGCTTGCATCTTCCATATGGGCCAAAATATCAAAGCAATTTACAAAAAGGAAGATGCGACCGCATTATTTTTTAAAGCAGTAAAGGTATACCGTCAATCAGAGTTTGATCGGCTGATGACTCATTTTACAGATGCATTTCCAGATATCTCCCAATACGTGTAGGTGGGGGGAGTTAAGAGGTGGGCACGTTCTCATTTTGATGGAAGGCGATATAATATAATGACTATAAACATCGCAGAATGTTTGAATAGGGTTTTGAAGGATGCTAGAAAACTTCCCATTACATGTATTATAGAACATATCCGTGACATGTTATAACGGTGGTTCTATGAACGACTGCCTGCCAAATCACCTCATAGATAACAGATTGGGTTGAGGCTGAGCTTAATAAGAAGAATCTTGCATCATGTACACTATCATTTTTTCCTCCCGACATCCACGAGTTTCGTGTTGCGGGTGGGGATAGGCAAGAAGTGGTCAACTTACATCTTAAGAGTTGTACGTGTAGAGAATTTGATCTTGATCAAATTCCATGCATGCATGCGTTGGCTGCATGTTGGCAGCGTAATATTTCCACATACAGTATGTGTTCGAGGTTCTATAAAAATGAGGCTCTAATCGCTGCATATGCAGAAATAATACATCATTTCGAGGATCAAGTAGATTGGGTCATCAGCCAAGAGTTTCATGAAAATGTGGTATTACCACCTATAACGAGGTGACAAAGTTGTAGACTTAGAACAGAGAGAATTCCATCTAGAGGTGAGGAAGTAGTGAGAATGAAGCATAAACGTTGTGGGCAAATTGGCCACAACCCAAAAACATGCAGAAATCCAATTCCTCTATCTCAACGGGATGAGCAAGCCACGTAAATATAAATAATGACCTTGTAGACTTAAATTAACTATTAATATAGATTAATACTCGTGTTTGTTATTTAATAATGTCATAAAGTTTAATAATTCCCATGGAGTCATCGTGTAGTCTACACTAAGCCTACACGATGCCCGTGAAGTCATCGTGTAGGCTACATAAAGCCCTCGTGTACACTACACGATCACTACACGACACCCGTGAAGTCATCGTGTAGTTTACACTAAGCCTACAGAATGCCCGTGAAGTCATCGTGTAGGCTACATAAAGCCCTCGTAAGATACTACAGATGCCTGTGAAATCATTTTGTAGTCTACACGATGCCCGTGAAGTCATCGTGTAGTTTACACTAAGCCTACACGATGCCTGTGAAGTCAGTGTGTAGGCTACATAAAGCCCTCGTGTACACTACGCGATGACTACACGATGCCATGAAGTCATTTATAGTCTATACGATGCCCGTGAAGTCATTGTGTAGGCTACATGAAGTAAATAACTCATAAATTGAGGTATAGAATATATCAAAATTATTTAAAACTAAAATAAAAATTCATAAAATATATCAAAATTGTTTTGGTTTAACATTGCCACGTGCAAATAACTCAATTGCAATTCGTCTTCGATATTCTGGCATTTATTGTTGAGTTATTTCTTGGAGGTTCTTTCCATATGCGAGGGCTTCGACAAATTTAAAAGTGAATACTCCACAATCGAACCTACAAAACACATGAAATGCAATAACATAATTAAATAATATGTATGAAATTTTACGTGAACTTTCAAAAAAATGTATATGTCACTTACTTATTCTCTTGTTCTGTACACTTCATGATCTCATATTTTCCCTCATCTTTGGGATTAACCTCCTGTCTTATCTCATATATGTTCATCATTTGAAGAAGCCAATGGACAATCTTCATGAAAGGTTTTATTATTTCATTGTACGAGGAGCGTTTATATGGCATGTTCATGGAGTTATAAATACGAATACACTGGCCAATCAAATCAAACTCAAGCACAATCCAATGACTACAGTTCACATTCGTTGGAAAGATAACCTTATCCGACCATTCCTTGCTCCTTCCAAAATTCATCTACAAGCCGAGGACCAGGTACCAGAGATGATCATCACATCAATATCCTAGGCCGTAGGATCTTGCTCAAACTCTGTCATTCAGCCAGACAGGTTCTCCTGTAATGCCACGAGAAAAATTTAAATCCTCAATGTCAATAAAAAATGGTCATGATGACTACACAAAGTCTACACGAGGCCCGTGAAGGGCGCGTGTAGACTACACGAAGTCTACACGAGACCCGTGAAGGGCGCATGTAGACTATACGATCTATACGGGGCCCGTGAAGGGCGCGTGTAGACTACGGTGTGCACTTCTTTAAGTTAAAAAACAATCTTACTTACTTGCAGAATCAAATCACCAACACTGTTTCTGATATGAAGGTTGTATTCTTGCAAATCCCTCCTCACGAGCTTAATGTATGCATCGATATGCTGCAATCTAATAAAGATTAGTTAATATATTTATAATTATTTTAAATACCACATTAAAAAAGATTATAAATAACTTCTTACATCTGGCTCTAGCCATTGATAAGGTGAAAAGACTAGTTTTCTTAACCAGATAAGGTCAACGGGGAAAAATCCAACGTATACTTTCATGTTTCTGTACGACGCAATTATATATCAAAATTAGGTACACGACTGGTTTACTACACGTTAGTTACACGATGTAAGTATAACCATCGTGTAGTATACACGATGACATTTCAGTCATTGTGAGAAGAAGAAGTGTACAAGAAAATTATAGAATTTACTTTGCCCTTGAGGATTTGAACCAGGCTTTAAAACGAGTTTCATCATCTGAAGATACATCACCATATGCTTGAAAATGTTTGATGTTCGTTTTTGCAACGATATTATTATAAGCTTTTTTCCTTCGCTCCTTCTTCTTTTCAACCTTTCCGGTTTCCCAATTAGGTGACTCAAGGACCCGAGATCTTGTTATCTTCCTCTTATTAAGTTCTCCAAGGTAGACAAGCTCTTCTTCTCCATCGTTGGACTGCTCTGTTGACCGAACCGAATCCATCAATTCAGATATTATCGATACAACCTTTTGTTATTCTTTCTTTGTTTCTTCTTCTTCTTCTTCTTCTTGTGCTTCATCTTTTTCTTCTTCCTTCTCTTCATCTTTTTCCTTCTCTCCCACCATCTCCTTCTCTTCTTCTTTCTTTACCATATGTTCTTATTTTTCATCATTCTCTCCTTCTTCTTCTCTTCCTTCTTCTTCGACCTTCGCTTCTTCTTTTTCTTCCTCCTTCTCTTCATCTTTTTCTTATTCCTTTTCTTATTCTTTTTCCTTCTCTCCCACCATCTCCTCTTCTTCTTTCTCTACCATATGTTCTTCTTTTTCATCATTCTCTCATTCTTCATTTTTTTCTCTTCCTTCTCAATCTCCGCCCCATCAGATCGAGGATATAATGAGTAATCATCTGGCCTTGATGTTACCAGATGATCCATCAAAATTTTGATTTGGGAAATCGTAAAAGAAATGTCTGATTGCATGAACATAATATTCTTGTTCATATCTTTTGGTACATTTCAATCAGACATTTTCTCACCCAATCTTCTTTTCCACTAAACTTATTGGTCACAACCTTCCTCTTCTTCTTTTTAATTGGCCTCCTCGGACCTCTTCCTCATCTCCTCTTCCTTTTCAGTGGGCTCATCCTCCTCGTCACTAACCTCATCTTCAACTAGAAAGGGTGACTGAGGAGGCGTCGACTAAAAAAAATTATGTAATATTAAGATTAAGCCGACAAAACAGAAAAAGGGTGACTACATATATGTTATACAAAAATTGTGTAGTTATCGTGTAGACTCCAAGATCGATTACACGGACCACTGTGGTAATCATGTAGACTACACGAGATCACACGAAGTCAGTGTAACCATCGTGTAGACTACATGAGGTCCGTGTTCAAGAAGAAGATGATGATTTTGAACATGCCTTCTCTCCAACTACTGATCTCCAGAAGTTTTTTTCTTCTTCCTCCTCAGTAGGGACCAAGGAAAGAACTGTCAACTAAAAATGAAAGAAATATAAATTAGTATATGAGAAAGTAATATATAAATTAACTTGTCAACATAATTCACCTACATACATTCTCCTTCAAAAAGATTCATTTTTGTAGATTCTCAACTGATACTATAATGGTCGGACACCATTTGAAAATCCTTGACACCTTGGTCGAAACCTGGTTACCATACAAACTACCCACCAAGGGGATAGTTCAAATACCCATGCCTATTTAAACAAAAGAGAGTAATTCAGTATTCAACACATAAATAATTCAATACATCACTACATAGAATTAAATAAATTATACCAGGAAGGCAAATGGATATCCATTGAGTGAATACTCATGAATAGCAGCGAGGGATTTCTGTATTTTTTTGTTTTTTTTCTTGATCTTTAAGATCACAAAAAACATTTGTATTATTCACAGTTAATAATGATTTCATTATTTTGGAGAACAAGAGGTCTCCTCACTGATATTGGTTGAACGCTTTAAGGTTGTCAACCAAAACCAACCATCTCTTCCCAATTAGGGTACGGTTCTCCTTCCCCAACACAAAATGCTCTAGCAAATAAATTAGAGCCATCTTGACCGCATCAAAATCTGACTTATATTCAGAGCTCTTGAACTTCTCTTCCAACTCAACCATGGTTATTGATTGAGCTTCGGGAAAGTACAGATCAAAGAGTCTGTTGGGGCCATGAGTCTTCTTCTCATCCCGGACTTCACCAAACTTTAGTCTGGTTATCAACGAGAACTCCTTCTTGGAGAAGCATAGTGGTTCCTCCCTTGCCAACACCTGGTGGCACACTGTTGTTGAAAACTTCAGGGATGGGAGATCAAGGAGATGACCAAAGCATGTCTCCCTAAATAGGGAGAGTTGAGTCGATGTTAGCTTGGTCTTGATAACCTCTATGTAGTGGGTCTTGATAACCAAAGCCTCGTGTAGACTACACGAGGGGTACCAACCCTCGTGTAGCGTGCACGAGGCTTACACGACCTTCATGTAGTCCTCGTGTAGCCTACACGACCCCCGTGTAACCTAGAAAATAGACACTCACCACGACCAGAACCTCAGAAACTAAAAAAAAAATATACTAGAAACCCAAATAAACAACCTTGTTGTTATTCAGACATCCACAAAAAACAGAAACGCAAAAATCCAGAAAAAAAAACCCCTAAGAAACTCGAAAACTTAACTTGTTGTTTTTCTTTACTGTGGGAGATGAAGACTCAAGGGTTTGCAGAGAGAGAGAGATGATGCGACTTCGAGAGAGCGAGAGATAGTAACAGTAAGAGAGAAATGAGGGAAATTCAAGTGAGGGAAATGAAGGGGTGGGGTTTCATGTAATGAAAAAGTGTAATCATCACTTTTTTTAGCCGTCGTTTGGAGAATACAATGGAGAAAACAAAAGAATTTAAAATTTTAAAAGAATTCTAAATTGAAATAAAATTATAAATTTTAATAAAAAAATGGAAATAGTTATTTCAATTGAATTTATTTATTATTGATTTCTATATATTTCATTTTCATTTTTTCTATATATCATAATTTGTGTATAGGAATGGAGGAAATAAATCAAAATGTGGAAAACAAGACAGAGATTCTCTACAACGACACTGTAGACCAATTGAAAGGGATGTAGCGCAGCTTGGTAGCGTGTTTGTTTTGGGTACAAAATGTCACGGGTTCAAATCCTGTCATCCCTACCTATTACTTATCTTCTGAATAGTAACGAGGAATCAATTGAGTAATAACCTCCAGTAGAGACCGGTACGATTCAATTCAACATTTTGTTCGTTCAGGTTTGATTATGTCGTAGCTCTTATATCCATGTGAATTATGTCCCCTATCTCAAAAGAATTATTCCATTATTTCTGAAGGGGGCTTCTTGGTAACTTCACATACCGATTTTGAATTGATGGTGGGCCCGGGGCCAAGATAAGCAAAATTATTGATAAGGTCTATTTAGGAGTCCAGTTTAACAAAAAAACCCTAACTTAATTTAATGCGAGTCTTTTTTTTTAATTTTTGATTTTCCATATTTATTTCCAATTTTATTGTAGTCTCCCAAGCAATTATTTCTCACTAAAAAACAATTATCTTGGAAGAAAATACATTTTAAGCTGTGCTACCATTACCATAAAAAATGTGATCATGATTGTGAAATTGTCACTCTGAATAGTAAGATCTTAAAATTTAAGGATAATTTTTAATTTCAAAATCTAGTTTATAGGTAAGTCTTAAATTAATAAAATTAATAAAATTTTATGACTTTTTATATTTTTTTTATAGGAATCTTACTATCCTACAATCCTCAAACCCCAATTTTGTAGATCTTTATGTAAAAATAATATAGTATAGATATAGATTAAATACAAATATTATAATATTTATCTAATTTTTTAATTGTTATTTATCTATCTAACTATAAGTAAATAATGAAATTTACCATTTATTCTTCAATTGTATTTTAAGAATTATAATATGTAGTTTCATAAATTATGTTTTTACACAAAATTATGAGTATATAGTAGGATCTCACGATTCAATCATGTAATCTGATTCGCGCGACTTCTCCACAATTTTAAGTATGATATCAATCATGACAACCTTAATTCTGAGGCTTTCCAAAATTTAGCTTGGGCTCTTAAGTGGATAATTATTTACTCGATTTATGTAGATTGAGTAGAGGCTTATTGGCTAATCTCATCAAGATCTCTCATGTCATACATCGTACTTTGATTTAAATAACATTGACACATTTACGCCGATTGAACTACAAACTTGTGTGTGATATTTGGTTTCTTTACCCCCAAAGTAGAACTGTACCAAAAGTGATCCACCATTAGAACGTCACTATGTACATCTCACATGAGTGATTCAAATTTCAATGGCAGATCGGTTTATGATACCATTACAGTAGAAAAATCCATGTCTTCGAATATGAAAACTAAGTAAAACACTCCAGGATAACTGCAACGTAACGTGCGGTTTTTTTTTTCATTTTTAATTACTGAAGAATATGTCTTTGACCATAATATAATAATGAAATGGGACAAAGTTTAAGCTAGATAAGCACACAATCTCTCAAAGAGTGTGAATCATTGTTTCTTAAATATTTTATCAAAAAAAAATTTAATTGGTTCTGAAAATTTTAGGTAAAGTAATTTAAAACAAAAACAATTTAATAATGTTGACCTCTCGACATAATTATTTTCCCATTTTTCATCTTGAGCCGTCATTTTCTAATACAAAATCCAGTTTAGGTTTTTCGTTAGCTTCAAATTCAAGGTAGATTTGATTTGCGGAAAATCATATAGATCTTTTTCTATTTGGATTTTTCCACACAACATAATATTTGATTTAAATAGTCGAGTTTAGATCAGATTCAGATCAACTCGACATAAACTTTAAGAAAAAGTTGTCTGACATCTTCTTTTCAGTTTTTTACTCCTTTTATTTTATATTTTTAGTGAAATTCAATTAAGGGCCGCCCATTTTCAGAATGAGTGATTATTGGACATAACCCATTTCGTCTTCCTAGATTCTAAATCCATGAACGTATAAATGATTTAGGAGCTTTTTTATGGTTTGATTGTGTTAACATTACGGGTGTTCAAAAAATTAAGAAAATTGAACTGAATTGAACTAAACCAAGTTGATTTAGTCAATACTTTTTCTGTTATGGTTTGGTAAAAAATTAGTAAACCGGATTTTCGGTGCGGTTTGTTCTTCACTGAGTGTGTAATAAGTTCAAACCGATTACAAATCGAACATGAAGTACTTTTTACTTATGTGTTTATATATTTACCTTCTAAATTCTAAAAGAGCTCAAACCCTATTAATTTTTTAGGTTATTTAGATGATTATACATTTTAGAAAATAATTTTGAAAAAATATTTCTATTTTTTCAAAAGAAGACTTCAATACTCATGACCCACTAAATTTTCAATTTTCTTTCATTTTATTTTACGTCTTACAAACTTTTGACACATCTCTCAATATTCGCTCATTCTTTTAAATTTTAATTTTAAAATTTAACTTACTAGTGATATAACTATTTAAATCATTCAAGTAACATTACGATAACTTTACTGATTCAAGTAATATGTTATGGTTAATTTAACACTTTGAAAAATGAGTGAGAACCCAAAAGATGAAAAAATAAAGAAAAAAAGGAGAGAGATAACTCATGGGTCCGATCATAATTATACTACTTGAACCTTTCAAGTAACATGTATGATAACTTGAGGGGTTCAAGTAATATGACATAACTAATTTATACAATCTCAACTACATGGCTCACAATATCTATAAAATCCCAACTACTCAAATTTTTTCTTTGATTCTTTCATCTTTTGGTTTCTCATTCATTTTTTAAGTTGAATTAGCTATAACACACTACTTGAATCTTTCAAGTTATCATATCGGTTATTTAAAGGGTTCAAATTGTAACTCCCCGATCTCCGAGGGTTGAACATACGTGTAATTTCACAATTTCAAAATTCACAAATCGAAAATCCTTATTTAAGAAAATTCTAAAATTGAAAATCTGTCCATGATAGAAAAACTTTGACCTTAAATAGCGGAAACATTAAACTCATCAATGATCGAAATCTTTATCATTAAATAGTGAAAGCGATAAAATGTCTTAAATGCATAATTAATAAAATCTCAATAAAATTGAATTAATCTATAAAATAAAGTCAAAACATGAAATTCGTAAATCATGAAGTTTTCACCATCCTAATTTGTAGAAGAACATAGCATAAAATAAACTACTTGAATAACTGACTTTAACAAAAAAATATTTTCCCGAGTCTTAAAGCAAACCATAAAACTGAAAATCATAAATTCTTATGATCCAACTGGTTATGGCAGTCTCCCACTCATGATGCTCGCCATCACCATCTGCATCATAAACAACTGTGAGGGGATGCGTATTTTAAAATACTTAGTAAATAAATTCACATAATAACATGCATCTACATGTCATAAATACAATAATGACTAACATAAATGAACTTGACATATATCGTAAATGAAATAACGTAACATACTTGATCATGACTTGGCTCAACATAACACGTAAATAACACACGTCTTAAACAAAATCATATAACAATATTAATCATATCTTGTCTTAGCATATTCACTAGTCAAAACCGTAACAGCACTGAGTTAACACTCAACGTTACCGAAACCCAAGAACACTGAATTGTTTACACAAGGTTATCGAAACCCGATGCACACTGAATCATTACTTAAGGTTACCAGAACCTTAAGAACACATAATTATTACTTTAGTTTACCAAAACCCCATGAACACTGAATTATTACTTAAGGTTACTGAAACCTCAGAACACTGAATTATTACTTAAGGTTACCAAAACCCTAAGAGCGTTACATTATTACTCAAGGTTACCAAAACCCTCAGAACATTAAATTATCACTTATATATTTTAACTCCATGGTTTGTAATATCTAATTCATGATTACAACTAAACATTAAAAGTAAACATGATCATATGATTCACAAGTAAACATATCATGCACACTATTCATGTAACAGAATCAAATATGATAACATACTAACATAAAATCAGTCATACCCAAATATATATCTCATGATATTCAAATTAATAACTGAACAGTAAACAATTATCAAAGTGTTAACGAAATATAAACATGATTGAAAAACAGTTTAACAGATAATAAATATATATACATGATACAATTATAATATCAGAGTCACATCATTATATAAGTCCACTTGCCTCAATTGATAGGAATAAAAATTAGCAATTACTGACTCGGTGCAATCTGATCAAAATAGTTGAGATCGGTTCAACTTGGTTTGGATGTCTGAATCTGCTCGGACTGGCTGGGCTGAACCAACTCTATCAAATGAATCAGTTCAGTTTGATTGGACTGATTCAAATTGGTCAAGCTTAACTGAACTGGTTTGAATCAGGTATGGATCAGAACCAACTTAGTCACAAGAGTCAGTTGCGAAACAAAAAGGAAGAAAGAACACGAGAGGGAGTAACCAAAAGAGAAAGGGAAAAGGAAACAAGGAGATAACATAGAGGAGCAAAGCAAACGAGAGAGAGGATGAGAGCAGAGGGAAAACAGAGTGGGAGAGAGAGAGAGAAACAAAGGAACGAAACAAAGAGGGAGAGACAAAGCAGAAGAAAGAGAAATTGGGAGAGAGAAATAGAAGGAGAATGATGAAGCAAAAGAGGGAGAAGCAAAGAACAAAAGAAGAGAGAAGAAGAGATACATATGGAACAAGGTAACAGAGAGAGAGAGAGTAGAGAGAAAGCAAAGAGGGAGACCGAAAAAGAGAGACAAATGGAAGAAGGAAAAGGAGAATGACTATAAAGGAGGGAAAGAAAAGAAAGGAGAATAAGAAGCTTACTAGAGATGTAAGCTAGGTGGCGACAATGGAGGAACTGAAGGAGAATGCAGAAGGAGAGGGAAACAAAAGGGGGTTTTCGCTGGGGGCTATGTAAGGGTCAATTCTGGAGAGGGAGAGAGAGCAACAAGGGACAAAAAGAACAAAACGAGAGAGTAACAGGCAGAGAGAGATTGGGAGAAACATAGAAGGACATAGAGAGAACGAACAAAGAAATAAAGGGCATGAATTTATTGAGAGAGAATGATATGAGGAAAGGAAAAAATAGAGCAGAGATAAGCAAAGAGAAAGATAAAAACTTACTTGAAGAAATTTGGCAATTGGGCGACGAAAGAGAGAGGGGCTGAAACTAAAAGAAGGAGAAACATAGGGTTTTACAATGGGGTTTTCGCGCAGGGGCTGAGGGTGTAAGGCATGCATAGGTGTGAGAGTGAGTGTTTGAAAAAGAGAGAGGATACTGCCGAATGCAAAAACAAAGGTTAGGGTTTGCCTTATATACATTTACGCATATGGTGTGAGTAGTTTTGAAAATGCAAATATATCCTTATAAAAATCAAATTTTAAAATCACATTTATCTTTTAAATTAGTTTTACGAAAATGTCCCTTTATGAAGGATCGGGGTATCACATTCTGCTCTCCTTAAAAAATTTCATCCTCGAAAGGAAGATGCAACATTTTCAACCCTTAAAATCAGAATTGAAACTCAAATGATAAAAATAAAATTAAAATAAATAAAATAAAATAAAAATAAAAATCATTTTAAATAAATGTGAAAGTTAAAAACAAAAAATGTTTACTCTATCGAGTAATTAAAATGTAAACATAATAAACATAATAAACATGTCATAACAAAACTAAGACATATCATACTAAATCAATAATTAAATACTAATAACACACATACCTTACTTGTGAGGTGAGGGAGGAGTAGAGTGAGCGACATGTCATATTTTTCACTAAGAAAAGTTTACAGAATAAAAAACCATTGCTTCGATACCAAACTGTAAATCCCCGATCCCCAAGGTTAAACATACGTGTAATTTGACAATTTCAGAATCCTCAAATTGAAAACCCTTATATAAGAAATTCCCAAAATTGAAAATCTGTAAACTCATCGAAAACCCTTATATAAGAAATTCCCAAAATCAAAAACCCTTATTTACAAAAGGTATGATAGAAATACATTGACCTTAAATAGCGGAAGTATTAAACTCATCCATGATCGAAATATTTATCATTAAATAGCAGAAGCGATAAAGTGTCTTAATTGCATAATAAATAAAACCTGGATAAAATTGAATTAATCTCTAAAATAAAGTCAAAACATGAAATTCGTAAATCATGAAGTTTTCATCATCCTAATTTGTAGAGGAGTATAGCGCAAAATAAACTACTTGAATAACTGACTTTAATAAAAAATATTTCCCAACTCTTAAAGCAAATCATAAAACTGAAAATCATAAATTCTTATGATCCAACTGGTTATGGCAGTCTCTCACTCATGCTGCTCGTCATCACCATCTGCATCATAAACAATTGTGGGGGGATGAGTATTTTAAAATACTCAATAAGTAAAGTCACATAATAATATGCATCCACATGTCATAAATGCAATCATGACATAACATAAATGAACTTGACATATATCATAAAAGAACACTACAAGAAATATAACATTCTACATGAATAAAATACAAGAGTTTCAGGCTTCTCTTATTAAAAATAAGAAACAACAAGATTTTAAATGAATCTTGTAAAAAAAATCTTGTTAAAATGTAAAAAAAAAGCGAGATTGAAAATTACGTTTTAAAAAAAAGCGGATTGAAAATTAGAACCAGGGCTGAAATTTTACCTTCTCTCTTGATACCCTCACAAATCAGATTCCTTCTCTCTCGACTCTCCTTCTTTCTCGCAGCTTCTCCCTCTCAGTCTCAAGTCTCAACATACAACAAACTCATAACCTAGGGCTAGGTCGAAGAAAAGAGAGTAGATCCTCATTGATTAACTAGTCTCTCTCTCTCTATTAGCTTCTCTCCGTCTCTCCTCTTCATAGTTCCCTGTCATTCTTTCTCAGAGGTTTTCAGTTTGCTTCGATCTCTTTTGTATGACCATAAGCTGTCAGTTTGCTTCATATCTCTCTTGCGACCATCGTGCATCTCGTTCGACTTCCTTCTTCAAAGAAACGATGGGGTAGGCGAATGAGCATCTCTTTCGATCTATTAAGTCAGCATCTTCATCTTGATGACAAGCTCGTGGCTAGATCTACATAGGTTGATTTGTCGAGCGTGTTTTGTTGAGGTGAGTTTGTTTACATTTCTCTTAACCTCTTGAGTTTTAGATGTGATTTGAGATAGATTCGAGTTCTGAGCAAAAGATCCTTGCTGATTTAGGTGGTTCCATGAATTTATTTGCATTTGGACGGGTTTAGAGACTCATGATAGAATCTGTGTTCTCAATGATCTAGGGATTTGATTTCGGGCGACTAATTTGTGACTCGCTCGGTGCCTCCATGAATAGGGAATAACGAGCAATAGCGACCGAACTGCTATGCCTTCTATCCTCACCTTCCCCTTAAGTAAGTTTCTTGCTCCTTATCACTTCCAACAAACGAAACATCGCACAAATTGTTTACTTTTATGTTGTTTTCTATATTACTTCAGTTTCTTGCTCCTTATCACTTCGTGCAGAGATTTTGGATAATCCTCTGGGTTGAAGAATAGATATGGTGGAGAATAATCATGAGCAACAAAGCCAACTAGTTGGTATTTTTCATACTTTTAGACTTAATTGTACATATGTATGTTGCTTTCTCTATCATTTTACGTATACCTTTGGTTTAGATATTTATACTCCTACCTCTCTATCTGCGGTTCTCATATGCAACCATTAGGTAGCATGATCCAGCTATATCTTGTTCTTCACCTTTTTAAGTTGATGGTATTTTTCATGGTTGGTCATAATGTTTATACCTATGGTTTAGAAATTCTTTCGTTCTTGGTACTCCTTATATGACGAGTTGTATGGAAGCCATATTTACGTTATAAGTACTTTTGTCTCGATTTCCCTAAGAAAGTGTGGTCTTAGATAAGATTAATGGGAGAGGCATTTGAAGACTAGTTACTTATTTTAAGCAGAATGTCGAGTTCAGGTTGATCTTCTGCTGCAACTGCTGCATATATTTTCAAATATGTAATTTGCTGTCTTTATGTTATTAATGTGGAACAAAGCCAGAGCCAGAAAAGCTCTCCTTAAATAATCTTTCAAGTACAGATGATTGAAAGGAGTTTGCAGCAGCAAAAGCTTAGACCTATGGCATCCATGGGGTTTCCTTTTTTTAGATATGATCATATAAGCTCACTGAAGAAAATGCAAATGATTAAATCTGTACCATACAATGAAATTTTGAATTATTTTTCTGCAGTTTTTGCTTTATGTTATAATAACATGGAGTAGTATGTTTTAGGGATACTAACTCAGAATTTATTGTTTCAAGAATAATATCTGAGAGGTTCATCTGTATCAAAATTAAATTTGCTATTTGAGGATGTATAATTCACTGGTAGAGAGATGCTTTACAGATTGCATTGACACCTTTCAAATGCTTTAGACTAATCTTCCATTGGCAAAGTGTATTGGATTCGAGTAACCCGTGTCTTTTACCTTGCTAAATTTCTGATGCAACATAACATGAAGTATGGTCTGCATAGTCATTTTGACGATCAATTTTAGTCTAATACTTAATCGTAGTTCACCATTGGCTTGATGTGTATGTTAATGAGACTGGTATTCTTTTTTCTCCCAATTGTAAGTATTTGAATTTCTCCTTCCCAGAGTGAAAGAACCATTTCTAATTTACTTTTAGACACACACATGGTAATTAACTGTAATGTTGTCTAACTGCAATATTTGGGTGTCCGTGCAAGCGTTTGTCCTCAAATATCTTCTTTTCGTTCCTGACAAATTAGGTAAAGTTGCATACAAAACGGCACAAAATATGAGATTCAGGGAGATTGTCTAATATTCCCAATGTTGCGTCGAATGATTTTACATCTCTTACTGAGGGTGCAAAGGAAAGGTGATTAATCTTTGCTTTGAAACAATTCACCTTGTATAGTTTAGATAGATTACTGATGCGTTGATCAATGAAACCAGATAAGAGATATATTCATACCATTCCTGCCCCACATTGTTTGATTGCATGCTATACATATGTGTGGATATGATTAGGTCACTTGTGACATGTGTGGAGTGAGGACTATATTAATCTCTAGGTTATTAATTGGACTATTGGCACATTGTTCAACTTTTTCCAGTATATTTGTGTTATTTTCCCTTAATAAGAAGTAATTTATATACTTAAATATTCTATGTCAATTCCATTTACTATGAACATGTACATGATGTTATTTTGTTTCTTGTAAGAAATAAAGGGCATGCCCATTTGCTTGGTAGATACAAGAAGCTGAAATTATTCCTTACGAGCTCTGCCTTTTTAGTTCCATCATTGGTACAGAGAAATGATGTTTATGGAAAACATGTCCTTTACATATGCATGTTCCATGTTGCTTGATTTAGTGTATAGCTTGGTTGATCGTCTTAAGTTTGTACAATAATTTTTCCTTCACACGACTGTCAATATATGTTTTGCAATCTAGTTCTTTCGTAGTCATTCATTTTAAATGTTTAAATTATGATAAAGCTGCAAAACAGTCCCTACACTGTGACTATTTTGTAATCGCGGCCCATACACAATATTTTTGGCTAATCTAACACTTGCACTTTAATTTTTTTGCAGTTAAAGCCCAATTGCACAAGATCAGCTAGTTCTAGTGTCTTGATTAGCGCGATTTACATGTTTTTCATTGTCCAACATGTTTCTCATCCTCTAATAAGTTTATTACTAAAACTAATGTGACACGTTAGATAGATAATGAAGGTTTTGTCCACTATTTAAGAAATAACCTCTTTATTGCAATTTAAAAGGCTTTAAAGCAAGCGAATTTTGTATCCACATGGTGGGAACAGGAGCAGCTAAGTTTAGAACCTAGGGATTAATTGCCATGTTAAAGTCCAGGGACTAAATTACCCAAAAAATGTGTGTTGGGGGTTGTGAATGCAAACAAACAAAGTGAAGGGGGGTGTTTTGACATTTTAGCCTTAAATTATTACTCTGCAAAGTTGAGTCAATATCGTTTGTAATTATCATGCTAATTGTTGGCTGTATATGATTCTTTATTCTAATGTTTAGCCACCAGAAGTGGCATGATACTGTTCCATGTACATGTTTTGACTGTTTATTTATCCAGTAAGAATAGCTGGGAATTTTTTATGTTTGTTGTTCTATTGTATGTCTCTGAAATTAATAAGCTAATCAAGGTAATCGAGCTTGATTATATTAAGGGGTCCTGTAAATCGATTTCATAGATGATGTTATTGTTGGTCGAGTTTTTCACTCATATTACTTCTTTTACGCAGACAACTTATGAGAACTTTCGTTACCACTATGACAAGATGGAAAATCCTTATCGTAAGGGATTGTTTTCTAATCGATTTGATAGATTTTCGCTACATAAGGCTCAATATGTTCAACTTGTAGTTGTAGTGTATATTAGTTGTGAGAAATTTAAACAAGTACAATGATTATTCTCTTTAAAATGCAGGACCTACAATCACTCGAGGCTTTTCAACATGTCATCAAAGTTTGAAGAGTTGAGATATGAAACTGTCAGTGAAATTTGAAGTTATTTTGTAGCGTCTGTAAAACTTTTAGATGCTTTTTATTTTTTGAAATGAATGATGATACTATTGTATTAGTAGACTAACTAAGTATTAATATTTTTTATGATACTTTTGGATGATATTCTATGAAAATAAAATGATGTATGAATGTCTTTTAATTTAGTAATGTATTAATTTTGAATGCTTAAATAGGAATGTAAATATGTGCATATAAATTGATTGTAAAAAAATAGCATTTATAAAATGTCAGGAAAAATTATTTATAAGAGGTATAATTTATAACAAAAAACTATTTCAATGAGGTTAAAAAAACCTTATGATATGTGATTTAATATGATACAAAAATAACTGTGAATACTAATTTACAAGAATTAAAAACACACGTTGAATAAATGTAACAGGAATCATAAAACCTCATTAAACAACGTTCTATAAGAGTCGAACAATCTTATAAAAAGTGAGATACCAATGGGGTCTTCACAGGAGGCGTTGCGTCTCGCCAAAAATGCAGACTTTTAATATGATAGACTGTCACAGGCGCCACATGATCCTTGTGGATTACTTTTCACGAGAGTATCCGCCTCTTGTTGTAGTGGAAATAATGTAACGTACTTGATCATGATTTGGATCAACATAGCACGTAAATAATACATGTCTCAAACAGAATCATATAAAAATCTTAATCATATATTATCTTAGCATATTCCCTAGTTAAAAACGTAACCAGCATTGTTCACACGTGAACTAAAACGTAACATGACGAGCTGAGTGATATTGTAATTGTTGCCACTTAAAGTTACCGAAACCTTGAACACTGAGTTAACACTTAAGGTTACCAAAACTCCAAGAACACTGAATTGTTACTTAAGGTTACCGAAACACCAAGAACACTGAATTGTTTACTCAAGGTTATTGAAACCTCATGTACACTAAATCATTACTTAAGGTTACCAAAACCTTAAGAACACATAATTATTACTTTAGGTTACTGAAACCCCATGAACACTGAATTATTACTTAAGGTTACCGAAATCTCAAGAACACTGAATTATTACTTAAGGTTACCAAAACCCTAAAAGCGTTACATTATTACTTAAGGTTACCAAAATCCTAAGAACATTAAATTATTATTTATATATTTTAACTCCATGATTCGTAATATCCACTCATGATTACAATTAAACATTAAGCATAAACATAATCATATGATTCACAAGTAAACATATAATGCATACTGATACATGTAACAGAATCAAACATGATAACATACTAACATAAATTCAGTCATACCCAAATATTTATCTCATGATAATCAAATTAATAACTGAACAGTAAATAATTACCAAAGTGTTAATGAAATAAAAACATTATTGAAAAATTGTTTAATAGATAATAAATATAACTACATTATACAATTATAATATCAGAGTCACATCATTATTGAAGTCCACTTACCTCAATTGATACTAATAAAAATTAGCAATTACTGACTCGGTGCAATCTGATCAAAACAGCTCAGATCAGTTCAGCTTGTTTCGGATGCTCTGAATCGGCTCGGACTGGTTGAGCTGAACCAACTTTGTCAAATGAATCAGTTCAGTTTGATTGGACTCGTTCATATCGGTCAAGCTTAACTAAACCGGTTCGAATCGGGTATGGATCAGAACTAACTTAGTCACAAGACTCGGTTGCCGAACGAAAACAGAGAAAGTAAGAAAGAACACGGGAATGGAGTAACCAAAAGAGAAAGGGAAAAAGGAAACAAGGAGACAACGGAGAGGAGCGAAGAGAACGAGAGAGAGGAAGAGAGCATAGGAAAAATAGAGTGGGAGAGAGAGAGAGAAATAAAGGGACGAAACAAAAAGGGAGAGACAAAGCAGAAGAAATAGAAATTGGGAGAGAGAAATAGAAGGAGAATGATGAAGATAAGAGGGAGAAGCAAAGAATAAAAGAAGAGAGAAGAAGAGATACAGAGGGAAAAAGGTAACAGAGAGAGAGAGAGAGCAGAGAGAAAGTAAAGAGGGAGACTGAAAAAGAGAGACAAATAGAAGAAGGAAAAGGAGAATGACTGTAAAGGAGGGAAAGAAAAGAAAGGAGAACAAGAAGCTTACTAGATATGAAGCTAGGTGGCGACAATGGTGGAGTTGAAAGAGAATGCAGAAGGAGAGGGAAAAAAAGGGGTTTTCGCTGGGGGCTACGGAAGGGTCAATTCTGGAGAGGGAGAGAGAGCAACATGGGACAAAAAGAAACAGAACGAGAGAGAAACATACAGAGAGAGATTGGGAGAAACAGAGGAGGACATAGAGAGTGCGAACAAAGGAATAAAGGGCAGGAATATATTGAGAGAGAACAAGATGAGGAAAGAAAAAAATAGAACATAGATAAGCAAAGAGAAAGAGAAAAACTTACTTGAAGAAATTTGGCAATTGGGCGACGAAAGAGAGAGGTGCTGAAACTAAAGAAGGAGAAACAAAGGATTTTACAATGGAGTTTTCGCGCCTGGGCTGAGGGAGAGAGGTGATTTCCAATAGGGGGTTTGTGAATTAATATATATAATTAGGTTAGGGTTGGGTTTGAGTGTAAACACGTATAAGTGTGAGCGAGTGTTTGAAAAAGAGAGGATATTATCGAATG
Source organism: Datisca glomerata (assembly GCA_003255025.1). NCBI lineage: Eukaryota > Viridiplantae > Streptophyta > Magnoliopsida > Cucurbitales > Datiscaceae > Datisca > Datisca glomerata. The sequence goes on along the minus strand of QANY01003779.1, from coordinate 930,893 downwards.
CAAACAAAAAGGCCAGGGTTTGCCTTATATACATATACACATATTTGGTGAGTGGTTTTGAAAATACAAATATATCATTTTAAAATCATATATATCTTTTAAATAAGTTTTATGAAAATACTTCTTTACGAAATGTCAGAGTATTACCTATTTTTAGTAACTGTTGACATTTTTTAATAGTGAAATACAAGTTAAATGTGATACATTTAAAGGCACAAGTAACTATAACATACTTGAATCCATAAATAACTATTGACATTTTCAACCAAGTCCAATAATACTAATAAATAGAACTTCAAATTTAAGTATTGATAAAAGGAATGGGTATTTAGAGATTGTGTGTAAATGAGATATTTTAGCGATCACAATTTCCACTGCACATAAGCTTTAGACTAACAAATTTATTTGCTTAACTTTCTATTACTTTTTGGATTACGTGGTTGTGGAGAATTTGTGTTAGGATTTAACAAATAAGTTCAATTTGGTATTGCAAGAGAATTGAGCATGATATATTCTGCCAAAAAAAGATTTTTAAATGTATCTATATCTTCGTTGAACTTCCTGTCTAAGCAGAAAATCATTTTTACGATTAATAATCCTTCTAATGTGATAACCTGATGGTACAAATAGCTATAACTTAATACTTAAACTCACAAATAACTATTGATATTTTTTACGTCCTATGATCATTTGAATAATTCAAATAATATATTGTAAATATTTAAACATTTCAATTGACATATTGCACAACTCCAGTTAGATATGTTAATATGAAGAGTTCAAGTAGTTATAACATTAATAAAATGAAAAAAAAAAGAGTGGATATTGAGATATTTAAAAAAAATTGATGGAGACGTTAAAAAGAAAAATAGAAAATAGAAAATTAGTCAAGGCAGGTACAGATTTTTGGTTTTAATAAAATTATATATTTATTCAAAACATATTTTCAAAGAGTATATTTTTATAAATTACCCTGAATTACTTCGAGTATCCCGTGAATCTTTATCTAATAGAATCTCAAGCATGAAAAACACGGTGTGGATGTAGTTGACAATATGGCATTGTCCGCAATAATTACGCAATCTATTAGTTACGATTTTGGGTCTAATGATTAAGAGTTTGGGTTACCAAACTATTATTAGTTAATTAATTAAAAAATTATTAGTTTGTTAATTACTTTAAATACTCCACGTTTCAGATTTTAAATATAGCTCCAAAGATTGTGTACGTAATGCCATCATGCGACTATGAGGAAAATCATCTAAATTAAGTAACATATTTTAAACTCACTTGTTACTTATTACCACAATATCAAATTAACATAATTACATTATATAATATCTGCGAATCTTTTTTTTTCTCATACAAATTTGGATTGGAGAGAGTCTAAGAAGTGCGGTGTGAATTACATGGATCTTGTGATGCGTTTACTTACATTTGAAATCAAATAAAATTTAGAATCGATTTCTCTAAGAATCGGATGAATAATTGAATGACCAGGAATCAGACCTGAAATCAGATTAATGTGCTTTATTAACTGTTAGGAATCAGAATCAGGTATCAGATTAGATTAGTGAGAATATGAATGATTATTTGTGTTTATTTAATCGAGCAATCAGAATCAAAATATGACATTACTAAAATGATCATTCAAGGAAAATAAGTATCATTTTCTTTAATTAATTATTTTGAGGATATAATGAACTTTTAAAATTTTATTCCAAATGAATAAAAAATATGGAATCACATTATCACGTATTTGGTAGGAATCTCATTTCATACAGTCAACATAATCAATTATGGTCAAAGCTATGAGACCCACTTAGAATCGGATTCAAAAGTCGTAGTAAACAACCAGAATAACAATTTAGAACCGGATTCCGGAAAAATCTCCTTTCACGGGAATCAACGCCATTAATTTTAATGAGAAGGGGAAAAGGGATTGCACAATGATAAAACCTTTGACTAGAAAAGAGGTTTGGTCCTATTTAATTATTCTTATTAGTTAGTTCAATTGTTCATTTGATTTCAAAGACAGAGTATCAAATCAATAATATTAACCAAGTGATTGTCGTGCATTAGGTGTGTGATTAATGTCCTAAATTGGTTAGAAGTATAGAGTATCATTAGTATAAGGCACTTTGATAAAATTCAAAAGTAAAAGTTTTGCACACTTTCACTCAAAGTGGACCAAATCATAGTAACGTGGAGATACGTGGGCTCCCTTATCCCTGCAAGTGGTATCAGAATCATATCCAATACTTGTCATGTGGATGAAATCCTTAGATGCATGGTTGACTCACGATATATTCACCTTTGAGCTTAAGGCAGGTAGCAATGCTTTGGTCTTTCGTGTAATCTGTGTCTTCTAAACGCAGTGAAGATGAGTTGACCTGGATAGAGAAACCTTTCGAGGTTGATGGTGCTATAGTGCTTCACATAATGATCATTTGAGGGGAGGTGAACCATGAGGAATGTTGTGGTCCTTGGTTTGATGGGAGGATTGTTATGTGTGCAACTAAAGACATATAATGGCTAGAAGTGGAAAGACCATTAATTTATAAATACGTATAACATCTTCATTGACGTGAGGCTTTTGAGTAGAGTCCAAAAGTGAAGTCGTGCAGGCGGGGACATAATATCATCTCAATGTGAAAAATATGTGGGGTCTATTGTACCTACAAGTGGTATCAGAGTTTGTGTCTATTGATTATAACATTGATCAATGTCAGATCTAGGTGTAGCGAGTCGTTGGCTTCCCGACTCATGGTCTGGTGTTTTGATTAATCTGAGTGAAGTAAGTAGACGGTTATTCGACTCATGACATGATATTTGATGAATCAATGTAAGTTACAGATTAGCTAAGAAGAAGATCGTCAAAATGAGATGTTAACCCTCAAATATGTGCTAAATGTTTAGAACATTTTAGAAGCCTTAACCTATTTCGTAGAATTAATTGATTCTGATCTACTTACTGCATCTGCGGTGAATGGTGATGATAAGGTTACTGAAGGTAGTTATGCTTATGAATGTATTACTAACGAGCTAACAAAACACATAGTGATCAATCACAAGCTACGCAAGCTGAGATTATGGAATTTCTACTGACAAGAAGAAAGCCAAAGAAGTACATAGGAGTTGATGGATTTAGCCAACAAAGAAAGTGGTTAAAGCCATAGAATGAGATGAATGTTTTATATGAGAACCACATTTATGAGATGCTAAAGTTGTTTAAAAGCTAATATCATACCTATGGAGAAACACTGAGCATGTAAAATGATATCAGGTATGGTGGGTCCCTCCACGTTGTCGGATTAGGGGGAGCTTATTGGGTTTATCACTCCATGTAGAGGAAGTGGGCTTGTGGACGGGCATACTTGGTGAGTTCTGGATTGACCTATTAATTACACTATGAGAAATTTTATAGAATAGACAAGGGGCTGTTTTAAGAAATAACAGGTCTTTAATATTTTTAGGTAAATAGCAGGTTTTCTAATTGATCAATAACTTTAGACTAAAATGACCATAATCTATATATGGCGTGTTTGATGATTTTTAAGGTATATAGATGATATACTGGTTTAAAATATGATAGAATTAAGGATGTAATCAAAATTTGAAATATCTAATCTATATATGGTGTGTTTGATGATTTTTCGCATATATAAGAGGTATATAGATTATCTACCTGAAGGATCAATATGACCCACCATGATGGGGTAAATTGGATGATTGTGTACAATTTAAGAACTTCATGCGATCAAAATAATAATAAAAATTCACTTAAATAAATATTTAAAAGCAAAGCAAAATTATGGACTGGGCGTAATAAATGCGGAAAAGTAAATAGCAAGTCAATATAAATGTGCGAGAGATAAAAGTATGCAAAAATAAAGAGAATAGAGAGACATACACCACACGATATTTTTACGTGGTTCGAGAAAGCTTATCACTACGTCCACGCTTCAAGGATCCCCCCTTGAATATTTTTCCTCACGATCTTCTTAGGGGTGAAGATCAAACCTTTCACAATCCTTATTGGTTTGTGGTACCAATCAGACTTTGACAATGAAGCTCGTCGAGAAACACAAATCTCGTACAAATAGTATTCTCTCAAGACAAGAATATCACGTATATACTCAACAAAAATAATCTCGCTCACTCTTAAGATATTTGCAGATTAAGGCTCAAAAAATATTTTCTAAGGACGAGAAAGGCTCAAGAGAGATATATGAGATAATAGCTTGAATTTGCTTGAAGTGTGTGAAAAGAATGATGAAATGATGGATTTATATAGGCATGAACAAGGCCAATGAGGGCCTGGCCCTTTGTCTAATTAGGTTAGTATTAGAATAAAATAAGGAAACTAAGGAAGGGTCTGGCCTATTTTTTTAGTCAGGTTAAACTTGTCCAAGAGAGGTCAGACCCCTCTAAAAGATAGGTTGAGCTGTCCTAAGGCAATTTTACGTCCAGGTTCACTTCTACATTCATTCTTTCCAAAGTAAAACATGGGTCTGTGCTGATAAAATATATAGGTTAAACATCAATTTGAGTATTGACCTAAAAATAATTTAACTGTTTGGTTATGGGAATATGGTAGCATCTTATGAGACGAGAATAATTCTACCTAGAGTCGGGTATCCTAATTTATTTTTGAGCCATTAAAATGCAAATAAAGCGAATGAGCTCCTAAAGATAAAAATTACATGAAAATAAAATAATTATCTTCGTGATTCTCAATTTTCATGCCTTGCATTATTTTTTGTTACAATTTCCTACACTCTTGATTAAAATTCATTAGTACGTTTTCAAGACTTTGTTATCATCAAAACCATCTCATTAAGATATATGGCCAACAATGTTCTCCGTTTTTGAAGATAACGACCATTGATAAATTTGCAAGAATAATAGACAAAACTCCCCCTAAACATGTGCATTATAAATAATTAATCATTAAATAAAATTAGCACGTGTCCACTATTTTCTCCCCTTTTATTAATATTAAAAAGAAGCAAAATATCATAATGATCCAAGCGAAAGAAAACATGGATAATTATAAATGCAAAATGACAGTAAACGTAATATAAGTTCTAAATAGTGCAAAACAAAACATGGATGCATAGAAAAGTATGAAATTTATGCATTTGGAAGTGGAGGAGGTGGAAAATTATAAAGGTAAGCCATTATGGATTGATAGTGCTCTAATTGGAGATTCTGAAGGTGTAAAATCTGTTCCCACATTTGATATTATTGTCGTTGGAGTGCATCTATCCGTTCATAGAGCCCTTGGAAGTGTCGGGAGCAACGGGTCTAGATGGTCCACTGGGACCATCAAATGGTGGAGCTTCATCATGATACAACTCTTCGAAATTAAAATCGTGATCATTAATAGGATTTTCAGCTCTAGTTGTATAATCAAAACTTAATAGCTCTTCAGTATTATTATCACCTTCTGCATTACCTTGATGAATATCATCTTGAACTCCTATTACTGGATGGGTCCTTACCCATTCACCATTCTTGTTCTGTGTAATGCGCATCCTCCTTAATGAAACATTTATTGGAATTGTGTCCATAAAGTAGGGTGTAATAACTATTTATAAGTATTTAATTATTTCTTAGATATTTATGTATTGAATTTTATGAAGAATCTATGAATCAATGAAAGTTTTTCTTTAATTAAAGTGTATTTATAATTTACTCAAGTGCTAGAACTATTGCCAACATAAGAAGAGTAAAGATAGAGGGTCTTCATTTTGTGTTGGTTCAAAGAAACTCTTTTATTTTACAGTCCACATAATATTTTAACATATTACCCTTCGTGAATATCACTAATAATAGCGAGATGTAAAATTAGCGTTTTACATCTCTAGTTATTATTTCATTAACTCTTTTATTGACTGTGAATAAGAAAAACATAACAGCGAATTTTCTCCTACAAATCACAATGTCTTATTGAATGATTCATTTCATCGTATATCTGGCCAGGTTTATTTATTCACACACCTATCAATAAAGCATAAAGTGATATTATTGCATTTTGCAATCTCGTCACGAATTTTATATCTATCAATCACGTAACTTCAACATAGTTGAATCACGATCCTAACAGTCGAGGTATTGTCCAGCAATTTGAACTCACTCATTTATCATATCAAAGAATACAAGTAACTAAGTCAAGCTTTTGTATTCACCTCCAGATTAATGGAATTACAAAAATACCCTTAAGGTGTAACAATTAGATTTAGAGCTAGATAAACAGTTTTGCTCTAAACTAATTTGTTACTGGTCTATTTAACATGTTCCATAACATGTCTAGGTCAACCGTTAGAGTCTCCACTTCCATGCCCCAAGACCGACATCATTTAGTTCAACCTAACAGTCGTAATCGGACTAGATTGTCTAATCGATCCTTAGACTGTGAATAACATTCTGAACTATTTCAGAAGAGTTTATCAGCGTGCTTGAATTGAAAATTGATTCGGCATCAGACCTATAATGGAGTCGTACGATGTCATGATTAAATAGGTCAAGAATTTATGGAGATAAATTTTCCAAGTATTTGAATTCTATAGTTTTATTCATGTGGGTCATTTCGGTCTCAGGAGTAGCTCATAAGGACATGAATGAAAAACAACACCAGTTAAACCAAAAAACGTGTTTTGGACCAAGGTATACGAACCCATATGCCATGAATGTTGTCACATAATTAGCGAAGAACAACTAATTAATATTCAAATTAATTGATTGGTTATTTTTTAATTATTAAATAATTAGTAAATAAAAGAAATTAATTAATTTATTGATGGAGATTAATTTCATTTATCAATTTAGATTGATGAATTTAGACACAATATTGACTCTAGGGAGATATGTAATTTTTGGCAATAACAAATATTAGGGGGCAAATTTTAAATAATTTAACATAGAGGGATATATTTGTAAATTTTATAAATTATTATATAAGAGATGAGAATAGGGTTGCATCCCTAACCCTGAACATAGTGTGTGATTACATAGAGTAAAAAAAATAGATTATCTCTCCTCCCTAACTGTTGCCGCCGAAAACCAAGAGGGAGAAGGAAAAATTCATTTTATTCTCCAGTTGTTTTGAGAGCTCATACTCAATTCCTGAACAACATCAGATTGAAATATACTTCTGAATCCTACGAGTGCTTGTTGGTGTGAAGACTGATTCGAGTTCTACGATGAACACAAGATAATCAATTGGATTCCATCAAGTCAAGAAAACCTCCGATACGAGAAAGATATAAATCATTTCTACCTCTATTGAATAGTTTAACTAAGTATATGCATAATCGTAAGTATGATTTTAATATTTAATATGATTAAATTGGTTTTAATTTTTTTATATTTGCCCACGAACCGTTTGAACCATTCGTAGTTCAATGATTTTTCTTTAAATTTTTAAAACCCAATCCAACAACCTTATTGTAGATGTTATAGCTTTTTAGATCCTCAATATGTTCACTCATGTCCACTTCAAAGTGTTGAAGAACTTTTGTTAACCACATACGATAATGTAGTAGGTGGGTTGAGTGACGAGCTACTTCATCCATATGTCGCAAAAGGATGTAACATAATTTAAGGGGTTCACCCATTAAGATCTTTTGCAGTACAAACACCTCCAAATAATTTAGATCATTTTGATGTCCCCCTCTCGAAATGAACATGTGAGTTAGAATGTGATTAATAAGGAAACTTTTAAGATACCGGGAATCTTCCAGGCATCCATGATGGGAAGAAATTCCCGGCATCCATGCTGGGTTTTTGTGACCCTTAGATTGCATTTGGAGCAATCTGGGCCACACAAAGCCCAGCAGGTAGCGGCTTTTTTAGATGTTTTTGGGATTCATCAAATACGTAGCGAAATTCACCAATTACGTAGTGGGGTTCACCAAATACGTATAAAAGAATAATTCTTGGAGGGATTCACCAATTACGTAGTGGGATTCACCAAATATGTACAAAAGAATAATTCTTGGAGGGGTTCACTAATTACGTAGCGGGGCTCACCAAATACGTACAAATGAATAATTCTTGGAGGGGTTCACCAATTATATAGTGGGGTTCACCAAATACGTACAAAAGAATAATTCTTGGAGGGGTTCATCAATTACGTACTGTGGTTCACCAATTACGTAGTGTGATTCATCAATTACGTAGTGGAATTCACCAAATACATAAAAAGGAATAATTCTTGGAGGGGTTCACCAATTACGTACAAAAGAATAATTTTTTGAGGGGTTCACCAATTATGTACTCGAGTTCACCAAATACGTAGTGAGGTTCACCAATTACGTAGTGGAGTTCATCAAATTCATACAAAAGAATAATTCTTGGAGGGGTTCATCAATTACGTACTGGGGTTCACCAATTACGTAGTGGGGTTCACCAAATACGTACAAAAGAATAATTCATGGAGAGGTTCACCAATTACATACTAGGGTTCACCAATTATGTAGTGAGGTCACCAATTACGTACAAAAGAATAATAATTCTTTGGAGGGTTTCACCAAGTACGTGCAAAAGAATAATAATTCTGTGGAGGGGTTCACCAAATACGTACAACCTAATCGCCTATTTTTAGCCCATAAACGCCTAATTTTAGCCTCTAAACACCATCCTGAAGGTGCCAATCGCCAATTTATTGTCTCCAATCGCATGTTTCAGTCTCCTAACGCCATGTTGAAATAGACGATAGCCAATCTCCCTCCCAATCGCCACTTTTTTGCTCCTGATCGCCATTTATATGGCTCTAATTGTCATTCTTCACAATTTTTCTTAAAATTGATATTTTCGTAATTATTTACCATACACTGGGAAAATCATTGATAAAAATAGAAAAAAACTCATTATTTCAATGCAAACATTCATGATACTCACTTATTATGTAAAATTTGATTGGATTAATTAAGGATTCTCGATACAATTGAACACTTGTTCATAAACTCGTTAAAATTTGTCATTGATAATGTTGTTGTGCTTTTATGATAAGTATCGAGCGAGATGGATTTTCATCATATATAATTATAGGTCGTGATGTTATGATGGTCGATAAATCCTATTTATCGGTTTGACGAACACGTATAACCCTCAAGGTCAAATTATATCTACAAATCGAACATATCCGCTAAAAGTTTAAAATTGAATATTAAAATTTAAAAGTTTAACCTTTAATTTTATAAATTATAACCCCATTTTTAGAAATTAACATATTTACGTTTTAATTTATAAGCACATAAAAAATTCTAAAAATTAAAAGAGATGAGAATTATGAAAAAGTCTAAAATTAAGACCTAAACAGATTCTGAGCCTCCGAAAGTACTTAAAACAGCATTTTTTGGATCCGAAACTGGTTGATCATATAGATCTCTAAATAAGTTTCGATTTGATATCTTATGGGTCACGTGATTCCACCCGAGTCAAAAGTTATGTCATCTAGAAGTTGACTTGTGTCAAACGCCACCAGCAGGCGTTTGGCCCGTGTCACTAGGACATGAGCCAAACGCCTGTTACCATGGAGTTTGGGGCCCAAATGCCACCAGCAGACCGCAAACGCTAGTCATGGTAGGCGAATCACCAGCCATAACACACTTAACAATTTTTTTACACTTAGTCATTTTCAAAACTTAGTCATTTTCACAACTTAACCCTTTTTTGCAACTTAATCATTTAACACATTAAATGTGTCATTTTCTTCATTAGAAACTTACATTTCAACAATGTTCTAAGCAAACATATAATAGTTGATTCATTTTAACCCACGCCGAGACTGTAGTTGATTCATTTGATCACTGGGAGCAACACCATCTACAAAATATTTATGGTGAGTTATTACAACATAACATATATTATATTTCTAAGCTACAAAGATTCATCTCTACACATAAATAATAAGTAATGAGTATTTAAAAACCAAAAACTTAATTCCCACCGTTCATGAGAGTAACAAAGTAGAAAACTAGAAACTATGAACTAGTAATAAGCCAATATAAAACGAACAAAATTAAGCAACAAAGTTAAACTGGGTTCAAGTACTCACAAATAAACATAAAGAACTTATGTTAGTTTTTTATCAATAAGCAACATATAACCATCGAAGAAGAAATAAAATGAGAAAACCAATGAATTAAAATGCTCTACATCATAGGTTTTACTTTTTTGGACCCAAAACTAGTCAAACATGTAGATATTTGGATAAGTTTCGATTTGACATCTTACAAGCCACGTGATTCCCCTCGAGTCAAAAGTTATGCCATCCGGAAGTTGACTTACGCCAAACGCCTTTGTATCTTGCATTTGGGGCCTAAACGCCACCAGCAAACCTCAAACGCCAGTCATGGCTGGCGATTCCAAATGCCACTAGCAGGCCCCAAACGCGAGTCATGGTAGGCGAATCGTCAGCCATGACTGACGTTTGGGGCCTACTGGTGGCGTTTCGGCCCCAAATGCTACACACTCAGGCGTTTGGCCCGTGTTACTAGGACACGAGCCAAACGCCTATTGCCATGGCGTTTTTCACATACACTTAGCCATTTTTACAAATTTTCATATACACTTCATAATTTTCATTCACTTAGTACTTTTCTCACCCTTTGTTATTTTTATGCACTTGTTTTGTCACTTAGCCATATTTTCATGCACTTAAGAATTTTCTCTACTTCGCCATTTTCATGTATGTGTTTTGATGGAACTTAACTATTTCATGTACTTAATTATTTTCAAAAGGTATCCCTTTTCACATAAGCGCTTTGATACACTTATCTATTTTTATACAATTAGTCATTTTCACACGCTTAGTCATTTTCATACATTTAACCATTTTCATATAGTTAGTCATTTTCACATGCTTAGTCATTTTCACATGCCTATTTTCACATATACTTGGTCATTCTTATTCCATTTGTCATTCTTATTCCATTTCTTCAAGCTCTTTTCAAAGAATTCACATACTTAATCATGTTCACACTCGTAGCCATTTTTATATAATCGATCATTTTCACATACTAATCTCATTGTAAATATTTATGAAATAATAACTCGTTGCTAAATGAAAAAACAATTCAGACTTTCCTTTAGAAAAGTAAATCATTCATTGATATCACTATATATATATATATATTCTTTTTTCGTTATAACTTACGTTTTGGTTATAACACAAATACAATGACGAAGGATTTTTAATAATTACTTCATCTGCATCGTTTCATTCCAAGTTGGATATGTACTCTCATTATTTAAAAAATGGTGATGGTACCCAGCCATTGCAATGGGTGCAACAAACCACATCAGGGTATCCCAAGTAGCTGATTCAGCCTAGCACTCTTTCCAGGTCACGACACCAGTCACAAGAAGGACACACAAACCCAAAATTATAACAATAACAACATCCACATTGACCATCCCTTCAAAAATCCAAAAACCCACCTGATATAAAGATTAAAATGGGTCTCATTATAAGGAACACATATTCACATACACATTAACGTAATAATCAATTTATGAAAACAAGTTGGGAAAAAGAAATTAACAGATATCGAACGTTTAAGAAACTAAGTTAATGGAAAACAAAGTCAGAGAACAATTTAAGTTCTTAAAACAAGCTTAGTGTTAATAAGTGAATATTCCAACGGCAACCATTATTACAGCAAAGCTCTCACATAAAAACTAGCATTGTAGTTAACTGCTATTTTGTAAAACTTCTGTAAGATAAATCAAGATGATGGATAACAAAATGACACTTGATCTTTAACAAGAAAATATACTTCAACAGTGTCAAACACTCAAAATAGATAATCACGAACAAGCTGATTTTAAACAACTATTGATCTTTAAAATAGGACATTTACCACATTTCTAGTGCATTTTCGACATAGGCAAATTATTTTTGATTGCATATGAACTCATCCTCGTTCGGTCCTGATGCTAATAGCCAATTGCACATAATTTTGCCTCTAGAAGGACAACTTTTGATTTTCACCAAAGCTGATTTTTTCTTTATAAGAAACCCATAATGACAGATTGAGAAACGAAACCCAGAGCCAACCATTATTTTGTTAGCTAATCAGCATAACTGAGAGAGAGAGATCTAATCAGGCAATTAATAACAAAATTAACAGTATAAAAGCAGTATACCGTAAAAAGCAGAGTCTCAGCCATTATAATCTCATTCTTGGTCATCGGCCCCATCTTCTCCAACTTTTCTCTCGCAAGCTTGTGTTACTTTTTACTGTAGGCGGATAGAACAAATATAACTCCCAACTTCAACAGCAGAAACCCACAACTCTGAGAAATAGTCATAAATGAAACTCTAGGTTCTCATTCTTGAATGCAATAATCTAGCCAATAGCAAATAAAAAATTCACATGCTCAGTTCTCTAAAGCAAGAATGAAAAGCATGCCTAGATTATAGGATAGAAGATGGAGAGAATGATGAAAGGAGGAAAAAATGGGACGAATACACCATAGCAGAGAGAGGGGGGAGGGAGGGAGAGAGAGAACTGACCTACGGAGAGAGAGGTGGAGGATGGACTGGATGACGGGGGAGACAGAGAGCAGAGAGAGAGCCTGAGTATGGTGAAGAAGAAGAAGAAATATTGCCTGAGTTTGTGAAAAAAAAGAAGAAATCAACTCGGAGAGACGGAGATATGAGATTCATACAAGGTGTGCTTCAACTTGGAGGAGAAAATATTCATCATCGTGCCCTAGAGATGTTGTGGTCGAATAAGGGGGAAATAGATGTTGTAGTCGAAAAAAGGGGAAAGTGGAAAAGATGAAAAAAAGAGAGTAATTGGGTATCTATTCTACCGGTTTCAAAGACGGATAAGCATAAAAATCATCCAATGGCTGAGAAAAAAATTCACAGCATTGAAGAGGGACCCGATTAATAATCCTACTCTCGATGGATACGTGGCCTGCCAAAGGTTTGAAAATGTGATTGATATCATGTCTTCCACAGATAAGCGAATGGCACTCGAGATCAAAATTATCAATAGTTGCCCAACGTTGAGTGTAATAAAAATTAATTCTATAAGACGGAACCATAAAAATCCTACTTAAAATTCTTAGGGCATGCACTTCGTACTAATGTAATACTTCTGGTTAATAAATATATTTTTGCTTTTGACAAAAAAAAATCCTACTTATAGTCTCAACAACTAATTTAATGGAGGTGCCCATGACATAAGAGTGCACAACCAATGGACAGTCTTCTACATGCAAAGTAGCATAGAACAATCTAACCAAGTTGGGAAAAGTTTTTTACTTTGAATCCAATAAATTCTTCCAACCCATTCTACATAATAGATCAATAGTCTGCGAATCCTCAAAATCCTCAAATTTTAGAACCGACCAACAACAATTCCTCTAGAATTAAGAGAATCATGGTATTTCTTACTACATTCATCATCTAGGAAAATTTTCATACCTCTCTTCTTCATCCTGGTCACGTGTTCTTATCCTTTTCCCCTTTGAAACCCTTGAAGAACCACCTCTGTTCTCATACCCGGACTGTGGAGGCTTCGCTGCTGTAAAGAAGAGGAAAGAAAAGGAAAGAGGCTGACTTGTTCGGCTATTCTAGAAAGTGGGAGATTTTTCGACTATCTTAGAAAGTGCGGGGTTGACCAATATTTGGAGTTTATTCTACGAAAACCACAATCTTGTGAAGATGGGCTAGTTTGCCTTTAAACAAATCTCACATTTATTTTCCATCTCCAAGATACTTCTAATGCACATTAAAACTCTCGCTTTTTAGAATATTTGCAACATATACATGTGTGGGTATAGTTGCTAATATTGAAAAGTTAAAAAAATTAATTAATTTTTAAAATACCCGATACAAGTATATTTTTACAATAACATTCTTCGCACAATGATTTTATAAAAATATCAGCAAGTTGTATCCACAAATTCAAGTAAAATATCTCTTTTTTGTACATGATTTCGAATAAAGTGATGCCTAAGATCAACATGTTTAGTACGAAAGTGTAAAATTAGATTATTAGAAACATTTATAGCATTAGTATTATCACATCGAATATGGATAATTTTTAAAATCTAATCCAACGTCTTTTAGGGTTTGTTACGTCCACAAAATTTTGATCACAACAACTATGTACATAAATATATTCAGCTTCAGCAGTTGATAAAGCTACCGAATTTTACTTTTTACTAAACCAAGAAACAAGTGAGTGTCTAAAAAACTGACAGATGCCTCTTGTACTCTTTCTATCGGTTAGACTATGGGCAAAATCAGAGTCTAAATATCCAATTAATTCAAAAGAGTCGCATTTTGGATACTAAATATCAAATTTGGTAGTCGCATGCAAATATTAAAAAATTCTTTTAATTGAATGCAAGGGCGATTCTTTGGGACGAGTTTGAAAACGTGCACATAAACTAACACTAAATGTAATATCGGGCCTACTTACAGTTAAGTAAAGTAATGAGCCAATTATACCTCGATATTTTATAATATCAATATTTTTACCTTCGTCGTTCATTATCTAACTTTGTCTTGGTACTCATAGGAGTATTGCTAGATTTCACATTCTCCATTCTAAACTTTTTGAGCATATCTTTTATATACTTTTCTTAACTTATGAAGATCCCATCGTCCGTTAGCTTTATTTGGAGTCCGAGAGAAATTCAATTCTCACATCATGCTCATTTCAAATTCATTGTTCATTGTGTTACCAAGTTTCTTACACATGCGATCATTTGTGGAACAAAAAATAATATAATCTACATGAATCTGAACAATCAAATATATAAAATATAATTTTTAAAACATGTAAAGGCTAATAGCATTCAAATTGATTCTAGTCTAGCAGTAGGAGCAAAAGTTTCATCGAAGTCTATCCCTTCTTGTTGATTATATACTTGAGTTACTAGTCTAGCTCTATGCCTAGTTATTATTCCATTTTCATCTACTTTATTTCTAAACACCCATTTCGTACCTACTACTGCTTTATTTATTGGTCTAGTAATGAGTTCTTATACCTCATTTCTTTCAAATTGATTTAATTCCTCTTGCATGGCTATTACCCAGTATGCATCTTTTTCAGCACCCAAAAAATTCTTAGGTTCTAACTAAGATATAAAGGCAATATTACCCATACTGTGAAGTGATGCAATAGTTGTTACTCTCTTTGTGACGTCTCCTACGACAAGCTCTTGAGGATGATCTTTCACAAATGTACACTCTTTTGGAAGATGGTTTTGTTCTTCTTCAACCACTTCTTTTAGAAGTTCAGTAGATTCTTTATTGATATCTAATTCTTCTATGTTTCTAATAGTTTCATCAACTTGATCAAGAGAAGCATTAGAAGGTCTAGATTCATAAAAACTATACGCATAGATTCTTCCACTGCTTGAGTTCTTTTATTATATACTCTATATGCTTTACTAGTGGTGGAGTATCTTAAGAAGATTCCTATGTCAGATTTTGAATCAAATTTTCCAAGATTATCTTTATTATTTAAAATAAAATATTTGCATCCAAATACTTTAAAATAAGAATATTAGGATTTTTTCATTGAAAAGTTCATACGACGTTTGTTTAATAAACGACAGATATAAACACGATTTATAATCTAGCAAGATGTGTTTACAGCTTCAGCCCAAAAATATGTGGGCAAGCCATGTTCATCTAACATCGTTCTTGCCATTTCTTGTAGGGATCATTTTTCCTCTCAACAATACCATTTTGTTAAAGGGTTCTTGGAGTAGAAAATTCGTGAGAAACCTGTGTTCATGGCAAAAAATCTTCAAATTCTTTATTTTCAACTCGCCACCATGATCGCTTCTAATTTTTGAAATCATAAAACTTTTCATTTTGAATACATTTGCTAAATTTTCTAAATTCTTTAAAGGTTTCATTTTTATGTTTGAGAAACATTAACCAAGGCGTAGTGTTCACCTCCAAGTCGTGAAGTTTTGGAAGGACCAAATAAGTTAATGTGAAGTAATTACAGAGGTCTAGAGATTGACACTACATGTTTTGATTTGAAAGAACTTTGACTTATTTTACCCATTCGACACGCATCACAAATTTTATCTTTTTCAAAAATGATTTTTGAAAGACCTTTAACAATATCATTTTTTGAAAGTTTTGATGCCATAGCCAACTATCAATTTCAAACACAAGAAAACACTTTTCACTATGATTTTAAAAATCTCTTAAGTTTATGGTGTAGACATTTTGATCCATTTGTCCAACAAATAAATTTTTATTGAATTCTTTGTCAATAATAAGGCATATATCTTTTTTGAAAATAACTCTATAATTTTATCACAAATTTGACTAATACTAAGTAAGTTATGTTTCAATCCACCTACTAATAAAATCTTATCTATAGCGGGGGAAGAATCATTACTTATAGACCCAATACCGATTATCATTCCTTCCTTATTGTCCCCAAAGGTGATGTGTCATTCTTTTCGACTAATTTTGGTAAGCTTTGTCTCATCACCGATCATGTGTCTTGATCATCTACTATCGAGGTACCATTTGTCATCTTTCTTAGGTGGTTAAAATTTGATTTTTGGTACCCAAATCTTTTGGGTCCTTGATGATTAGTATAAATTAGAGTCCACATGTCTTGTCTTTTACGAAAGCATGAAGGACTCTTATGCTCTCTGATCCCACAATAATGACAGACTATAAAAGGTCGATGTGTGTGAGTGTGAGAGTGTTTAGGTTTTACAAAGATATTTTTATCTTCTTGATTTTGAAAAGAGGTGTACCCTAATCCTCTTTTGTTGGAGGCATGCCTCTGATTTCCAAAGAGCTTGTTTAAATTATTACTACCATTTGTAAACTTTTGAAGTCTTGTGTTTAAATATTTTTCTCTCTTTTGACTTTTAACAAGATCTCTATTTATCACATGTAGAGTAGCTTTGATTTTCAAATTTTCATTTTTTAAATACTCATGTTCTTCTTGGAGTTTTGTGAATTCATTTTTCATAATTTTATTTTTCATTTGTAGTTTTTCAAATTCTCCAAAAAGTTCTTCAAAAGCTAATTCAAGATCATCATAGCAAGGCTTAGTATTTAAAGTTAGTTTAGAAGAACTTACCTTGTCTTCCAAATCTATGAAGTACATGTTTGTTACTTCCTTTTCTTCTTCTTTGATGTCACTTTCATCGGTCTCATCCCAAGTTACTTTGAATGCTCTTCGCTTGAATTTCATTGGAGTGTTGGCTAAGTTTGGACAATCGGCCTTGGTATGTCCAACCTTCTTGCATTCATATCACGTGAGTACGTCACGTGATACTTTCTTATCATCCTTTCTTAAGGTATTCTTTCATCTATTTAAAAGTCATTTAAAACATCTTCAAAGGAGAGCTATATAATCGTCTTCGCCATAGTCTTCCTTTTCATTGTCAGATTGCTCTAAAGTTGATTTTAGAGCTATACACTTCTTCTTTGACATTTCTTCTTCTTCATTTTCTTTGATTCTCATCTCATATGTTATAACGATCTAGTGAGTTCTTCAAGAAGCTGAATGTTGAGATCTTTGGCCTCTTGAATAGTTATAACTTTAGCTTCCCAATTCTTCGATAAATACCTAAGAAATTTTCTTACAATTTCCACGTTAGAGTAGGTTTTTCCAAGAGATTTGAGTCCATTAATAATATCAGTAAATCGAGTAAATATGTTATGCACATATACATCATTTTTCATTTTAAACAATTCATAATTATGTACGAGCATGCTTATCTTAGAATTTTTGACTTAGTCAGTATCCTTATGTGTGACTTCAAGCATATGCCATATGTTAGAAAATGTGGCGTGTGCGCAGCGGAGGCATTTAAAAAAAATTAATAAAAACACATCTTTTTCGATAAAAAGAAAAACAAGAGCGGCGCAATGATTTCTAAAAATAAAACTTTTTATCTCAATCAGGAGACATTATATATTTATGTATTAAATCTACAACATACAAGGTTAGAAATCATATACCTCTTAAATCAAACGTCCTTACAAAACCGATAGATCATCCGTCCCACGAAATCGTTCCAACGATCAGTAGACTCTGAGATCTACACCAATATCTTCCAAGTCAATCATCAACGCATTAGGATGTTTGTGGGCACGTAGAATATTACAAGACATTTTTTTTGTCTCTAGATGTTCTCAACACATGAGATCTAAAGATTTACTGAGAATGGCTTTTGTGAGATGATTCTCTAAAAAAACATGATGATTATTCTTTTTGGAGATTTGATTAACTATTAATCGTAAAGAAAAACCACTCTGAGCAATTGTGTTCACAAATCAGTTCTCAATTCATGTAGTTTTTATCCTCTAATTATTGGTTGGTAAATTAGAATTAGTCAAAATTATAGTTTTATCCTTCTAATTACCTCTTGATCCTTAAGTACTATTAATCCACTAGTGAATGACTAATTTATAATCTTATTATAAATTTGAGCTCAATAACTATTTAGTTCCAAAATTAACACTTAAGGTAACCAATACGATCAACTAAGAAAGCTTGGATTCCAAATCTTGTAAGATCATGTTCTCAGCCATCCATATCACTGAATCTCCAAAATAAAAATCACTAGCATGTTTTACAAACAAACCTTAATGAGTGAATAAAAAAATACATTAGACTTGTATAAGAGTTCATGACTACTTATAATTTAGACTGATCTACATATGATCATCAAATTGATATATTAAATTTTTATTATAGACGGCACGTTGATAAAGATATTAATTCACATCAATCCAGTCATATATAATCTCATTATATAAAGTACATTCACTAAGATATTTATCCACATCAATGATCCAGATCTAGATCACAATCATTCATAATGCTTATTGAACTATACTAGCAACCATTCATTAAAGATGTCTTACTTTAATATGTTGCTGATAATTTTATTCATTATCTATGATCTTAATCCTCTCATACTTATACAAGGTCATAGTCTCATAAGTGAATATGAAATTTTTAGATATTTATATAAATTATTCAATAATAATTTAAAAGAACAATTATAAGAAATATGTAATTCTCATTAAATTTCATATCAAAATATCAATACGTATGTTTTGAGGGCATAACCCCTAACAATCTCCCACTTGCCCTAAAGCAAAAGTGGCATCTCTCTTAATCTCATGTTTCACACATGACCATCAAACAACTTCGTAGGAAGTTTCTTGGTAAATGAGTCAGTTAAGTTCTGATCCAACATTATCTACATAACAGTCAGAGCTAGATTTTGATCGAACGTTATCTTCATAACATTTAGATCACCTCGGTGTATGGCCTAGATGTTGACTTTTGACTATCCATATATGATTCCTAATCAGTATATCTAATGCAGTTCAGATCTCCACTTGAATAAACAAGCATATAGTTTTTCATTCTCTTAAGATACTTGAGAATGTGCTTTACTGCAATCCAATGTTCCAAACCTGGATTCGATTGATAACGACTGATAATTTTCACTGCATAACAGATGTCCGGTCTCATACACAACATGTCATACATGACACTTCCCACTACTAAAGCATATGGAACCTTTCCCGTATCCTCCTCCTCCTGAGATGTCTTAGGACATTGTTCTTTGGAAAGGACAATTTCATGTATGGTCAGTAGTTGACCTTTCTTGGAATTTTCCATAGAGAATCTCTCCAGCACCTTATCAATATAAGATGCTTGAAAAAGTGCAAGAGCTTGTTCTTTCTATCCCTTAGGATTTGGATGCCCAGAACATAGCTTGCTTCTCATAAATATTTCATTTGAAATTTCTCAATTAACCACTTATTTACATTTGACAGTTTTTACATCATTTCCAATTAGTAGAATATCATCAACATAAAAAACTAAGAAAATCACTATCTTCACTTTGATGTATTTATAAACATAGACTTCGTCAACATTTTCCTCGAAGCCATAAGACTTTAAAATCCCATCAAATATAAGATTCTAAGATCTAGATGTTTGCTTTAATCCATAAATAGATTTAATTAACTTGCATACTTTCTGATCTTTCCCTTTTTGTATGAACACTTCTGATTGTATCAAATATAGATGCGTTCTTCAAGAGAGCCATTTAGAAAAGCTACATTGATGTCCATTTGTCATATCTCATAGTCAAAACTAGCAGCTATGGATAAAATGATGCAAATGAATTTTAGCATGGCCACATGGGAGAATGTTTCTTCATAATCGACTCATTCCCTTTGTGTGTCACCATTGGCTACTAATCGTGCCTTGAAAGTCTCTACTTTCCCATCTGCACCTCTTTTCTTCTTAAATATCCATTTACATCTAATGGGTCTGACATCTTCAGGTGGATCTACAAGTTCCAGACGAAATTAAAATACATAGATTCAATTTCTTAGTTCATTGCTTCTTGCCATTTCCCCTTTTCAAGATCATCCATTGCTTTTTCATAAGATAATGGATCATCATTATCAGTGTATGACACTAGGACTTGTGCTTCTAGTTTGTAGCAAACTGGTTATCTTACAACCCTCCCACTACGACATTGCACCAGGGTTTCCTTTGCAGGAATTATGGTTTCTCTAGCTTGTCGTTTATCAGAAGAAATTGAAGATGATCTGATCTCATCAGCTGCTAATTCCACAAGAATTACTTTGCTTTGAGGTTTGTAGTTTTACATATAATTATGCTCAAAGAAGGTTTCATTTATTGACACAAAAACCTTTTGATCGTTATGACTATAAAAATACTCACCTCTAGTCTTTGGAGCATAGCAACGAATATGCATACTTCATACCTTGAGTCTAACTTTTCAGTCTTGGATCTAAGAACGTGAGCTGGACACCCCCATATACAGAAATGATGAAAACTGGGTTTGGAGTCATTCTATAACTCTAAAGGCGTCTTGCTTATAGACTAAGAAGGTACTACATTCAAAAGGTAAGTTGTCGTGTGTAGTGCATATCCCTTAAATATAAATGACAGTGATGAATAGCTTAACAACGACCTAAGCATATCCAATAAGATTCAGTTTCTCCTCTCTGCAACACCATTTTGCTGTGGTGTTCCAGGTACAATGAGCTGGAATAAGATTTCACACTCCAGCAAATAATCATTGAATTCTAAATCCAAGTATTCACCACGTCGATCGGATCAAAAAATTCTCAATGATTTACCTAATTGCTTTACAGCTTCATCTTTGAAGTCTTTAAACTTTTCAAAAGTTCCAGACTTTTTTTACGTTAGGTAAATATAATCATATCTTGAGTAATCGTCAATAAAAGTGACTAAATACTCATACCCACCTCTAGCTTATACATTGATCGGTCCATAGACATCACTATGTACTAGTTCAAGTGATTCCTTGGCTCTCTTGGTCATTTTACCCTCTAGAGAAGATTCACAAACATGAAGAGTTCTAACTTTTAGTTCTCTCAAAGCACCATGTTTTGTTAACCTGTTTAACCTATCTAGATTAATATGTCCCAACCTAAGATGCCTAAGATATGTGTTGTCATCATCATGAGAAACTCTACGTTGTTTGTTACATTTAGGTTTTGCTACTTTAAATAATTCAAAATCAATTAATGTGCATTCATTCAGTTTAAGCATATACAGTCTGTTTATAACTTTTGCATGAAAAATACTGAATCTATTTTTAGAAATAATAAACTCTTTATTAATAAAAGAAATTTCGAATAATTATTCTTGCAAAAATGAAAGAGAAATCAAATTGCTAAAAAATTTAGGAATATAATAAATATCATTCAAAACTAAATAATTATATCCAAAACGTAAACGGACTGTACCTAATAATTTAGCTGACGTGAGCCCACCATTGCCAACTCTCAAAATGACTTCGCTATCATCCAACTCCCTTGACGAATCAAGAATCTACAAAAAAGAACATATATTGTTAGTGGCTCTTGAATCCAGTATCCAGGATGACAAATCATCTTTCACTAATAATAAAAATCCACTTAAGTTAATATTAAAAAGCAAAGCAAAAATATTGACTGAGTGTAATAAATGTAAGAAGTAAATAGCAAGTCAATATAAGAGTGTGAAAAATAAAAGTATGTGAAAATAAAGGGAGTAGAGAGAGGTGCAACGCACGATGTTTTAAAGTAGTTTGAGAAAACTTATCCCTATGTCCATGCTTCAAGGACCCCCTTTGAAGATATTTTTCTCACGATCTTCTTACGGGTGAATGCTAAATCTTTTACAATATCTATTGGTTTGTGATACCAATCAGACCTTGATAATGAAGCTCGTTGAGATCCACAAATCACTTACAAATAATATTCTCTCAAGAGTGGAATCTCTCATATATGCTCAACAAAAATAATCTCGCTCACTCTAAGATTTTCACAGATTAAGGCTAAAACAATATTTTCTAAGGAGGAGAAAGGCTTAAGAGTGGAATCACTCTAAGAGATAATGGCTTGAATTAGCTTGAAGTGTGAAAAAAATGAAGGGAGGGCTTTATATATGCGTGAACAAGATCAAGGAGGGTCTGACCCTTTGTCTAGTTTAGGTTAGTCTCGACATAAAATAAGGAAAATTAAGGAAGGGTCTGGCCTGTTTTCCTAGTCAGGTTAAACTTGTCCAAGAGAGGTCATACCCCTTTGAAAGATAGGTTGTCCTGTCCTAAGGTAATTTTACGTCTAGGTTCAATTCTACACTCGTTCTTTTGAAAGTAAAACATGAGTCTGTCTTGATAAAATATATAGGTTAAACCTCAATTTGAATGTTGACCTAAAAATCAATTTTAATGTTTGGTTATGGGAATATGGTAGCATCTTATGAGAT
Source organism: Datisca glomerata (assembly GCA_003255025.1). NCBI lineage: Eukaryota > Viridiplantae > Streptophyta > Magnoliopsida > Cucurbitales > Datiscaceae > Datisca > Datisca glomerata. Next base: position 908,088 of record QANY01003779.1, on the reverse strand, counting down.
GAGAATAATTCTACTTAGAGTTGAGTATCCTAATTTACGAGAAAATAAAATAATTATCTTTGTGATTCCCAATTTTCATGCCCTGCATTATTTTCCTAACGATTTCCTGCACTCTTGATTAAAATTCATTGGTACGTTTTCAATATTTTGTTATCATCAAAACCATCACATTGAGATATAGGAACAACAATATAGATTTGAAAAATGCTAGAATTAATGATGTAATTAATGCTTAAAATTTTAAATTTGAAATACCTAATATATATATATATATATATATATATATATGGTGTATTTGATGATGTTTTGGATATATCAGATGTATATAGATGATATACCGATTTAAAAAATGATATACCGATTTAAAAGATGGTAATTCAAGTATATGTCAGATTCTACTTATCTCGAATTCAATGTAGCTCAAACAATCAACTCGAAAACCTGAAACGTAAATATATTCTAATTATTTTAATAATGCATTAATCCTTCCAAAACGAATCCTAACTTTAGTCTAATGTTCCTAAATCTCGCTGTACAATTCTCTTTACACCTAAAATCCAATAATAACAATGGTACATTTACTTTCCACCATAACATGTTCTCAATTATGAATTTTGATATCTCAATTACTATAAAACTACCAAACTCAACCAATAAGCTCAAAAATATTTTTATTTCATCCTAATTTACCTTAATTTTGGGAGGTCCAATTAATGAAATTGATTTCAACTTACATCCATGTTGCCCCAATACTCATGCGATGTTGTATCTGAACACAAGAGGTACCAATATGTAGATAATGATAAGAGAAATTCAAAAATGGCATTCGTTTCGAATGAGTACCTTACAGATATTTGGATCAGAATCCCAAAGTTTCTTGTTATATTTAATTACTCCGACGTTCAAATGCAGGAACTAGAACAGGACAGAGGATGGAAATTAAAGAGGGTGATGAGAGAAGTCCGTTGATGGCGGTGGCCGGCCAAAAAAGTCACCGGATGACGGAAACGTCACCGGCCAAAATTTTCTTCCTTTGCTGCAGCTTCATAGTTGATCATATGGTCGTGAAATTGGTCTTGATAGAAAGATGACGACGGGAACTTTTCGTTGATATCAAGATCGTCATGATCAGACCACCGGTTGAGGTTTCTAGCAACTATCTCTCTCCCTCCTTTTTCTCTTTCTTTCTCCTCTCTATAAACCCTAATCGGCGCACATCTCTCTCATTTTTTTAAAAATTATTCTCTTTATTGCAACTTAGGGTTTCAACATTTACTAGGATGCATGGATGAAGGAAACAAGAGGAAAGACTGCTTATTCATAGACCCAAAGAAAAATCACTTATTTAAGAGGGATTTAAAAAAAGGGCCATAATTACGGCCTGTGAAACTACCCCAACCAATAGATGTCCATTACGTGGGCCAATAAGAAAACTTCAGAAGGACAAATGATAGAATGAAGTGATGTTTCACGAGTTGGCAACCCCCACTCTTCTCCATGTATAACCATGCGCCATTAATAAATCCATTCCCAAGGAATTGACAGCCTCACATCTCAGAAAAGATAAAATGACACACGCGTAATGGATGAGTGACGACAAAAAAAAGGAAAAAAATAAATAAGATCAGGCAAGTAATACCATATGGTATGATCTCCTTTGAAGGATACATGTATAAGCATGAGATACCCAGAGAGGGTAATGAAGGATATCTCACCACGTTAGAGCAGCTCAAAGGCAGGGCTCGGACCACGAAGTCTTCGAACCAGGGTAGGTAAAAGCCACCCAAGCCCTCGATTGGGGGCAACTATTATGAGAGTTATCTTGATCACCAGTGATGCGACGACGTGTGTCACCACATGAGAAGCTCATAACGGAAGAACTTTCGAAGGAAAAGAACTGACATCATCTGGTCAGACATTGTGGAGCTCGGGTTACATAGACCTGAGCACAAGAAAGTGCAAGCATATTTCCATAGACTTGAGTAAGAAGTCATCTTTACTCACCGAAAGCAGCACCCCGCAAGTCCAATCTCCATGACAAAATGTCAGGATAGCCTCTACACAGTCATTTCGACATTAAAATTGTATCGTTTTATGTCAAATCACCTCCCTTCCGTCCAATAGAAGACCGAAGATGACAGACTTCGTGTCTCGGGAAGCTTATGCAACACGCCTACAAGAAGCTTCTTCGAAACGCTTCTTCCAACCTTGAGGACTCAAGTATAAATATATCCATTAATTGTCAAAAAAGGTACGCCAATTCTCCCCCACAAAAGTTACTCAAGGGATTAACTATCGACTAACTTAAACATCAGAGGCTCCTCGATGAGGGAACCCCCCTCCCCCCCGATTCTCCTCGTCTTTAAGTTATTTATTTGTGTTTTTTACAAACTTGAAGGACACAAGGAGCCCCATTAGAAGGGAAGAGTGCATGAAGATCACCATCACAGTCTTTGACCAAAATCGTCATTCAGAGAGAAGCATCGTCCTAAAGGGAGATTGCAGGAAACTACAGTGGCAGTTTTCGGGCATAAATAGATTTGATCATTGAGATTGAAAGGCAAGTTTTAATGATATGGAATGATAATGATTATTGGATATGTCACTTATAGTCATAGATGATTGTGAGCAAAAGTCAAGTATAGATAAGGAGAGGAAAAACTAAAGAGATGATCTATGTCCATTCAAAATATAGTTAGACCTGTCGTGTGGATGTATATGATCTCACATAACACATAAAGTACAAATTAACAATGAAAAAAAAAATTTCACCATTTCACACCTCAGAGTGCTAAGCTACCATGGTGCTATTTAACATAACTACTTTTATCCCGAGATTTTCTTTGGTGTACGGGGAGGGGGGGGGGAGGGGGGAAGGGGGAATAGATTAGAGAAGAACCCTTTTTGCATCTTTCATTAGGTGTGGATGTGTGATATGAGCACTTAATTAATTTGTGGCTTTATTTTGATGGGTCCTTTTGAACTGTTAGACCTATTCATGAACATGCTGATTAAGACTAGTGATCATTGCAATGCCATTGCAATATAGGACAATAACTATCATTTAAGAAAAAACACAACCTAGTGGGGCCAATTTGAGGATTCCCTAATACCCATTGGAGGAATTAAAGGAGATGAAATATATTGATTTTATGGCTGTGGTTGTCCCCATTAGAAGAATGATAAAGGTTGTCTTTTAGGTGAAAATTATCAACTCTTTGAAATACCAAGTGATTTCAGTATTATTTCGTCGGTAGTGATTAGAAAGAGAATGTGTAAAATTGCTGAAAAATGAAAACTCAGTGTAATTCACTCATGTGAAGTAGAGTGCTCAACCATATAAAATATCCTTCAAGCAACTTAGGTTATAAATACACGGGAATAAGTTACTGTACCCCTTAATCTTATAGGAAAGCTTCACTTTAATCTGTGACCCTTATGAATTGATAATCTAGACATTCATCCTAAAGTAATGAGATATTAACTCTCATTAGGTTTTCTAATGGAAGTGATATCATATGACAACGGACATAAAATGGCACAATATAACTCTATTGACCGTCTTTAACGTTCACCCTAAAATTTAGGGCTAGTATTTAGGGAAAACGAGCATATCGTGGATGCTAATTGATGCCCTAATGCATAGAAAATAGCTAGGGGAGGTCTTTATGCCTCGTTTTCACCTCATTGGCCCCGCTCACAATGTAAAAAAACAGGTTATACAGGCGGTTTTGTAGCGGTGTAGACAAACCACCGTTATAACAAAAATTTGTATTATACTAATGATGATTTTTTTAATTAAATATGGCAGAGTTTTCATTAAATATTAGGGGAGTTTAATCACAATGGCGGAGGTTCCACTGATATAGATCGATATATAAGCGGTTAGAAAAACTTCGCCTATATCTACAACAACAATAACTTTGGTGGCTATTTAAGAACCGTCTCAATAAATTTACCACAGTTAAAAACCGTCATATTAACCATTTTCTTTGTAATGTCAGTTAGAAAAGGCCCAGGACCGACCCAATCATTTTTGGGGCCTAGGCGGAGTAATGCTATATAAACAGACTAATTTTTTTTTCTAAATTATTTATACCCATTTGACAATCTTTTAATATTATAAATGGTAGAAAAACGTCTATTATTTTCTTTTTAGAAAAAATAAAATTCTCTAATCTAATTAAACCTCTAACGATCAGAAACGTATTTATGAGATGTGATCTATTTTTCTCATTAAAATAAGTAATAACATCAAAATTATAGAAACGTCAAATTAGTTAGTTAACTAATGTTAAAATATTTTTAGTGGAGCAAAAATAACAATAAATTAATTTTAAAAAGTATTAACTGTAACAAAAATGAAAAAAAAAATTGAATTGATGGAGGAAGAGGAGAAGTTGAAAATTAATTTGATTTTCTCTTCTATATGGAACAATATTGATATATATATATATATATCTGTTTTTATAAATTGAGGTCACTCTAAATTGAAGGTGCTAGGCCTAGACCTAACTTATCTAGGGCCTGGGCCGACCCTAAAAAGATTTAAGCATAATTAAGTTTAACGACTAAAACGTCAACTCAAAAAGTTGATCAAGTGCTAAACATCAAGTATCATCTTCCCTTAAATACTTAATATCTCTTTCACACTATCATAATGGTCCATACCTCAAATATTTTAGGCATAATAAATCTCTCTCAAATTTGGTTGCATCTCTAGCTTTCCATGTGATGGAGAAGTTGGGATTACTTTCTTTTTCTTCATTGGTCTGCATAAGACAATAATACTCATTTAGGGTTCCCATCATTCATAAAGTATTATATGTAACAACATCTATAATGTAGCTGGTTTAATTTTTTTGACATTAAACTAGATTTTGGCTTCTATTTGCGTTAGATTTGCCCCTTTAAAGTTAAACTAAAACAAGTATTTGATACAAGATGAAAAAAATAATAATCGATAATTTCTTCATTTACTATTGAAATTTTAGAAGTTGAAAAATAACTGTAAAAAATTAGTAGTCAAAATTGAACTAATTAATATAAGATATCCAAATCTTGGAAACTAAATTTTAATCATAAAATATAATTTCCACACTTTCTACACTTTCCCTCACATGGAAACCCATACTCTCTTTTGATTATCACTCAATTATAAAAACAAATATACTAATCTTGATTATTATATTTTATTTTAAAAAAGTGTTAAAAAGTGCATAATGTGGTCACCTATCCATATCATTACCACAATTTGCTCTGTTTAAAAATGAGCTGAACATATATATTTATTTATTAAGGGTGAGTTCAGTTGATTAAGAGGTGACACAAAAGTTTAACGTTTGATCTTCTTATCTACGTTACATCGCTCGCTGTTCTAGTACTCTCGAGATTTGGCCTGAACATAACTGCGGTGGAGGAGACATCAGTGCGTTGACGAGTGGAAGTAATGTTCACTGCCTAAGTAGTAGGGTCAACCCCTCCTCCTATCCATTTTTAGTAAAAAAGATAGCAAACATGTGTTAAATAGACAAACAAGATTTACATATGTTGTATCATGTAGATTGAAAGGCCACAAAAAATAAAATGTAGAATATGATTAACGTAAGCGAAAATTAAAAAAAAAAGTTCCAAAGGTCGTCAAAAGATAAAATTTATTCAACAAAAAATTTACGCAAATTCAATGGCCATACTTAGAAAATCACAAAGAACAAACTACAACTAAGCACAAACTACTAGGACAGAACCTTACTAAGACTTGATCAAAGCCTAGAACCTTAGTAAACGAAAAGGATATAGTATGTAGGTTGAAATTCTTATAAATCATAGGGTTTATATCTACCCAATGATTCTTTTCAATAAACCAAATTCAATTCTATGTTAGAGTACCAGTAACTTACAGCAAAATAAAATGTGAGAATGAAGAGTGAGCCAAAAATGGAACTAAAAAAAATATTTCATTGAGAGTGACGCATAATTCGTCGAACTAACTTTTTAAATAAAAGTACGTTCAAATACATTAAATTATTGATGGTTTGGTGTAAGACAGTTATATTGTTGTCTTCATTCTTAATAATTTCTCCGATGAACGTGAAAATTACACAAGTACCCTTAGATGGTCAAGCTCCAAAGGTAGGAACAAATAAAACATGAGTGGGTCCCAAAAATATCTTTGATGGTGAGAATAAACTCTCGGTTCCAAAATCACCGTTAAATCCGACGCTGGGCTCCACCATTATCTTTTTTATTGCAAGTGTTGCTCAATGGGTCCCATTGAAAGTAACGCCAGCCGCTCAGACTCAAGAGTGGCAAAGTCGTTAATTACTAACAAACTAAGGGCTTTCGATTCCTACTTTGCATCCGCAGAAAATTCTTTCGACGGTCCCCCTCCCCAATGAAGCGCCAGCGGTTTTATTAGCACGTGGACGATCAGGACCGTCGAACGACTTCTTACTTTGAATTCACTGACTCTGTGGGCGCTGATGCACGTGATCATTGTAAGGTAGGGCCTACCTTCGTGGGATATCAGCCGTACGTACGTTCTTTTGTTCCTCTATTCTCAATAAAGGCTGGCTGCAAGTTAGACCGTGTTTGGTAATAATTTTCACAGGTAATTCTAAGGCCTTGCGCGGTGCATGATCTGTTTTAATATACATTTGAACATAAAATTATGTATATATGCACGGATCTTGCGTTTAAATATACATAAAACAACATATGTATCATACATGGATTGTGCCTTAAAATTCTCCTAGTTTTCATGTAAGCTTTTCTCAGAAAGAAAGTTAGTCATGTTTTTAGTAATGTTATGTAATATCATAGTTTTCAGTTCTAACGTCTGTTGACCATACTTTCTATCCCACCTAATTTACACATACCATCTACAAATGTAAGATAATATTTATTAACAAATGTTCAGTTTCAAGATTCTTCACTTAGAGATCATGTAAGATGGCATAAATTGATATGGTTCTCTAATATTACGATATTTGTTACATTTTTATAACATGGATTATGTCACTCGTATATTTGTAACTATTTTTTTATGTACTAACCTTTAACAAAAAAATGATATATTTATATCATGTGCAAAAAGTAAGGTCATATTTAGCAATTAGCGGTTGATTCAGCGGTAAGATTTGGCCTCATGCTTAGTACCCTAACATAGATTGAGAATTCACAGACACCTGTTCGGCCATAGTTTATGCCTATTCTTGATATCCATCATTTGGAGTAAGCTTAAACTTAGATCTCTGATACATATATGCAGTGAGTCAACTGTAAATGTAGAATGAATCATCTTCGATCGACAATGCTATTTGACAAATTTATGGAGTAGCCTATCTACCATATCCGTTTCACCTAATAAAATACAGATGTAGAATCAAATTTTTAAGTGTTGGAAAGAAAATAGTTTATGTTATATTGAATCTGAACTGTAACATGCCAAAATTCTAGCTATACTAGTTGGTCAGACCATATTTACATTTTTATTTCAATTAGATCTTATAAAGCACGTCATGTTAGTGTTATCCATTTTAATATAACTAGTAGATATGTACGTGTTTCGCACGTATTGAATCAATTTAAAATGCACATATATTTTTAAATTAATATTAACGTTGAATTAAATACACCATCATATTTAAAATTTATTCTACATCCAAAGTAAAAGCAATAATAGTTATTTATAATATTAAAATTTTTGTGCTATTTGAATAATATAGAAAATTGTTCTATTTTATCAATTTGTCATATTTTTAAGAAATAATTATATCATATTAAGAGACAATTTCTCGTATTCAAAATATATTATTGTCTTTCTATAAATTCATGTATATGATTTATTATGTTACTGATAACATAAATATTACAGAATATTTAATTTATAAATTTATAATGAACAAATCATTATTGATTTATAATTGAATATTAGTTATAAAAGATCTTGAAATCAATCTATGTATATTCACGTCTCTAATTATATAAGGTTATAAAATTATTTTATTTTACTAACTATATACAAATTATTATTGGATACAAAATAAAATATTATCAAATGAATTAAATGAGAAATGAAGTGAAATACTTAATTTATGCTATATTTTAATAGATTTTAAAAAGAAAAAAAGAATCAAAAGTTTCTTCCATTTAAGTCCATTTTAATATAATTTACATATGATTAATATAATTTTGACAATTAAAAATTAACATGATACGATGGTAAATATGTAACATTTTTTAAATAGATTAGTATATGACGGGATTCATGAGTTCTAAATTCGAATCATCATACAATTTCTTTTCAATAATCAATATATTCATTGGAATTATAAATTTGTAAAAATATTAAATATTTAGTCTTGCGTAACTTACTGTTTAATTTAATGCGACAAAATTAACATGAAACTTTCAAGAAAATAAGTACTAAAATTTTATTAGTTGAAAAATAGCTAGTTTTATAATTTCTTTCATTTAATAATAAGGGACCAGTACAAGGATAGTTTCTAAGAGTTGTCTAAAAAATACGAACATCCACTATAGTTTCAGAAAAGACACAATCTCCCTTAATATTTTATTTTATAGATAAAAAAATCTAAAAATTTTAATTTTCTTACTAACGGCGTTAATTTTCTTTAAAATATCAAGAATGTCATTAATCAACCATTTTTCTTATGAGTCTAGGATTATATCAAACCCGGGTGTTTAAGTCTCAGGTGTTTGGCCAATCACCAGGTTTGAAGGAGAATCTCGGCTGGGTGTTTAGGTCTCGGGTGACGATCAAGATTTAAGATTATTTTAGTTATTTCAATTTAAATTAAATTATTTATAATAAATTAAACTATTTATAATTAATTAAACATATTTATCCTTTTTGAAATTATATGAGATATTCGTGTCTTTTATATAAATTTTAGGAGATATCTTTATACGTTTGCTTAAGGTTGTCATTTATTTATACCTTTTATCTTTACTAACCACTTTCTTACATGATATCATAAAATATACGCCACTTACCATTTAATGCAGCTGCAATCATAAAAATATATATTGTTTTCAATTTTTAAAGAGGCACTTCTATTATAGTTTTAGTTTTGGCCCATTTTCGTACTTGATTTTTTTTTCAAATTATATTACAATTTAGGGAGCTGGAGTTATATTAATTGATCGAAACTGTTACGTTAATGAATATGTGGAGTGGGTTAACTCATTAGATTAAACTTATTTGTGTACTTAAATACTTCAAAATTAAAAATTAATTCTAGATTGATCAATTTTTTATTAAGTTTAATCTGGTCAAATAACATGTCAATTATTTATTAATTGATATTTCAACATTACTTATGATAATTTTACTAATTAACTAATGAGTTATTGACACACAATTGATTAAATAAAATTTGATATATAATTTTTTATTAAAATTTAATTTATAATTTAATTAGTGTAGAATGACTCAAAATTAAAATGACCAATTGATAACCATTGAGTTTGGTTGAGTAGTATGAAGCTTAACCCTGAAACATATGACTCGGGTGAAAATTAAAGATCTCGAGTTTAAGGCATAACAGTATGAAAAAAAATTTCATTAGCCAGCAGTTCTCACCGTCATCGACAATGATTAGTCTATTGGTTGGATACATCGGATCAAACAGGCTGAGAGATCACCAGCATTATCAAACTACGTACGTCAATCGTCAACTTGTAAGTTCGTACCCTAGTTGACCACTTGCTGCACACAATAGACGGCTGAGATTACATCCGTGTCTTCTCCCAGTTCTTCCTATAAAAGTCTCCCATAGCCTTCCCTCTTAAGTTCATCAGAGTGCGAGAGAGTGAAACAAGTGATCTATACCCTACCTAAACTTCTCAATCGTTCAAAATCAATTTCCCTTTTGCTTTCAGTAGAATATTCTGAATCCAACATCATGCTTATGAGAAGCGCTTCAACTCCGCTACTGAATTCATGGCTACCGCAGCCGAGGGAACATTCCTCCGATTTTGAGGTAGTTCATCCGATCCAAAAATCATTATCTCTCACGCTTTCTTCTGCTTCTTCCAGTTCCTTATGTTTGTCACCGATGATTGATGATTCGGGGAAGAATAAGATGACTCGGGCTTTCTCTGAAACCGACCTTGGAGACCTCTCAGTTGCTAAGAAGAAACCTCTCCCCAGTATCCTTCACGGCTTTTCGGTGGTGGAAGAGGAGAGAGAAACGGTAGGGTTTAGTTTATCTAGAACTTCTTCTTTGGATTGTGGATTGTTTTCGAGCTGTAGGTCGGAAGAAGGGTGCGAGATTGGTAGTGGGTTGAGCGTCTTAGTTGGGGGCGGCGTTGGTGGTAATGGTGGTGGGAGGAGTTCCGGTGGTGGTGGTGGTTCGGACGGTTTAGATGACGGGAGTTCGGGGTTTTGGGATGCAAATCATGGTAATGATGTCACGGATTTGTATTATCAGACAATGATCGCGGCGAATCCTGGAAATGCACTGCTTTTAAGCAACTATGCACGGTTTCTGAAAGAGGTAAAAAACAATCTAGTTTTCTCAGTGAAATTAATGCTTGATTATAAGTTGTAATTTTTGTTTGTTTGCCTGAAAATTGAAGAGAGTAAAGTTGTGCTCTCTTTTCTGTGTTGATTCATCAATATTCGTACTTTTAATCATGTCAATTTTCTGAAACTTTCCGGCTTTGCTGAAAGCAGAATTGAAAAGAAAGATAACAAAAAGATTTTAAAATGGAAAGATATGCTAACATTTCCAAATGTTCAAACGCTTTCTCCTTCATCTTCAAAATTTATCGAACTGTGAGTTAAACAGTATGAAATACTCTGTTAGCTGATTTAGTGTGTGGATTGGGTATGATGAAGGTCCTTAGAGATTATGAAAAGGCTGAAGAGTTTTGTGGAAGAGCAATTTTGGCCAACCCGGCTGACGGCAATGCTTTATCCATGTATGCTGATTTGATTTGGCAAACTCAGAAGGATGCTTCGAGGGCTGAGAATTACTTTGATCAAGCTGTTAAAGCTGCCCCTGACGATTGGTAGGCCTCCTCCACTGTTATTTTATTGAAAGTTGTTTTCTTAAATGGATTTTGGTGAATTAATCTTATGTTCATTGTATTATTGGTGCAGTTATGTTCTAGCATCATATGCTCGGTTCCTGTGGGATGCGGACGAAGATGATGAGGAGGAAGAAGTGGGAGAAGAGAGCTTTAACATAACATCTCCACCCAGTTTCTTTCATGGAGCTTATCCTCCACACCCTCCTCCGTTAGCTGCTGCTTCTTAGGCTTTCTCTGCCTTACCCTTCTTACGTTTTAGCTGCCTCGATAGCTTTTCTTGACTATGTTTATATATCCTTGTTGAATATTGACCAATTTCTTCGTAATTTGTTTTGTTTCTCGTTTTTGCCTAGAGGAAATGAGTTGTACAAAGGAAATAATAAATGAACGTGAATTGATTATTCTCAGATCCCTCCGTCTCTCTCTCCCTCTCCCCCTCTCTNCCCCCCCCCTCCCTCCCTCCCTCCCTCCCTCCGTATGATGGTAATTCCTCATGTCTGGTTGGTTTCATGATAATGTCCTGTCATGAGGAGGACAGAGGATAACAGCAGCGCCTATGAGGTGTAAGAAAAACACTATAGAAAACGTGCCGGTTGGAAAGATCTTTGATCATGTGGAAGTGTAAGTGAAGCGTTGTTCATAATTGTAGAACCATTTTCAATATCATTCACATAGTATGAGTGTAGGGAATTAGTTCTTTTTTTTAAGGGTCAAATCTAATCCAGCTAATCTAGTCGGTTTATCTCCTAAGGTACTTTTCACACCCAGTATAATAAGGTGTGATAGTATTAATCAATATCAGTCATGTGTGACAGTACTAATCAATATTGTCATGTGTTTAAGGTAACTGAATTGGCTTAAAGTAATAAAGAATTCTTAAAAATAATCTACATTTTGAGATGATAAAAATAATTCTTTTAATTAGTAAAATAAATAAACTAATAAAATTAACGTAGAAAAATTTGTGAAGATATAATAATTTAGCAAAAGATTATAGTTTTTATGATTAATTAATCTTTTAAAATAATAATAAATATTTATGGGATAAACTTAAATCATATCTTGAACTTTCTAGTTTGACACTTTATATTCATGGACTTTAATTTTTTTTTTATCGAAAAAAAAGGGTCGGCTGGTTCTTTAGGGGGTTTCCATTCGGTTCAATTTGATAGAATTAAAAGAACCAAATTTTCTATTTGGTTCAAGTTTTTTTTTCTTTTTTACATTTTTTGAATCAAATCGAAACTATAGTTTTCTATTATTTTTTAAATTTTTTATTATATAATTTTATACTGATAGAGATATTACAGCTTCCTAAACCTACGCACTGTCTCATGCAGCCCATGCACGTGTACTAACTGATTTAGTTAGATTCTGTTGCTAGCTAACTGTATTCGTTGATTAAAGTCAATTAGCTTCTTCATGATGTAAGCTATATATATTCACTAGGGTAACAGTTAGTAATTAATTGAATATCAAGAAGAAACAGACTTCTTCCTCAAAGCCTTCTCTCTTAAACACTCTGTTTATCTATGTTTTCTATCTTAGTATCAGAGCACAGTCTTGTGGCTCTCGAGCTTCTGTAAAATGGTGAGCAACTCATGCGTGAGTACTGAAGCAAACTGAGGTTCTGGTGATAATTCTTCTGTTTCGAAGGTTTTAAACATAACATTGAATTCTTCTATGTGGATTAATTGGACAGAGATAATTTTAGTGAATGGAAGCATGAATCCTCAATACACGACCTGGATAAAGAACGATAAGCTATTGTTGAGTTGGCTCAGATCTTCTATGACTGAGCGAGTTCTTGGAACAATGTTACAATATTGTCATTCAAAGGATCTTTGGAAAGCTCTTGAAAGAAGTTGCTCCAATCAATCCAAGGATGTTTTTTTTTTGTATTTTGTGATTAGCTGATTAAGTGATTGAATATTAAAATATTGGGTGGTTGTGAATGGGTCAAATTGGTTGATCAGGGCTGATTGGTAGTTGAGTCTGATGGATCCAAATATTGTTAATTGGGCTTTGATTAGGAGTAGAAGACTCATTTTTAATTTGGGCCGTACGGGTCAATTATGAAGTCGATGACTCCCATTTGATTCCAGCTTTTATGGCATGAGGCCTCGACCCCATCTTGACGTCCCTGTAAGAATTCACGAGTAATAAAGTTAGGAATTAAATTATTAATGTCTTCAATTAATTTAATATTAAAATAAAAAATACTAAGAATGGACTACCATCGAGCAAAAATCTATTTGGAAGCAATATTTTTAACATTTTTTCCAAAACATGTTTGCAGATTTACAATCAATTTTTAAAATGAATTTTTGATTTAATAAGTCATCTTGAAATTTTTGTACACACAGAACAACATATAAGATTTCTTTTTTAATTGTACTATAATTAACTTGGGATTGAGGTCACGTTTCAGATGTGAACCTGATAATCTGTTCAGGTGACTATGGAAAGATTTTTTGTAACAAGATACCTTTATATTCGAGTTCAGAAACATCAGTTTGGATAATTTTAAAAGAATTATTAGCAGGGATGCCAAGACAAGGATGTGTCTTAACATGAGTTTTAATTCTTTTGACTAAATTGGTATCTACAGTTGTCTATAGAGGGGGGTTTTTCTTAAGCCTTTCAAAAATAGGCTTACAGTCAATTCTCAACTTTTTGTAAAAGCCATATATGTAATCCAATTATCATAGAAATCTTTACAATTGGATTTTGTCAAGGATTTGATCTGAAAATTTATCAGCAAATCGTATGACTCTATCAATTGGTTTAATAATGGAATGATACATTTCAAATCCTAAAAATCTGATCTTAAATTGAAATAATTTAATTTTACTTGCAGAGATAATTAAACCATTTTATTTTATTATCTTAGCAAATAATTCGAGGTGTTTTCAATATTGTTCTATTGATCTAGAGAAGATGAGAATATCATCAATATAAACAATTGAGAAATCAATAAATTGATTAAATATTTCATTCATAATATTCTAACTCACTTGAAGCATTTTTAAGACCAGAAGACATTACATTCCGTTCGTAATGACCAAATAGAGTTACAAATATAGTTTTATATTTATCATTTTCATTTATATGGATTTACCTGATTTCATGTCAAACTTAGAGAAGACAACAACATCTCCAAGTCTGTTGATTAAGTCCATTTTGTTTGGCATTGAATAATTTATCCATTCCAAAATATTGTTAAGGGGCTTGTAATTAATTACCGATCGAGGAACTCCTCGTTCAATTTCGCTGGCCTTTTAGACATAAAAGGTCGAGCAAGACCAAGGAGATTTTCTCCTTCTAGTAATATTTTTATTGAGAAGTTCTGTTATTTTCTTTTTACAGAACTCAAGTATTTCAGAATTCTTCTGAATTGGCATTGACTTTGGTGGGATATTTTTTCATCAAATTCCTTAATATAAGGCAGATTGATAGTATGAAGCTTCATGTGCCAGAAAGCATTGGGAATATCAGCACATAAGTCTTGTAGAAAACACAATTGTTGTTCTTTACAAGAAATTAAATTTATGAATTTAAAAACAAAATTTTGTTTTAAGGTTTTCAATTTCTCATTGTAAGAAAAAAAGAAATTTGAATTTCACAGGTTTATCCATGGAATAGTAATTATCATATCATGCTCTGTTGTAAAAGGATACATCAGAGAAATGAACGATAGACCTAAAATAATTTTTACTGTCATATTTTTTACTAAGACAAATGATGTTTTAAAACTTACATTGTCTTAGCAAATATGAATTTTGGGGATATCATAATTGATATGCATTCGTGTACCATTGGTAGATGATAAAATTCTTTTGTCTTCTTAAAATACTTGGTAGGAACAAGTATTTCTTGCATACAATTTAAATCAGCTCCTAAATCAACTAGAGCCACTAAAGTAAAATCGAAATCTTGAATTATTATTCTGATCATTATGTGCTATTTTTTAATTTTCATGTGATTAAGGATTTGGATGGAGTTATCATCATTTTGAATGTTGATAATAGGTTCTTCAACCTTATCATCAGAAATTGAGGATTTACTAGGTTCTCTTAGTTCACTGGATTCATAATTTTTAATTAAGTTTTCTATTTTTAAAAAAATTTGTTTTTTTTTGTGTTTGAATATTTTAATTCTTTTATTTCAATTCTAATATTTTTTTTATATTTTTTAAGTTCTTGTAAAGTAACTTCTTTTTCCTTTCCTTTATTTTTGTTGAATTTTTCAAGCGTTTGTGAAAGACTTGCAGTATTATTATTGTCAGACTTAATATTTTCTTTCTTTTGAATTACCTTCCTAAGTCTTTCAAGGTATTCTTGTTTTAATTTTAGATTTTTAATTAATTCTTTTGTTCTTCATTTTTATTTAAAACATTGATAATTTTTTTACAACAACTATCATTATACCCCATAGAGATTTTTGGAGAATCATTGTCAGAACTTGAAGTATTTAATTCATCAGATTTAAAGAATTGAAATTCTTCTAAATCTTCATTACTACTTTCATAGTATTCTATTGATTCTATAATTATAAACAATTCTTGTTTATCTTCATCAGAGATTTTTAATTGATTAATTTTATATTTTACTTGGCAAGTGTTTGAAAAATGACAATTCTGTCAACATTTAAAACACTTAGTTTTACTTTTATTAATAAATTTTCTATTGAATTTTCTTCTAGAATAATTGTTATCCTTAGAGAAGTATTTGACAAAATTTTTAATTTTCTGTTTGTGGTATTTTTCCCTATAGGGTTTGTAAACTCTTCTAGGATTTAGATGAGAATTTTTCTTATTACCTATTATTTTGGGAATGTGCAATAGCGGGTAACCATATTGCTCACAAAAATTGTCTAATTCATATTTGACAGTTTTCTTTTCCTTTTTAATTTGTTTGTTGATTTTCATGTCTATGCATATTTTTAGACCTTCTTTTTGTATTGTAGTGATTATTATACCATAAGTGAGACCGTTATAGTCTATGTTTTCTAGGTCATCACTAAGGAGTGTCCTAATTTTATGGGCGAACAAATTAGGTAAGCCATTGATGAATTTTTCTTTCCAAAATGGTTGATTGCTATCATCCCTTGCCATTGAAATAGACAAAAATATATTTTTGTACCAGTCAAAATTACTTAGGGTAGGACACCGAAGATTAGTTAATTATTGGTCATGGATACACGAAGTAACATTACTTGACGTTCCAATAAAATGTTCAATTATTATGTAGAAGAGGGTATTGATGGCATCAAGCATTATTTCATGATCCTCTCTAAGGATTGGGGTTCCTTCAACATCAATCTTTATTGCTGAAAGGATGATATTTTTAGATTCTTTAGTGAGATGCTTTTCCCACCAGGAATGAAGCATTCATGTGAATCATGTAACTAAAAGTTTAATTACCTCATTGTGAGGCAAATTGTGTGTGGTAATGTAACTGTGGCTACTGTAACCATGTGCTATAATTTGTTGAGGACTTCCTGTTCTGAAAGGTCATCAATATTCCATTCATATAATTTTTCTACAGAAACAGAAAAGTGATTAACTAAAGAAGATTCAGTAATTTAAATATCTAGAGGAATAGGTTTTTTTGTGCCATTTCCTTTCAAATTTAATAATTTCTAAATTTTCCGTCAATATTATGATTGGTTGAAGATTAATTCATTGTGGATGATTCATAGGTGGAATCATACCTATGACTTTCAGAATCAAAACTACTGCCTTGATTAATTACCTAAACAGAAGAGGATGACTTAACAGATTTATTCTTCAGTTCTTGAAGCATTTTATCAATATTTTTATTGAGGGGAACAATATTCAGAGTGTTTTTTCTAAAATATTTATTAAATGGGTTTCTTTCAGAGATTTATTAGGTTTAGGATCATGAAGATCATCAGCCTTTTTTTTTTTCAATTTTGTCTAATTATTTTTCAATTGTTATTAGACTTTGATTGGTGTAATTAAGTTGTTCAACAACTTTTTTATTGGGTTTTTCTTCCTTTAAAATCTTAAAAGAAGAAGCAGTGATTAAAGAATTTTTATGATTAATTATAATTTTCTCAGGTGGGGGATGGCTAACAGACACCACACTAGAGTCTTCCTTGACCCATTTGATCTTGAAAATTATTTTAATATTCTTTTCCTAAATATCCTCGATATAATCAAGGAAAAATATATCAACTCTAAATTCTTACATGAACGGAGATTTTTTTATCCATATTGTATGTCTCTATAAACATATTGCGTCTATTGAGATTGGCTGGGTCATTCATGTGTTGGGTTAGACCTCCTCAATCAGGCTTGATTCTTGGCTCACGGTGCCTAAATTTAAAACTAAAAGTTGAGGATTTACAGGAGGTAAGGCTCCTTGGAAATCAATTCAGTTGGTGTTTATGTTTTATCAGATTATTCAGTCTTATTATCAAAGATTAATTGACTAACTTGAAAATTTGTGACTATGCCTTTAAGTCTTAATTTTTTTAATTCTTGTTCTAATTATTGAATCCTAATATCTTAATCATTATTAACAGATGATCCAGAAAAAAAATTCCTAGGAGTGTTAGACTGGTTAAACTCCATAATTTGTGGATTAGAACTAGAAGATTGAAAATTAATTTTAACAGTACCATCTATGTATTGTTGAAGAAAATCAATATCTTCAATTGAGCATTGAATTGGAGTGGGTTGGCTTTCACTGGTTAAAAGCTAATTTGTTTTAGGGATTTTAATATTAGCTTTACTTTGGCTAGATTGATTCAACATGGTTTGATTTTTTAGACTCCTATTGATGACTTGAAAATTCATATTAGTTTTGGTGACTTTGTACTGTATTCTAAAAATCAAAGCTAGGAGTTGGACATCTTCAAAGATTTGGTGACCAATAGTCTTGATATTCAAGGTTAAAGATTTAAGAATGTGGGGATCTGTTAAACTAACAGACAAATCTTGAAAGCAATCGAAATAGATTGGATAATTACAAAATGAAGATTCAATTAACCCTAAAATACTATCATTAAAATTAGTAAATATTTCATTACGCAAGACTAACAAGATATAGGTATTTAGGCCTCTCCTTGTTAGTGGTTTAATTTTAATCTGGACTAAACCAAAGTGAAAGAAATTATATCCTTCTTCAATGTGATGTTTAATTCCATTGAGGAAAATTAATTGACAAGTTTCATGCTCTTTTCCAAGAGCATATATATTTTTTTCAATTATTTTTGCATGATGTTGAGGTTTGAAGGAAGGAACAGACCATGTTGATTTATAAATTTTTTTATCGGGAGTTTTAGATATCTTCCATACCCTAAGATCTACTTGATCATCTGCTTAATATCCAATATATTCTTCATTAATTATGTATAATATTGTATTCATTATAGACCTATTGTTACAAGAAGAATTATTTTTAAATAATCTACTCATAACTCAAAATAACTGAATTATTCTTATGATTAAAAATTTCATCATGTATTTTGATTTTAAACCTGCTATAACTTCTATAACCTCCTATGAAGTTGAATTTTCTACCATTTACCACTACAACTACCCTACCATCGGGATTTATGTATCTAAGAGGTCTTATTGGGGTGCCTGAAGCAAACCTAATAGAAATTGATACGTAAGATTCACATATCAGATAATCAAATATTACAGAGAAATAATCAAGTATAAAAATAACCAGCCATTTCGGCGGTGAGTCAGATTAATAAAAGCAATTATTTAAGTAAGTAATTAAGCAACAATCTTCTTTAGTTAATCAATTTTCTGTTTCTGCAGAAAATTATATAAATGAAATATTGATGGGCTTTCAGAATAGGAAGTCCTCAACAAATACAACATATGGCTATGGTAGCCAACATTTACATCACCACACATAATTCTCCTCACAATGAGGTAATCAAGCTTTTAGTCACAAGAATCACAGGGATGTTTCATGCCTGGTGGAATCCAAAAACATCATCCTTTCAGTAATAAAGATCAATACCGAAGGAACCCTAATTCTTGGAGAGGATCAGGAAATAATGTCTGATGCCATTAATAATCTCTTTTACACAATAAATAAACATTTCATTTGAACGTCAAGTAATGTCACTTCGCGTATCCATGACCAATTAACCAATCTTATGTGTCCTACCCTAAGTGTCTTTGACTAGTACAAAGTATATTTTTGTCCAGCGTAATGGCAAGAGATGATAACAATCAACGCTTTTGGAAAGAAAAATTCATCAATGACTTACCAAATTTGTTTGTCCACAAAATCAGGATAGTCCTTAGTGATGACCTTTGAAACATAGACTACAATAGTCTTACCTATGATATAATTATCACTACAATACAAAAGGAAGGTCTAAGAATATGTATAAACATGAAAATTAAAAAAGAAAACTGTCAAATATAAATTACGCAATTTCTGCGAGCAATAGGATTTACCCACTATTGCACCTTCCCAAAAGAATAAGAAAATTTCTCATCTTAATCCTAAAAGAATTTACAAACGTTATAGGAGAAAATACCACAAACAGAAAAATAAAAATTTTGGCAAATACTTTTCTAAGAATAAAAATTATTCTAGAAGAAAATTCAAAAAAAATTTATTGATAAACGCGTAAAATTAAGTATTTTAAATGTAGTCAGAATGGTCATTTTCCAACACTTATCAAGTAAAAAATAAAATTAATGAATTAAAAAACTCTGACGAAGATAAACAATAATTGTTTATAATTATAGAATCAATAAATTACTACGAAATTAGTAATAAAATTTTAGGAGAATCTGAATCCTTTAAATCAAACTCTTCAAGTTCCGACAGTGATTCTCTTAACATCTCTATGAGGTGCAGTGATAGCTATTGTCAGAAAAATTTTAATGTATTAAATTAAAATGAAGAACAAGAAAATCTCTTGTTAGATTTAATTAGTAAAATTAAAAATCCTGAATTAAAACAAGAATTCTTTGAAAGGCTTAGGAAGGTAATTCAAAATAAAAAAGATACTAAGTCTAATAATAACACTGCAAGATTTTTATAAACTCTTAAAAAATTTAACTAAGTTAAAGGAAAGGAAAAAGAAGTTACTTTACAGGAACTTCAAAAGGAAATAAAAAATACTAAAATTAAAATAAGAGGTTTAAAAGAATCAAACAAAGAAATAACCAAAGAATTATTTTTTTTAAATAATTAAAAATCATGAATCTAGTTAAGTAAGTGAACCTAGTGAATCCCCAATTCCTAATAATGAGGTTGAAGAACATATAATCAGCAATCAAGAAGATGATAACTTCATCTAAATCCTTAATCACATCAAAATAAAAAAAGGGCACATAATGATCAGAATAATAATTCAAGATTTTGATTTCACTTCAATGACCCTGATTGATTCAGGAGTTGATTTAAATTATATGCAGAGATGATTCGTTCCTACCACGTACTTCAAGAAGATAACAAAATCTTTATCCTCTACAATAATATTAGCATGCATATTAATTATGAAATCTTTAAAGTTCATATTTGCCAAAACAATGTATGTTTTGAAACATCATTTGTCTTAGTAAAAAATATGACAGACAAAATCAACTTGAGTTTACCATTCATTTCTTTGTTGTATCTATTTACAACAGTGCATGATGAGATAATTACTTATCCCATGGATAAACCTGTCAAAATTCAAATTTTTTTTTCTCACAATAAGAAATTGAAAACTTTAAAATGAAATTCTATTTTTAAAACTATAAATTTAATTTCTTTTAAAGAAAAATAATTATGTTTATTATAAGATGAAATAATTTAAAAAAAATTGAAGAACAACTTCAAGGTCCTACCATTCAAAAACAAATTGAAAGTTTTGAACAAGGAGTTTCTCGATTAATAAATAATTACAAGCCCACTAATATTGTTTTGAAGGGATAAGATGTCATATACCAGACAAAAAGGACTTAACCAACAGACTTGGAGATGGTGTTGTATTTTCTAAGTTTGACATAAAATCTGATTTTTTTCAGGTAAAAGAAATTGATAAGTGCAAAATTACATTTGGTCATTATAAATGACAATGCCATTTAATGCTCTAAGTAAATTTCAGAATATGATTTTCAACCAATTTACTAATTTCTCAATTGTTTGCATTGATGATGCTCTTATTTATCTAAATCTAGATACATATTGAATTGCTTGTCAAGATAATAAAACAAAAAAGTTTAGTTATCTGTGCAAGAAAAATCAAATTGTTTCAATCTAATATTAGATTTTCAGGATTTGAGATCTATCATCCATTATTAAAGCAATTGATCGAATCATACAATTTGATAATAAATTTCAAGATAATCTATTAAATAATTTTTTTAAATTGATTGCAAATTTGCAAAATATGTTTTGACATTGCTACCAAATAGAGCTTTGTCAGGTAATAGTAATAGTCTATTTTTAGCATTTTTTTCAATATTGAATTTATTCAAAATATTAATAATTCAATTCTTAACTTTCTCTCGTTAATTTATGTAGGAAATTATTTCGAGAATCTGCCATGATAGAATTTGAAGATCCTGGCCTATTGGAATATGGAAAGGTAAAAACCAGAATACTCAATAAAAATTATTTAAAATAAAAAAATTCAATGGCAGGGCAGCTGTCTTTTGCTCAAAATTCATATTCATTTATCATGATCATAATGGATTTTGAATATCTAAGAAATGCATGGATTGATGAATTTGATAAAATGTTAGAAGAAGTTGGGTTGAAGCCTGACTTCAACGTAACCTTAATTCAATGGTATGGAAAATGTGAAAAATAGATTTTCACAAAAACAATGAAATCTGTTATGATAATAGAAAATTTTTAACTGTGAACCTTTTGGGACAATCAATTTTTAAAATTCAATTTTCAGATAAAACAATCAAAGAATTTCTGATACTGGAAGAAACTTTCTTCGTCATGCCTGATGGATTTCAAAAATGCCATAGGTATGTTGTGAAGTCCTTAACTAAAAGAATCAGTATCATTTTCAGAAATCATGTGAGAATGATGAATAGTTCAAAAATAGAAGAGTCATCGACTCTAAAATTGGCCCGTAAGGCCCAAATTAAAGGGCAGTCTTCTACTCCTAACCAAGCTCAATTAACAATACTTGGATCCATCAGACCCAATTACCAATCAATCTTGATCAACTAATTTGACCATCCTCAATTACTCAATATTTATTGTCCAATCATTCAATCAATCAATTAAAAAATACAAAAAAATCATCTCATTTTTTCAGAAAAATTCTCAGTAAAAGTCTCTTTCATATTGAGCCCCCATTCGCTCATTTGAAAGAACCTGCTCAAATTGCAAGAGTCAATTTTCTTCTTGATTTCCACTTCGTCCTTGGTCACAGAGACAAAATTCTCAGTTTCTACAGAGATATTTTCTTAGAGACAAAATCCATAAATACCAACCCAATCAAATATTCTGAGGAAAGAATCATTTATCATTATTTTTATATCCTCAGAATAATAACTATGAAGGAGTGGAAACTCTACCCTTCAAGTTTCAAAAATCTTTTAAATAAAAAATAATATAATTATTTTGACTATATTGATATTTGACACATGATTTTTCTGCATTAAAATAGTGATTTTCCCATACATGGTTTATAAATTTTGACAAAAATTTTAAAATTAAATTTCCAAAATGATTCTTAAGATGGTGGTCCATCCATGGTCCCGTCTTAGAGTTATTTCCAATTGATTTACAACAAAGTTTTAATTTATTTTAAAGTTATACAATCTCTCACCAATTGAGGCTTCTTTTTCCTAATTACTTAGCTTTTTTAAATAAGGTAAAATGTAAAATACACCTCTGCACTTTGATCAAAATATAAAATATATCCCTAAACTTTTTTTTTCATATTTTTATATCCTTGTAGTTTGGAAAAACTACAAAAGATATCCTTCTGTTAAATTGAAGGGTTAAATACCCCTCCCTCTCTCCTTCCTTCCCTCTACTTCCTCACTCCATTGATTTTTATACCCCTCCATGCATGTTTCGCCTTTCTGAAGACCATTCACATGTCCGTTTTCACTGTAATTAGGAAGGAAAGGATTAAGCAATCTGCTCAGGTAGACAAAATAATTGTCATTCTTTGGTCTCGATAGTGTTATTCTGAACATCTCTCCCTCAAAAAGTTCAGCGGATGTTGAAGCTATTGACCAGTGACCACTAAATCATTAACTTAGCAGCATAATAACTACGATCAAACCCAGTAACTCATGTCGAATTTGAATAGGTAAAAATAGAAAAAACAATTAACCAAAGATGTCGTTACAAGTAAAAATACAAGAATAATATCAAGTAAGAAAAACTTTCAACACTAACTTAACAACCACCATGAACAGGTAAAAAATATCCACTGTCGCGTGGACAAAGATGACCGATCAAAGAACTGACAAAAAGTAGTCGAGAAAATAGGAATGGGGACTGGAGTCATAAGAAACCCGTAAATGGATAAAGAACAAACAGTGCACCTTTAGAACGTGGGAAAGAACGCGAGAGCGTAAAGGAGCAGGAAAGAAGGAAAGAGCACCAGAAAAGCAGAACGGCCACCGAGAAAAGACTGGCGGGGGACCTATACCTTCAAAATGGGAAAGGATTGATGGGGGACTTGCACCTATGAAACAGGAAAAGGAACCTGAGACATGGAGAACTACCCTGAACGGGAAAAGCACTTACTGAACTATGCAAGAACGGGAAGAAAATGTGACTAGTTAAACGGGAACAGACTAACGGGGAACCCACGCCTATGAGAACAGGAAAAGACTAAGGGGACCAACACCTCTGAGATAAAAATGACTGAAAGAAGAACGGGAACGGATGAAAGGAATCCAGAATGAACACCAAATGATTATGATTGATTGGTGTGAACCACGAGGAACCACCAAGTGGCTATGAGTGATTGACTGGCTGGCGAACTGAGGACAAAACAGCTGAAAGGAATGAGCAAAGTAAATGAGCCCACGTTTGAAAACAATCCCATCAGCTAAAAGTATAGGGGGTGTGATCATCCTCTTTTATTATTATTATTATTTTTATCATCAGGTTTATAAGTACGAGCACATGAAACAGAAAAGGAGGGAGGACCTAAGGAAACCTAACTAAAGGCACTGCCCTTTCTCTTTTCTCTCATCAATAACTATGTAAAATCCTTTACACAAGCGAATATCAACAATCTTCCCGTGGTTTTTCTTCCATTTAAGAGTTTTCCATGTAAATGATGGTGTCTTTATTCTCTCATTCTCTCTTTAAATTATAATTTTTATTATTTATTCGTAGAGGGATTTCCATACCGAAAAAATCTTTTACCTCAAAGATACCCTCCAGAAAACCAAATCATGCCTCGAACCAAATTGAACACCGCCCTTAATAAAGAAGACATGAATAAGGATGAACAAGCTAATCACCCTGCTCCCCCAGTTGAGATACTTCAAGCTACCTTAAGCCGAATGCAAGAGATAGAACAGCAAAATGTCGAAATGGTGCACAACGCGTGGCAGATGATACATGAACATATTCTTGCATTACAATGAGACCTTGCACAGAAAGGAGAAGGCGGGAGAAATTCACCAACTAAAAGACATGACAGAAGCTACCATTGGGGAGATGATGGAAAGAAAGATGATGAAACTAAGGAACCTGGGAAACATGGGAAAAACTAACCTGGAATCACTCACCAGAACTCCATTAAGTCCGAAAATCTTGGCCGCCCCAGTTCTAAAGAAGTTCATGTCACCTAAATTCAAATGTTATAAAGGGAAATATAATCCTGTAGATCATCTCAGATGGTTCAAGCGAATCATGGCATTATACCAACATGAAGATGCTTTGATATGCAGGATATTCCCCACAAGTTTAGATGAGACTGCACTTAAATGGTATCACTTCATCCTTGCTCAATCTATTACTAACTTTAGTGTCATGTCCACTGTCTTCCTAAAATAGTACTCTATTTACTGATCAGTAATGGAGGACTCAGACTGCCTTCTAACAGTAGCTGCCTAAAAGGAAAAAGAAACACTTCACGAACACACGTATAGATTCTAGGAGGAAATGGCCAAAGTGGAAAGATGTGATGATAAAGTTGTGAGACTGGCTTTCAGGCGGGGGCTGGATTCAGAATCAACCTTCTTTGAAGATTTATCAAGGATAAAATCTTTGACCATGACAGAGACTTTCCAAAGAGCACAAATATACATCACGTTGGAAGAAGAAAAGAAAAAATAAGCGGGACGACGGATTAATGAGCCAAAGAAAGAAGAACGATGGTAAAGTGCGGGTAAAAAAGAAGAATAAAAAAGGTCGGCAGCCTAGATGCCTAAGCCATTCAGAGAGGGAAAAACCTTCTCTCTAAAATGTGAAAAATATGTCGGCGGCCTAGATGCCCAAGCCCTTGAAACTGGGAAAGACCTTCTCTATAGAATGTGAAAAAAAGGTCTGCAGCCTAGATGCCCAAGCTTTTGAGAGAGAGAAAAATATTCTCTCTAAAATGTGAAAAAAGGTCGGTGGCATAGATACTTAAGCCCTTGAGAAAAACCTTCTCTCTAAAATGTCAAAAAAAAAATTGGCGGCCTAGATGCCTAAGCCCTTGAAAGCATGAAAAACCTTCTCTCTAAAATGTGAAAAAAAAGGTTGGCGGCCTAGATGCCCTAACTCTTGAGAGCGGGAAAAATCTTCTCTCTAAAATGTGAAAAATAAACAAAAAAGCCTAGGAGAAAAAAACGCAAGGGATTAAACAAAATGTAAGAAGAAAAATTAAATGTCTTTAGAACGGGAAAGTTAGAGAACGGAAAAAGAAATATCTTCAGAACAGAAAATGAAACGTCTTTCGAACGGAAAAGGAAATGTCTTCAGAATAGGAAAGTCTAGAAAATAGAAAATGAAATGTCTTCAGAATGGGAAAGTCTGAAGAACGGAAAAAGAAATGTTTTTAGTAAAAAAGTTGAGAAAAGAAGAGCCGACTAAAGAAAGGAAAAAATGAAGAGCTGGAGAACGGAAAAGAAAATGTCTTCAAAATGGGAAGTTCTGAAGAACAGAAAAGGAAACGTCTTCAGGATGGGAAAGTCTGGAGAATGGAAAAAAAAATGCCTTTAGAACGGAAAAGAAAATGTCTTCAGAATGGGAAATTCTAAAGAACGGAAAAGGAAACATCTTTAGAATGTGAAATTTTGGAGAACAGAAAAGGAAATGTCTTAAGAACGGGAAAATCTGTAGAAGATAAATGAAAAGAAGTTGAGAAAAGAACTTCATAAGAGGAAAGAAAAGAAGTTGAGGAAAGACCTTCAGCTTAGTAAAGAAACGCTAAGAAAAGAAGAGCTGAGTAAAGAAGGGCAGAAAAGAAGAGCTAAAGAATGAAGCTGAGCAAAAGACAGCCAGGAGTAAAGGAAAAGGAAAAAAAATGAAAGCAGAAAAAGAAAATAAGGAAACGGGAGAAGCTCTACAAACAAGTCTGTAGCAAGAAATAGGGGAAAAATTCTACCAATAGAAGTGGGCATCAAACTCAAGCTCCTGCAATGAAATTATGAAATGGTACACTCACTCCTTACTCATTTTGATTATTATTTTTTCTTGTAAAATGAAAAATCAAGAAACGGGGGAAACTTTATCGATGAGCCCATAGGAAATCAAACCGGGGCCATGACTCCATGAAAGGATCCTCAGTCCTTGGGAGTGTCCACAGACATCGTTCTCAGAAGGAAATTAGAAACTTCGAAACAAAGATATCCTTGTTTAAATGGATAAGACAATGCTCAAATAATTCATAATGGAAATAACTGAAGAAAGCAAAGATGAAATATTTCTTGAAACTCAATGGATGATCCTGAAACTCAAGGCAAAACACGACTGTGGTTCTTTATTTGAACCTAAAGCCTTTCTCTTAGAATGAACAGGCAAACTCTCACATGACACATGACAGGATCTAGATCGAAGACTCTACAAAAAAGAAGAGAATCAAACCTACCAAAATCATACGTGTCGGAAGCATTCATTGCACTTCGACGAACTTCGCCGAAGCATAATGGGGGAAATGAACAGGTAAAAACTACTCACTGTCACGTGGACAAGATGACCGATAAAAAAACTAACAAAAGGTAGGCGGGAAAATAGGATCGGGGACTCGATTCGTAAGAAACTTGTAAACGGATAAAGAACAAACCATGCGTCCTTAGAAAGCGGGAAAGAATGTGAGAACGGAAAGGAGTAGGAAAGCGGGAAAGAGCACCAAAATGGGAAAAGTAGACTGGTCAACGGGAAAAGACTGGCGGGGGACCCACACCTTCATGAACAGGAAAAGATTGACGGGGGACCCGCACCTCTGAAACATGAAAAGGAACCTAAGACACAGAGAACTACCCTGAACGGGCAAAACACTCACTAAACTATGCAAGAACGAGAAGAAAATGTGACTAGTTAAATGGGAACAGACTGACGGGGAACCCACACCTATAAGAACGGGAAAAAACTGAGGGGACCAACACCTCTGGGATGAAAAGACTGAAAGAAGATCGAGAACGGATGAAAGGAATCCAGATGACCACCAAGTGGTTGTGATTGATTGTCCTAAACCACGAGGAACCACCAAGTGGTTATGACTTATTGAGTGGCTGACGGATTAAGGACAAAACAGCTGAAAGAAATTAGCAAAGTAAATGAGCCCACGCCTGAAAGCAACCCCATCAGCGGAAAACATAGGGGGTGTGTGATCATCTCCTTTTTATTATTATTATTGTTATCATCAGGCTTATAAGTACAAGCACATGAAAAAGAAAAAAGGGAGGACCTAAGAAAACCTTAACCAAAGGCATTGCCCTTTCTCTCTTCTCTCATCAACAACTATGTAAAATCTTTTACACAAGTGAGTATCAACAATCTTCTCATGGTTTTTCTTCCATTTAAGAGTTTTTCACGTAAATGATGATGTCTTTATTCTCTCATTCTCTCTTTAAATTATGATCTTTATTATTTATTCGTAGAGGAGTTTCCATATCGAAAAAATCCTTTACCTACTAGATTCTCAAATAAAACATCTGGAAATTTCAAACTTACGAAGAACTAAAATTGAAAATCGGCATGTTAACATACAAGTTTAGCACTAGCCCAAATACACCTAGAGGCTCAAATCAAGAAAATGACAATACGAGCCTCTCAATCAAGCTTTAAAATGATCAAATATTGCCTAAGTAATCTAATAACACATTCTGAATGAGAAATTAACGAGTTAATTCGGGAGTGCCTCGCTAACATCTTCTCTCGACCAACCTTTTAGCACCAATGACATGGGCCTATGTTCGTTTGCAAGTCCTGGCTTCTCGCGTCCAAGGACCCCTCGCTTCACTCGATTTTGGATCTTAAGACCCACTTCGATGCGGTCGCTGAATTGCTACGCTGGTGGTCCTTTAAGTTAAGAGAAAGATCGATTCCATGCTCTAATCCATCATTGTGCGGAGTGATGGTTCTTTCGGACATATTCACGCCAGACGTTTCTCTAAAAAAGGGTGAAGCTTGGCAAACTCGTAAAATTCATCAGCAGAGCGACGGAAGAAAGTGACTCCAATGACGAGCATATTGTCGTTATTGAGTATAGTATACTTCGTCTTCCTAATTATAGAAAATGAAATGGGAATGGCCTTTAGAAGAAATGCATGAAGGGGTATAAAAATCAAGGGAGTGAGGAAGTAGAGGTGTGTATTTTGTAGTTTAGCCTTTAAATAAATATAAAATACCCTGGATCCTAAAATGACAGTACTCAATTGAACATGAAATCCTAACCCGACAATATTATGTTAAATGGTGGGATAAGTTTAATACCCATAAAATTATTGCCTCCATTCACCATGGGTTCACAAATGTTCATCCTCAGTTAAAATTGATGAAGTCTTTCCCTCAAGCCACATTAAAATTTAATGAACCTTTTAATCAAAATTCACAAGTCAAATCATCCAGTTCAAAATCATCCAAAGAATTCAAATCCGAGTCAAAACCCTCTCCAAAGGGAAAATCCAAGACCATAAAATCAAAACCCAAATTGTAGCAATAATTTATCCAAAAAATCCTTCTTCTCCTAGAAGACAATAACAACTCTGACTTTGAGTCATCAATAGAGTTAAGTCACTCAATTACATAAAATATCCAAAAAATCCAATCATCCGGAAAAGTTATCTGTCAGCAATTGAAGGGTAAAAATAAACTAAAGGGTCGCTTCTTACCACAATGGGCCTATGGCGCATTTCAAGACTCTCATGATTCGTTTGATGACATTAATATCAGTGATGATGAATAAAGAAAAATAATTTACCTTTGGCAAAATGTCAATGTTGAAATAATCAAGTAATTTTGAAGATATATCAGGATAACTCTCCAACACAATAATGACTTCTTCAATATCAAAGCACAAGAATCTAAAAAATAACAATTATCAAGGAATGACAACAATAACTCCAACACACAGCAATAGCCACAATGACTTTCCAAGACAGTAATCATGACTAAGAGCAATAATGAAGATGCAAAGTCCAAGATAAAAATTATCAAGCAATCTTTGTAATTTATCTTTTTCTGCAATTATTTAACTAGTTGTCAAATAATTAGGCAACTATTTATTTTTTTTACTTTAATTAGTCAAAAGTAGAAATGTAAAATAGTTTTACTTTTGTAGAAAAGAATAGTGCAGGTAAGTGTTGGGTTCCTGGTGAACTCCACTTTCCTTGCCTATAAAATAGGGTGCCCCTCCTTGTTTCTCAGAACTAGTTTTCACTCTTAACGATTTTGAGAAAAACTTGTTTAGAAAATAAAGCATTCCACCTCCTCCTCTTTTGTAATCATTTTCTTCTTTTTTCTCAACATTAATTAGTGATTGGAGTACTAATTAATTGTTATCGATTCATTTTCCTCAATACTTGTAAGTTTCAATCTTACTTCAATAACAATTTTACTGTTTGTTGTTGTTTGAATTAATTTCTTCTTAATACTCAGTCTTTAATTGATTTTTAAATTATACGTAATTCAGCCTCTTTTGGATCAAAGCCAAACCTGGTAGGGTATTTTACTGTTTAATACTCCAATATCTACATAAGTATCGTTCTTCACTGCCTTTATGACTGGTTATTGCTTTTATTGTTACTTAATTGCTTACTTGAATAATTGTTTTAATTTAATCTCACTCTCCACCCAAGTGGTTGGTAGGGTAGAGCAGTTTTCAATCTAATGATAGATTTATAGAATTTGAGATTTATCATTCCATTGTTAAAGCAATTAGTCAAGTAAGTAATTAAGTAACAATTAAATTAATAACCAGCCATAAAGGTGGTGTAGAACAATAATTATGTAGATTAATTAAGCAACTAGTAAATACCTTATCAGTTTAGCTCTGATATCAAAAGAGGTAGAATTGCATATAATTTTAAAGTCAATTAAAGACTGGGTATTAAGAAGCAAGAACTAAACAAACACAAACAGTAAAATTATGTGTCAGAGCATCAATATAGTCAAAGTAATTGTATTATTTTTTATTTGAAAGTATTTTGAAAGCTAAATGATGGACTTTCCCATCCTCCATGGTCATGATTCTAAGAATGTAGAAGGAATGATAGAGGATATTTCCTTCAGAACTTTTGATTCGGCTAATATTCTATGGATTTTGTTTCTAAGAGAATGTCTCTGCAGAGACTGAGATTTTTGTCATTGTGTCCAAGGACATAATGGAATTTAGGAATGAAATGGGTTTTGACAATTTGGACAGGATCCTTCAAATGAGCAAATAAAGGCTCAATATGGAAGAGATTTTGGTTGGGCATTTTTTGAAAATAAGAGGATGATTTTCTGTATTTTGTAATTGGTTGGTCAAGCGATTGAACAATAAAGGATTGAGAAACTGAGAAGGGGTCAATTTGGTTGATCAGGCTTATTAGTAATTGGGTCTGTTGGACCCAAGTATTGTTAATTGGACTTGGTTAGGAGTAGAAGACTCCTCTTTAATTTGGGCCTTAAGGGCCAATGGTGGAGTCAAAGACTCTTCTATAATCAAACCATTCATCTTTTTCACATGATTTCTAAAAGTGAGACTGATTCTTTTGTGTAAGAATTCCACAGCATGCCTATGACCTTTTTGAAATCCATCAGGCATAACGAATAAAGTTTCTTCTAGTATAAAAAATTCTTTGAAAATTTTATCTGAAAATTCAATTTTAAAAATTGATTGTCCCAAAAGATTCACAATTAAAAGTTTTCTGTTATCATAGCAGATTTAATTATCCTTGTGAAAACATATTTTCCCACCGTTTTCGTGGATATTCAATTCCATTATGACCATAATTAATGAATGAAAACTTTGAGCAAAAAGCGGCTGCCATTGAATTTTTTTATTTTAAATGAATTTTGATTGAGTACTCTGGGTTTTACCTTCCCATATTCTAGTAGATCAGAATTTTTAAATTCCGTCACGGCAGAATCTTGAAATGATTTCTTGTAAAAATTTACAAGTAAGGAAGTTAGGAATTAGATTATTAATATCTCAAATAATTTAAATATTGAAATAAAAATGCTAAAAATAGACTGTTACCTAGCAAAATTTTGTTTGGAAGTAATATTTTTACATCCGAAACATATTTTACAAATTTACAGTTAATTATAAAAGAAAATTTTCAAATAATAGATCATTTTGAGATTTATTAGCAAATTGTATGATTCGATGAATTGCTAACAATGTAGCTTTAGATTGAAACAATTTGATTTTACTTGTAAACTAAACTATTTTGTTTTATTATCTTAACAAATAATTCAAGGTGTTTCAAATGTTGATCTATTGATTTTGAGAAAACTAAAATATCATTTATGTAAACAATTGAGAAATTAGTGAATTGGTTGAAAATTATATTCTGAAATTTTTTTGGAGCATTTTTAAGATCAAAAGGCATTACATTTCATTTGTAATGGCCAAATGGAGTTATAAATGTAGTTTGTATTTATCATTCTCATTAATCTAGATTTACCAGAATCAAGACTTCATATCAAACTTAGAGAATATAACAATATCTCCAATTCCATTGATAAAGTCCATTTTGTTTGGTATATGATATAATATCTATTTCAAAACATTATTAAAGGGCTTGTAATTAATTATTAAACGAGAAACTCCTCGTTCAAAGATTTTAATTTGATTTTGAAGATGTTCTTCAAATGTTTTGGATTTTATTTTATCTTGTAGAAAATATAGTTATTTTTCTTTACAAGAAATTAGATTCACAGTTTTATAAACAGATTTTTCCTTTAAAGTTTGTAATTCCTCATCGTGAGAAAAAGAAAGAAATTTGAATTTGATAGGTTTATCGATGGGATAAGTAATTATCACATCATGCTCTGTTGTAAAAGGATACAACAGAGAAATGAAAGGTAAACCTAAAATTATTTGTCTGTCATATTTTTTACTAAGACAAACGATGTTTTAAAACATATATTGTCTTGGCAAATATGAACTTTGAGGATTTCATAATTAATATGCATTCGAGTACCATTAGCAGAGGATAAAGATTCTTTTGTCTTCTTTAAGTACTTGATAGGAACAAATCCTCCATGCATACAATTTAAATCAGCTCCTGAATCAATAAGAGGTATTGAAGCGAAATCAAAATCTTGAATTACTATTATGACCATTATGTGCCATTTTTATTTTAATGTGATTGAGAATTTGGATTAAGTTATCATCATCTAAATTATTGAGAATAAGTTCATCAACCTCATTATCAGAAATTGAGAATTTACTAGGTTCTCCTAGTTCACTATATTCATGATTTTTAATTAAATTCTCAATTTTTAAAAGATTTAATTCTTTTATTATTTCTGTGTTTGATTCTTTTAACGCTTTTATTTCAATTTTAATATTCTTTATTTCTTTCTAAAGTTCCTGAAGAGTATATTGTTGAATTTTTCAAGCGTTTGTAAAAGACTTGTAGTATTATTATTAGACTTAGAATTTTCTTTTTTCTGAATTATATTCCTAAGTCTTTCAATATATTCGTGTTTTAATTCAAAGTTTTTAATTTTACTAATTAATTCTAACAAAATATTTTCTTGCTATTCATTTTTATTTAAAACATTAATATTTTCTAACAGCAGCTATCTCTGCACCTTATAGAGATGTTATGATAATTACTGTCAAAATTTAAGGAGTTTGATTCGTCAGATTCAAAGGATTCAAATTCTCCTAAATCTCCATTATTACTTTCATAGTAATTAATTGATTCTATAATTCTAAATAATTCTTATTTATCTTCATCAAATATTTTTAATTGATTAATTTTATGTTTTACTTGGCAAGTGTTAGAAAAATGACCATTCTTGCCACATTGAAAACACTTAACTTTACTTTTATCAATAAATTTAAATTTTCTTCTTGAATAATTTTTATTCTTATAAAATTATTTGTCGAAATGTTTATTCTTCTGATTGTGGTATTTTCTCCTATAAGGTTTATAAATTCTTTTAAGATTTATATGGAAATTTTTCCTATTCTTCTGGGAAAGAGCAATAGTGGGTAAATCATATTGCTCGCAGAAATTGCCTAATTCATATTTGGTAGTTTTCTTTTCTTTTTTAATTTGTTTGTTAATTTTCATATCTATACACAATTTTAGACCTTCCCTTTGTATTGTGGTGATAATTTGTATCACAGTTGAGACAATTATAATCTATATTTCCTAGGTCATCACTAAGGATTGTTCTAATTATGTGGACGAACAAATTTGGTAAGTCATTGATGAATTTTTATTTCGAAAATGGCTGATTACTATCATCCTTAGAAATTACTCTAGAAAAAACATATTTGTGTACCATTCGAAATCCCTTAGGGTAGGACACCTAAGATTAGTTAATTGGTCATGGATACGTGAAGTAACATTACTTGACTTTCCAATGATATGTTCAATTATTGTGTAGAAGAGGGTATTGATGGCATCAAACATTATTTCCTAATCCTCTCCAAGGATTGGGGTTCCTTCAGCATCAATATTTATTGCTGAAAGGATGATATTTTTGGATTCTTTAGTGAGATGCTTTTCCCACAAGGAATGAAACATTAATGTGAATCCTATAACTAAAAGCTTAATTACCTTATTGTGAGGTAAATTGTGTGTGGTAATGTAATTGTTGGCTACCATAGCCACGTGCTGTAATTTGTTGAGAACTTCCTATTCTGAAAACCCATCAATATTCCGTTCGTACAATTTTCTGCAGAAACATAAAATTGATTAACTAAAGAAGATTCAGTAATTAGAATGTCTGGAGGAATAGGATTTTTATGCGACTTCCTTTCCAATTTATTAACATTTTTTAAATGTTTCTTCAATATTGTGGGTATTCAAAGATTCATGGATTGTAAATGATTCATAGTTGAAATCTGACATATGACTTTCTAATTCAGAACTATTATTTTGGTTAATAACCTTAATAGAAGAAGATGATTCAACAGATTTATTCTTCAAATCTTGAAGCATTTTATCAATCTTTTTATTACGAGGAATAATTTTCAAAACTGAAAGATTTATTATAAAAGTTTCTTTCAGAGATTCATTAGGTTTAGGATCATCATCAACCTTATATTCAATTTTGTCTAATTATTTTTCAATTGTTATTAAAGTTTGATTGGTGTAATTTCGTTGTTCAACAATATTTTTATTGGGTTCTTCTTCCTTTGAAATCTTAAAAGGAGAAGCAATGATTAAAAAAAATTATGGTTAACTATAATTCTCTCAGGTGGGAGTTGGCTAGCATACACCACACTAGAGTGTTCCTTGACCCATTGGGTCTTAAAAGTTACTTTAATATTCTTCAAATGTCTTTGATATAATCAAGAAAAAACATATCAACTTTAAATTATTGCATGAACATCTTCCATTCAGCAAGTATGATTTTTCTTTGATCTATATTATATACCTCTCTGAACCTATTGCGTCTATTGAGATTGGTTGTGTCATTCATGTGTTAGGTTAGACCCTCCAAAACACACTTATATTCTTGATTTAAGGTGCCTAAATTTAAAACTAAGAGTTGAGGATTAACATGAGGTAAGGTTCCTAGGAAGTTTGATTAAGTTACTGATTCAGCTTCGTCAGATTGTTCAGTCTTACTATCAAAGATTAGATTATTGACTTGAGAATTTGTGGCTATGCCTTTAAGTATTAAATTTTTAATTCTTGTTCTAATTGTTGAATCCTAAGATCTTGATCATTATTAACAGATGATCCAGGAAAGAAATTATTAGGAGTACTAGACTAGTAAACTCTCTAATTTGAGGATTAGAATTGGAAGATTGAAATTTAATTTTAACAGTTTCATCCATGTACTGTTGTATATAATCAATATCTTCAATTGAGTATTGAATTTGAGTGAGTTGACTTTCATTGATTAAAAGTCAATTCGTAGGCAAAGTAATATCAAACCACCTAATTGTTTTAGTAATTCTGATATTGGCATTACTTTGGCTAAATTGAATTAACAGGGTTTGATTTTTTAGACCCCTATTTATGGCTTGGAAGTTAATATTGCTTTTGATGGCTTTTTAATGTATTCTAAATATCAAAGCTAGGGGTTGGGCACCTTCTAGAATTTGGTATCCACTAGTTTTGATATTTAAAGTTAGAAATTTAAGAATATGGTGGTGTGACTAACAGACCAATCTAGAAAACAATCAAAATGGATTGGGTAATTATAAAGTGAAGATTCGATTAATCCTAAAATACTATCATTAAAATTTATGAATCTTACATCTCGCAAGACCAACAAGATAGAGGTATTTAGTCATCTTCTTGTGAGGGGTTTAACTCCAATCTGGACTAAACCAAAGTGAAGGAAATTATATCATTCTTCAATGTGATATTTAATTGCATTAGGGGAAAGTAACTGGCAAGTTTCATGCTCTTTCCCAATAGCATATATTTTTTCAATTATTTTTACACGAAGCTGAGACTTGAAGGAAGCAACAAACCATATTGATTTATAAATTTCTTTACTGGGGATTTTGGGTATATTCCATACCCTATGATCTGCTTGATCATCTACTAAGTATTCAAAGCGTTCTTCATTAATTTTGTCTGGTATTGTATTATTACAGACTTATTGTTACTAGAAGAATTACTTCTAAATAATCTATTCATTACTCAAAATAACTAAATTATTCTTATGATTGAAAATGTCATAATGTATTTTGATTCTCAAACCTGCTATGACTTCTACAACCTCCTATAAAGTTGACTCTTCTCCCTTTTGTCTCTACAACTACCCTACCCTCGAGATTTACATATCTAAGATGTCTTATTGGGGTGCCTGAAGTAAACCAAATAGAAGTTGATACGTCATATTCACATATTAGATCATCAAAGATTATAGAGAAATAATCAAGCATAAAAATAACCCGCCACTTGGGCAGAGAGTGAGATTAAATTAAAACAATTATTTAAGTAACAATAAAAGCAATAACCAGCTATTAAGGCGGTGAAGAACAATAATTATGCAGACATTAAAGTATTAAATAGTAAAATACCCTACCTGGTTTGGCTCTGATACCAAAAGAGACAGATTACATATAATTTAAGTAATTAAAGACTGGATATTAGAAACAAGAATTCAAACAACAAATAGTAACCTATATGTAGCAAGAACTAAACAACACAATAGTAAAATTGTTATTCAAAGTAAGATTAAAACTTACAAGTATTGAGAAAAATTAATTGACAATAATTAATTAGTGATCCCGCTCACTAATTAATGTTGAGAAAAAAGAAGAAAATGATTACTTAGAAGTAATTATTTTTGTAGCAATATGTCTATAATGAATACAATACCAGACATAATCAATGAAGAATATTTTGACTATTTAATAGATGATCTAGTAGATCATAGGATGTGGAATATACTCAAAATCTCTAATAAAGAAATTTATATAAAACTCCATAAAACATATAAAAATACTGTGTGCATATATAATTATGTATTGTATATAACATATATATTACTGCACTACTACTATATATATATTATGTGCATATATAGATACCTATACTTGTAACCTATATGTAGAGAGAGAGGGAAGAGAGAGAAATCGAAGTGAGTGAGAGAGAGGGAAGAGAGAGAAATCGAAGTGAGTGAGAGAGGGGTGGGGGAGGAAGAGATAGATTGATATATATATATATAGAGAGAGAGAGAGAGAGAGGTGTGAGATATTGAGAGAGATAGAATATCTAACAAATGGTAAGATAGTAAATGTACAACTGGTAGAAACTATTTATTTAATTGAATTGGATAATATAATAATATATTAAGAAAAATGCTATACATGATTTTTATTGATAGTTATTGACATATTTATCTTATCTTACTATATTAAAAGGAATTTAGGGAGAAACTTTTATTTTTCTTTTGTATCCTTTAAGCCCCACTACATATAGCAATATTAGGTTCTTTTATTTATTTTTCATTTTTATTCATTAATAATTTGTACATTAATATTTTACAAAACTCAATATTATATACTATTACATTATTACTTGTTAGAAATTTGAAAGTCCATTTAGATAAACTTAAAAATTATATCATCGTTTCAGTCAATAATGATGAGTTAGATTGTTTATGGTGAATTCACTTTAGTATTTATTAAAAAAATTCAATTTCAATTTTATACTAAATGTAATAATATCCAATGTCCATCATCGGTAAGAAACATGGTTTGTCAGATTATACTTTCTCTTCTCAAAGAAATTTTTTCAATATTTTTTATTTCATCTTACGATATAAATTTCTTAGCATTATGTATTCTTTAATTCTACTAATTTCTAGTAGACAATTTATCATCTCTAAGTGATGCATGACTTATCAATATTCCATTGATCTACAATAGTTTAATTTTATGTATGAGAAAATAATTTTTTTACCATTACTTACTTTAACTTACAATCATTTTCAAAGTTAAAGTATTAATTTCAACATTAATACTAATTTTAATTTTTTTTGTATATTTTAAAATTACTTCTAAAACACATACTTTTCAACTAGTATTATAAAATGCGTCTAAATGCTAAGATTTCTACATTTTTTTAGATACATTTTTGTAAAAAAATATTTTTAATAGTTATAAATTTTCACTCATTTTCAATACATTCCATGTATTTGTATTTTTCTCGACTTAGTCATTACGTTTTTTACTTTGTTTCTATATAATAATTAGTTCCATTTTTTAGCGCAGTAACGAATATAAATAAATGGTAAAAGACAATCGTACATGTCTAATTCTTTACAAATAATTTAGTTTACCAGTATAGAAGATATATACAAATATTTGGCCACTATAATTTTACAATGTGTGATAATCAAACAATTTTTTTTTACTAAATGTATGTGTCTTAAAGTTGAATCGACATTGTTATGACTGGCACGAAATGTAATGATAGATTACAAATCATAACGTAATACTCTATTTTTCTCTCGTATACTTTTGGGTTTATCCGTCCAAGTGGCAGAAGTGGGCTTGAGAACCATTAACGTGAATGTACAGATCATCTACTGCAATTTTCCTTAAAATAGCTCATGATGGGTCACTTTTGCCACCCCGAGTATCATATAAGGTGAATGTGCAATGGGTGAAAATGAGGAATTCTCAATTTGGTTAGCGGCCTTTAACAGATAGGCGAAAAATCCTAGGTTGTGTGAGTCGATTAATATGTTTTTTTTATCGGAAGACGCAATCTCGAATAATACTTGTTATATAATAATTAGTTTCATTATTATGTAGTCATTAGCCTAATTACTATTATTAGAAAATAATACTGAAGCAGAGATATAAACCAAATTATCACAGAAAAGTAGAAAAATCAGAATGTCATATTTAATATGAAAAGCCGTAAAAAATGTTATTGGACAAACTCTGAATAATCTTATATTATAAAAATAATGAGATAAACTGAATTCTTCTTTTGATAACATTGAAGATTTACACAAATTACTATAATGATTTATGTCGCCGTTAAAGATGGATACATAAATAAAACAAACATCACCAATTCGGAGACTCTTAAAGTAGACTTTCCCTTCATTGGCGGCCTCCATTTTTCTTTCCAATTGAACTGTTGCGACTATAAAAAAACTGTATGTTGAAATTCGCACTTTGGCGAAAAAAGTGCAAAACCACACACTTTGGCGAAAAAAGTGCAAAACCACACACTTTGGCAACAGCTAAGAACACTAACAATTTGCATATATATAGTGTAAAAGAAATAGCACCAAATAGATAAGTTTTGAAAATCAATATAAGAATAATAGTTTTTTCAAACTTTAGGTAAATAAATAATTTTACTGTCACATAATCAACTAGCTGTTGACGAAATTATAGATTGATACTTTTAACTTTGAATATACAGATTTCATAATCTGATTTTATGGATCTTTGTAATTAATTAAAAAATCTGGTAATTAATGATTTATAATTTAAATGTTATTTTTTTAATTAAATTAAGGGATAATTAATGATTGATTATATTTTCCTTCATATTAGTTAAAGTTTGTTAAATAAATATTTTTTAAATTAATGACATTATCAATATTGAATGTTCAGCAACTTTAAAGAAAAAATCAGTTTAGATTGTGTATCTTCTTTCTTCATAATATATAGGCAATTTTTGAAACTACACGGTTAAGTTCTTCGGTTATATACCTCTGATATATGTCATATTCTGAAAAATCATGGATAAATTGCATGTTGTTGTGCTCTTATTTATTTTCTTGTATGCAAACCGCATCTATGTGATAACTTGCTTATGTATTGAATGCTTAATCGCATGGAATGTGTTTGCTAATGACGTCTCTAATTTATGGTAGTGGATGATTATATATATATATGGACTTACATTATGGTTCATAAAAGAGAAACAATAAAGACATAAATAAATATTTAAAAGACTAGGTGTATGTTTATGTCATGAAAGGGGTGAGTGGAAAATGAGACACTAGGAACCGGTGGACCCGACAATGTTTAATGGTTAATGGTTAATGTTAATGAATTATCGTTTGACTTGTCCAACGATACTACCAAAGATCTGGTAGTCGAATATATTTTCATAATAATGGCTCACTGCATCTGATTGGCTAAACATTATACAAGTGAATTCGCGAATAATGTAAAGAAAAGAATGCAATGAAAAGTGTAAAGATATCTAAAGTAAAGAAAAGAATGTGATCAAAAGAATGCATGGAAAGAATGTAATGCTAATGCAATGAAAATAATGTGAAAATGATTTTCAAAGTGTATGTCAAACATAAGGCTTATGTTAATGATTTAAATGGACTTAGATGCATATGTGTTTTCTATGTATATAAAATTTTATTTACTGAGTATATTTTATACTCACCTCATTTTATATTAAAATTTCAGATGATGAATGATGGTACTGAATATGAAGAGTCTGGTTAGGCATTCTGGCACGTGATGAAAAATTAAGTTTAATTAGTTGAGTAATTTACTATTTAAAGTTGATTTTCATTTGTTATTTATGAAAGATCTTCAAAAATATTATTTAACCTTAATGAAGTTTTTCTATGAATTTATGATCTTAAATTTAAAAACGTGTTTTGAGTTTTCTTTAATAAATGTGTTACTTTATTAAATACTACAAATCACGAATTGATTTTAAAAGAAAAAAAATTGCCCTAGCTTCCGTGTTACATTAAGAAAATTATCGAAGTAACCTCAATCAACTTTCAGGGTGTTAGAGTGATGTGAAGTGTGTATGTAGGTATGTGGTTTTTGATTTCATTGTATGTTTGATTAAAGTTGTTGTAGGTGTGTAGATGAATATCTACAAGACCAAAATCAACAAATATTTTTATTTATAATTTTACAATTAGAAAAAGGCCCGACTATTTTTAAGGCTAATAATTGCATGAGCTGGAGTATATTAGTTATCATAGACTTTGAGCTTTCTATTACCATTATGGAATTATCTTACGTCTTTGATAAGACATTAAGTTTGGTAATGTCTTAATTTGTGAATGGGGGCATTGAAAATACTCTTGGTCTTTTGGCTACCCATGACCTTGATGTGATATTTAGCATGGTTTAATACCTTCTTTATTGTGAATGTGAGGTGATTTCAACCCTCTGGTAAATGTGAGGTGTTTCTACCCGAAAATTACCACAATAGTTTTCCTGTAATCTCCTCTTGGGACGATGTTTCTCTCCGAATAACAATTTTGCTCGAAGATCGTGACAATGATCTTCATGCACTCTTCCTCCAAATGGGGCTTCTTGTATCCTTCAAGTCTGCAAAAAACACAAATAAATACCTCCAAGATGAGGAGAACCGGGGAGTGTCCTCGTCGAGGTGCCACTAATGCTTAAGTTAGTCGATGGTCAATCCTTTAGAGTAACTTTTGTGAGGGAGAATAGACATATCTATTTTGACGATTAGTGATATATTTATACTTGATTCCTCAGGGGCGGAAGAAGCGTGTCAAATAAGCTTCTTGGAGGCATGTTGTAGAAGCTTCACGGGACATGAAACCTGTCATTGTCAGTCGTCGATTGGACGGAAAGAATGTGATTTGACATAAAGCGAGAGGCTTTTAATGTTGAAATGATTGTGTGGAGGCTATCCTGACACTTTGTCATGGCGATTGGACCTACAAGATATTACTTTCGGCAAGTAATGATGACTTCTTGCTCAGAGTCACCCGATCTCCTCTTGGTAATCACTATTTCTTGAGCTCAAATCTGTGTAACCCGAGCTCCACAGTGTCCGATCAGATGGTATCAGGAAAACTCCCATAACAAAATCTTAATGACATATTTATTTACCATGTTATCATGTTACAACCTTTCTTTAGTCACTATTATTTTAAAGAGTCAGTCTAATAAAGAAATGATAATTTTACAAAGCTTCACATACTATAACACTTCCTAAAAAATAAAAATAAAATTGAAACCATGAGAAAAATCCTACATATAAAAATTTGTGTAAAATTTACTTAGATTCTAACAAGAAAAAAAATTAATGAAATTACTTATGACCTTTTAAAAACTTGACTATTTTTTATTGTTACATAAAATTTGATAATGAGAAAAGATAATTATATAACAGTGATATGAATGTTGAGAGAATAATAATTAATGATGCATGAGATTAAGATGAAAATTTTTAGTAACGTGAAATTAATGATAATCGTTGGATAGGTGATGGATGACTATAATAAAACGACAATGATAAGCAATGAGAGGAAAAAGCAAATAGATGATCCATGTTCATTTTGGACACTCTTAATCTCTAGAGTCTTTATCTTTATTATATTAAAAGTGAGATGAGAAATATGATAATTTTTAAACGATTTTACCTACTCCTTATATCACAATTTTTAAATTATACTTTGGTCAATCTATTAATAATACATTATTACTGATTGGTTTTTCTTTTTTTATTATTCTTAATAATAGTGAAGCTTTTTATCTTATTGTTATTCCTAATTTAAATTATATTGTAAGACATGATTTTACTTTTAACATATATTTAGTTCATTTGTCATATAAAAATTTAAAAAAATAATAATTAAAAAAGTATCCTAAAGTGTGCGTATATGTTTTTTAAACATAACTAACATTATTTAAAATTTTCATTGAGTAAGGCTCGTGATTTTCATAAGTAATTATAATTATAGCTTTCAAATTTTATTTATAAATAAATATATTTTAGTGAATGTACTTTATATAATGAGATTATATATGTTTGGATCAATGT
Source organism: Datisca glomerata (assembly GCA_003255025.1). NCBI lineage: Eukaryota > Viridiplantae > Streptophyta > Magnoliopsida > Cucurbitales > Datiscaceae > Datisca > Datisca glomerata. Next base: position 865,214 of record QANY01003779.1, on the reverse strand, counting down.
GAATTAATATCTTTATCAATGTGTCGTTTATCATAAAGATTTGATACACATAATTCAATGATCATATGTAGATCAGTCTGAATTCTGAGTAGTCGTGAACTCCTATACATGTCTACTGGATCTTTTGATTCACTCGTTAAGATTTGTTTATAAAACATGCTAGTGACTTTTATTTGGAGATTCAGTGATATAGATGGTTGAGAACATGATCTTACAAGATTTGGAATCAAAGCTTTCCTAACGGATCGTATATTGGTTCACTTAAGTGTTAATTTTAGAACTGAATAGTTATTAAGCTCAAATTTATAATAAGATTATAAATTAGCCATTCACTAGTGGATTAATGGTACTTAAGGATCAAAAGGTAGTTAGAAGGATAAAACGGTAATTTTGACCAGTTCTAATTTACGAACAAATAATTGGATGGCAGGACTACATGAATTGATTATATCAGTGGACTTCATGAGAAGACTCTGTAATACATTGTATAATCACTAAGAGTTCAATTCCATTGTAAAGGTAAACAATCATCAGAGATGCCACGTGAGTAAACACAACCAATTAGAAACTGGAAGAGTGGATTGCCACCGTGACCAAGCAGAAAAACCATCCAAACTGTTGATTTCATCATGTCCCACCCAATGGTTCAGATTCAAGCAGTTGTTAGTTTAGATAAACTTAGTCTGAAATGATAAGCTTAATCTATGAGGTATATTTTGTTGATGCCTCTGATTTAGAGAGATTTAGCTAAATCTTGTAACTAATCAAGAGCCTATAAAAACAATTACATATTTTTTTTTCTCGAGAGCTCTCTCTCTCTCTCTCTCTCTTAATATTCTTATTCCTTTAGGGTCTGAGAAATTTTTTCTTTACATTTTGGTGGTTTTATTGAGAGTCTGAGAGGGTTTACTCAAGAAGATTATTGAAGATGCCTCGCACTAGATCACACGCTGCCAGGGAAACTAGAAACGATCCCATCCCTGCTGCCAACCCCCCAGATCAACCCGCATAGTTGACGGGAATGCATGACATGATTCAGTCCATTCTAAGCGAGATACAAGGGATGGGGAACCGTAACAGCGAAGCACTGCAAAAACGCATGGAAAATCGTGTAGGAGCAGATTTCCATACTGCAGTGGGAAATCGTGGAAACAAGAGCAAAAGTCAGCCATAAGACTGTGGCAAGGGAGAGCGAAGCAGAAAACTAGAACCAAGAGCAAAGGGAACAAACACGACAGCAACCGAAACCAGTAACCAGCCACAACGCCTATCACGAAAACTATGAAGCCACTTCACACGATAAGGGGAAATGAATCAACGATGAGAACTGACTCGTTCAGCCAGTCACGGAGCGGGTAATAGAAATGATGTTGGAACAGAAGATGCTCAAAATGAGGAAACTAGGAGCAAGCGGAGTGGCAAATTTGGAAACTTTAACTCGCTCCCCCTATGCCTGGAAATCCCATCCGCTCCAATACCAAAGAAATTTGTGGCCCCCAAGTTTAAATGTTAAGAAGGGAATTCAGATCATTTTGACCACCTACGTCATTTCAAGGAAGTGATGGCACTTCATCAGTATGAGGATGAAATGATGTGCTGAATGTTCCTAGCCAGTCTAGACGGGAATGCGTTAAAGTGGGACCACTCTTTACCCCCTTATTCAATTGATAATTTTACTAGAATGTTTTCTATTTTTCTAGAATAATACTCCACCTACCGAATGATGATGGAAGATTCATAACACCTCATAACGATTATGATTAAGAAAAAAGAATCATCATGGGAGTAAACACATCGATTCAATGATGAAATGGAAAAGGTGGAATACTGTGATGACTGTGTGGCTAGATTGGCATTCAGACGCAACCTAGATATCAACTCTCAATTATTTGAAGATCTGTCCAAAAATAAGCCCCTCACCATGGCAGAAACCTTCCTCCGAGCACAGACATACATAGCTCTTGAGGAAGAAAAGAAAAACATTCAAAAGTTGATTGAGCAACGGAATCTTGTGCATCGCAAGGATGATGGTAGCACGAGAACGGGAAAGCGTGGATCAAAACATTCTGAGAAGAAGGAAGATGAAAAGTAATGTGATTTCAGGAAATGACTAAGACTAGCTAGAGGAATCCACCCCAGGGATATGATATATACCCCATTGATTATCCCAGTAAATCAAATCCTTGAAGTTATCAAGGATGAACCTTGGTTGAAGCAGCCTCATCCCATTACAAAGGATGAACCTTGCCACTTTCATCGGAGTGTAGGTCATGAAACTTAGGATTGCTACCAACTAAAGGACTACGTTGAGAAGCTCATCCACGACGAACATTTGAAGGAGTACGTTCTAAGACGGGACCAACCAAAAAGGGATGAGAAACAGCAAAGCCCTAGGGATAAAGAACCATTGAGAATAGTGGAGACCGTTATTGCCATGACAGAATCAGAATGAGCAACCATGAAGGAAAGAAAAATCTATTACAAAACACCCACCCTCAAAGTAAAAGATGATCGAAAGAAAGCAGTTTGAAGTGTGCCGATTGTTTTTTATGAGGAAGACAACGAACACGGTGAGCATAATGACGCTCTTGTGATAACCATTCTGATTAGGAATTATTTACTGTGGAGAACGCTGATCGATAATGGAAGTGCTGTGAATATACTCTACCGTTCAACACTTGAGAAGATAGCGATAGATGCCCTAAACCTACGTGGCCTGAGACAACCACCCATAGGGTTCAACAGAACAATAACGTATTCTGAAGGAATTTTATCACTCCCGATACGGGCAGACCCATTCAACCATATCACTAATTTTGTGGTCATTGAGGCACGGTCTAATGCGATCCTTGGAAGAACTTGGGTTCACAAGATGAGAGATATTCCGTCGACTTACTACAATACATTGAAGTATCCATTGCCAAAATTAATACGAACAATATTTGGTGATCAAGCATCTGCTAGATGCTGCACGGTGTCGGCACTTGATTCCATAAAGAAGAACAATAACAAGTAGATATAGATGAACTGAGCGAGAACAACCCGAGATATGAAGCCAAAAGCGAGACTGAATCTGTAAACCTAGGATAAGAAAAACAATCGCAGTGGGAGCGGGACTATCTGAAGCAGAAAAAGAAGAACTCATTGAGTTCCTTAGAAAGAATGCTGATTCGATAACTTGTCATAAACTGAATGTTGATCCGTTTGTTAAACCTCTTAAACAGAAAAAGTGATGCTTCGCTCCCTAGAGAAAATGACAATAAAATAAGAAGTGGAAAAGTTGCTCGAAGTAAAGTTCATCAAAGAAGTCAGTTACTCAGAGTGGCTGGCAAACATCCGGGCATGAGCTCTTAAGTTTCATGGATGCTTATTCTGTATATAATCAGGTGAAAATGTTCCATACGGATCAAGAAAAAACATCATTTATCATTGATTTTGGAATATATTGCTACACTGTGATGCTTTTTGGTTTGAAAAATGCAAGTGCAACATATCAAATATGGGTTAATAAAGTCTTTGAGTAGAAAATCAAGAAGACGATGGAAGTGTAGGTAGATGATATGCTTGTCAAAGAAGAAAGAAGAGAAGATCACATTCGTAACCTGAAAGAAGCATTCTCTATCCTGAAAAGAAGCAATATGAAGTTGAATCCAAAAAACTACACTTTCGGAGTGGCAGCGGGAAAATTTCTGGGGTATCTAGTGAACAACAGGGGAATCAAAATCAATCCAGATCAGATAAAATCAATCACGGATGTGAAATCACTAGATACAAAAAAGAAAATCCAAAGCTTGATAGGAAAGCTGACGGCTTTAAATAGATTTATGTCCCAATTGACAAGTGCAGACCATTCTTCACCAAACTGAAGAAAAATTCTAGACAACAGTGAGATAAAGAGTGTGAAGATGCTTTACAAAAAGTAAAAGAGTATTTAACTTCGCAACCAATATTGTCAAAGCCCCTACCAGGAGAAGAACACTCTTTTTACCTCGCAGTGTCAGAAACCGCTGTAAGTGCAGCACTTATCAGAATGGAAGAATGGTGTCAAAAACTAGTTTACTTTGTGAGCAAGAGCTTTGCAGACACGGAGGCTTGATACGGGAAAATGGAAAAGCTGGTACTTGCATTGATGGTTGCTGTAAGAAAGTTCAAACATTATTTTCAAGAGCACACCATAAATGTGGTGACATAATTTCCAATAAAAAGCTCACTGCACTCGCCTGAGATATCCAGGAGACTTGAGAAATGGGAAGTAGAGCTTGGGGAATATGACATCCGGTATGCTCCTTATACTGCCATAAAAGCTCAAGTCTTGGTAGAATTCATTGAAAAATTTACATATGATGATAGAAAGCATGATAACATTAGATGAAAAAGAAGAATGTGCTTGGACTCTATTTGTAGATGGGGCGTCTAACTATCGTGGAGCCAAAGCAGGATTGGTGGTTCAGACTCCGTATGGAAACTTTCAAACATGCTTTGTCATATGGTTTCCAGGTGTCAAACAATGAAATAGAATACGAAGCATTATTGGCTGGGCTGCAGCTCATGATTGAGTTTAAGGTAACTAGAGTAAAAATATTTTACAATTCAATGTTATTTGCTAACCAAATCATAGGAAAATATAATGCGAAAGACATCCAGATGGAAGAATACTTGCAGAGCGCCAAAGAAATGCTTAAACTATTCAAAGACCATGAGATTACACTAATACCCATAGCAGAAAATTTGAGGGCAGATGCGTTAGCCAATTTGGGGTCGTCAGCACAAATCCCGTTTAGAAGAACAGTAATGGTGGAATATTTGAGCGTGCTAAGCACAAAGATGTTTGTGTAAGCGGAAGTCACAACGAAAAAGAATGTGATTGATTTGAGAATGAATATAGGGCAGTTCCTACTCAATCAGAAGCTCCCGAATACCTCAAATGTCTTTCCCCAACGGAAGCCCAATACGTAATGATCGAAGTACACGAGTGAATCTACGGGAGTCATTCTGGTGGAAGAACACTAGCCAACAAGTTAAAAATGCAAGAGGAAGTAAAGTCCTTTGTGAATAAGTGCGACAAATGCCAACGATACTCTCTCATCCCAAAGATGGCTCCTGAAGCATTACAAACACTCTTGAGCCCGTGGCCGTTTATGCATTAGGGAATTGATGTAGTGGGACCACTGCCGATGACTCCTACTTAGAAAAGATTCTTTCTAGTGGGACTGACTATTTCACAAAGTGGATAGAAGCAGAAACATTAATAAGAGTGTGAGAAGAAGAAGTAAGGAAATTCTTAAGGAAAAACATTGTATGTAGGTACGAGATCTCTAAAATACTCATTTCAGATAATGGGCTTCAGTTTACTAGAAATCAAGTGAAAAGCTTTTGAGGTGATCTCCAGATAAAAAATAGACTGTCAACTTCATACTACCCCCAGGGCAACAGACAGGAGGAAAGATCAAATAGAACAATACTGGAGAATTTGAACAAATGACTAAAAGCTACCAAATGGAAGTGGGTTGAAGAGTTTCCATCAGTTCTATAGGCGTACCACACAGCACCACAAGACTTGACCGGAGAAACACCATTTTCCTTGACATTTGGCGTTGAAACTGTCATACTAGTTAAAATTGGATAGCCCACTTTGAGATTAGAGGTGAACGAGGATACCAACGCCGAACAGATAATAACAATCTGGACTTTTTGGAGGAAAAAATAGAAGCCGCTCTGATAAGGATAGCCAATTATAATAAAAAAGGAGGAAGTATTTCCAAAAATGAGTCAATGGACGGCAGTTCCAAGCAGAATATCTTGTGCTAAAGAGAATTTTTCTATCAAATGAAGGAAAATTAGGTCCAAATTGGGATTGACCCTTCATAGTCAAAACGGCTGTAGGAAACGTGTCTTATTACTTAATGAAGAATGAGGGAAATGACTTACTAAAACCACGGAATGCTTTATATTTATGTAAATATTATGTGTAATTATCTTTAAAATAGTGAAGACATTTATGCCCGAGGTTTTTTCCTGTTAAGGGTTTTCCACATAAAAATCTGGTGTTCTTTTTTCTTTCAAAAATGGAAACGAACCCCTGATCTCACCAAGAGTTTATGTCCATAAAATCTTCTGCTTTCAAAAGGAAACGGAAACGGGCCCCTGAGCTCACCAAAAGCTTATGTCCAAGAAAGCTTCTGCTATTTAAAAGAAATGAAAACAGACCCCTGAGCTCACCAAGAGCTTATGTCCATGAAAGCTTCTTCATCTAAAGGAAATGGAAACGGACCCCTGAGTTCACCAAGAGCTTATGTCCATGAAAGCTTCTACTTTCCAAAGGAAACGGAAACGGGCCTCTAAGCTCACTAAGAGCTTATGTCCATGAAAACTTTTACTTTCTAAAGGAAATGGAAACGGACCCCTGAGCTCACCAAGAGCTTATATCTATGAAAGCTTATAATTTCTAAAGAAAACATAAATAGGCCTCTATGCTCACTAAGAGCTTATGTCCATGAAAGCTTTTGCTTTCTAAAGAAAATAGAAACGGGCCCCTGAGCTCACTAAGAGCTTAAGTCCATGAGAAATATTGACTGCAGCACTACCCTCTAAAGAAAACCACAAAGGAAATAAGTTCTGAAAGAAGAAAGAAAAAAGAAGGGAGTAGGAAAAAATTTAAAAAAAAAAACAATTTACTAAAGGAAATATCAATTAAGATTGCTAAAATGCCTTTCTCATTGATTATAAGGGGAAAATTACAAAAAAAAAGACAAGGAAAGCCAAAAAGAAAGAAGCCTAGACTAGTATCATTTCAGGATCCCCCTCAGGGGCAGCCATTTCAGAAACATGAACGGGAATGGCAGCAGACGGTGATGCTGGAGCAGGAGGGTCTTCTGTTGAAGCACCCACAAAGTCCTCAACTTCTGGAATAAGAGGTTGTCTGGGAGCACGATTTACCATTGCGTCCTTGTAGCCTGCGTTGTAGAACATAATCTCTCTTTGCTCAAACATAGCTTGATACTCAGCATCAGAAGTAGCCCCCATCTCAATGGCCGCGTCTCTTACCTTTTCAGCTTCAACCCTGGCCAACTCAGCTTTAACAAAAGGCTTTCTTTGCTGACTCAAGGGCTTCCACTAGCCTCCTCTATTCTACAGCAGCAACCTCAGCATCGTGTGCCATCTTCTTCAAAGCCCTTTGAACTCAATCTCGTTGGCCACATACTGCTCTTTCTCAGCTTGGAGACGAGCATTTGTGGAGTTAACTGACGAAATCTCCCTCTGGAGTTTGGACAAGGCTTGGTCGCGTTGAGTGTGAAAATCTTCAAGAGCGTTGTGATGGATAAAATCTTGGAAAAAATAGAGAAATATACAGAGTAAGAAAATTATTCATCTTTAAAAAAAATCTTACCCGCATCAAGTTGTGGCTTAGTCTGCTCATAAGATTGCCGATTGGGAGCCTCATCAACATGTCATTGTCAGAACGAAGACTAAATGTCGCGTGGGATGACATGAAAAGCAACTGGATCATTCAAAAAGAAGACATTGTTCCCTGAAAGGGAACATTATAGACACGTCTCAGCTTCCACAGAGCGAGTGGAGGAGCTACAACATCTCCAGATCCCAAAGTAGGAGTGTTTGTAATGGCTACGGGCATAGTAGAGGATGCCGTATGAACTGGAGGATGAGATAGCTCAGAGCTCGGGGGAGCCTCGATCCTCAGAACGGGCTCATTGGGAGAGAAATTAGCAGTGTCAGGAGCGACAACAGCAAGCTCTGAACGGGAAGAGTTAGAGGTGTCAGTGCGGGTCCTTTTCTTTACATGACCCATAAATTTCCTCCGCAAAATCTTAACCATTAGTATACCAGCTGGGGCCTGATTAAATAACTCTTGGTGATCTGAAGAGCTCAAACTAGATTGATTAGGATCTGAATAGAAAGAGGGAATGGGAATCGATGAAGAACGTGCTAGTATCGGGGCAACATTATCGATAAGTGAGACAAAAATTCGAATTCGTAAAATTAGATAATTAAATTATTATTAGATAATATTTTGGATCAACTAAATCTATTATTTGTAAAATAACAGATAATTTAGTATGTAGGGGTAATCATATATATTAATTTTGAATTAACTTCTATCTGGATATTTATCAAATTAAAACAAATATTTAATTTACAGTAATTGCCACATGTCAATCACTAATTGGGTATAAGATATTGACATAGACTATTATAGTGCCACATGACACTATAATAATGGGGGTGTAACTCTTGTAGTGCTATGTAGCATTGTAGTTGTGCACCATTATATAGTCGGTCCTACTATATTGGATAATTTGAAATTAAATATTAATTTTAGTTTTTTATTATCCCTAAATATCTGATACGTCATTATCTAGAATAAGATATAGATTTTATTCGTATGGCCTAATTTGATCAATCAGACAATTGTGTTGTGAACATAATTGCTCAGAGTGATTTTCCTCTACGATTAATAGTTAATCAAATCTTTTAGAGAATCGTCCACAAAAGTCATTCTCAGTAAATTTCTAAATCTCATGTGTTGAGAAGATCTAGAGAGAAAATGTGTCTTGTAATATTCTACGTGTCCATATACATCGTAGTGCGTTGAGGATTGAATTCAAAGATCTTGGAGTGGATCTCAGAGTCTACTGATCATTGGAACGGTTTCGTTGGACGAATGATCGATCGGTTTGGCAAGGACGTTTTATTAAAACTACAAGATGTATATGATTCTTAATCTTGTATGTTGTAGATTTAATATATAAATATATATTCGATCCTGACTGATTGAAAATAATTTTAAATAAAAATTTTTTGATGATAACCCTATCTCTATCTATTATCCCTTTAAATTTTGAAATTAATCTAATTTTAAAATTAAATATTAATTTTTAATTTTATGAAAATTAGAAATTAATAAGTTGATTGACTTTGACCCAAGTTTGATCAAATCAAATCAAATATTTATTTGACTAAGTTAAAGTCAACTAATTTTAAAGAGATGATTATAGAAATTAATTTTAATTAAGAAAAATAATTTTCTTAATTAAATAGAATCTTGTTCAAATCTTGAAGATTATGAAGATGTAGGAGGATAATACAATATTAAGAAAATATGTATTCTTGAAGTCCGCTTTATAATTTTATTTCTTTATTTCAAGGGTTGCAATTTAGAAATACTCAATATTCACCCAATCCATTATTATTTTAATTAATTTTTAAATAATTATTTTAATTATTATGTTTTATAACATGTCCATGTATTAGTCGATCACATGCCATACATGAAAATCCAACATAGTTTTATTTGATCATGCATCTCATCAATAAAAACATGATTTATTAGGATTGTCCTAATATGTTTATATACATTATTTTTGGAAATCAATAGCAAGTAAACTGCTAGATTTTAATTAGTTAAAATTTGGTAATCACACCACAGTAATGGTTATAGTAACCTTTACGATAACCGATTTTAGTAAAAAAGTTTTATTAAAGTTTGATGAATATAATTAATTATTTAATCTAAGTTCACCTTATTATGACTTAGGCACTTTAGAAGGTTAAATGAACTTAGACCAATGAGATTGGCCTAATTGATTATTAAATATTCATAGAGTTATTATTTTAACCATTGATTTATTTGGAATTAATTAATTAAAGATGGAACACATAATCCTAAAATAGTGAGTGGGAGAAAGTTGAAATGTCAATATAACTTATGGTCTCCATCATTAGTATAACACTATGAGGTGCAACAGGGGCCTCGAGATAACTTTGTTTTCATCTCCCTAAGGAAAATTTCGAGCTGTACCAATACCAAGGTTGGACTTCTTAAGAAGATAGGAGGAAGTGATGTGGTTTAGTTTTGACCGACCCTAAGGCAACATATTTTAAATTAAGTCATGGAATCCAAAATAATGGCTTACACTCACAAAATCACAATTAAGCTTTCATGTGGATAGTTGTGACTTGACCAAACAAGCGATACCTTATTGTTAAAAGAAAAAAGTATGAGATATTTTAAGTTTTAATTAATAAAGATGAGAATGTCTCATAGACAGTCTGAGGTTAATCTGACTGACCCTAAGACAACACATTAATCATTGGGTTGTTTTATTGTGATTAGTAAATGTAAAAATTTTGTGTTTATTATGTTACATCCGTGCATCACGTTTATTTTTCAAATTCTAGATATTTATCAATTATATTGAATCTTGTATGTTTTAAATTTCAGTTATCATTATTATGTCTACCATGGGCAACCTTGTTACTGCTTTACTCGCTCATGAGAAATTGAATGGTGATAATTTCGTACGTTAGAAATCAAATATGAACTTAATGCTGATTTGTGAGAACTATAAGTTTATTCTTACTGAGGAATGTCCTGAGGAGCCCACTACTAACAACCCTAAGAATGTTATGGACACATATGATGTTTGGATCATATCAAGCAACAAGGCGAAGTGCTACATGCTTGTGAATATGAATGATGTTCTGAGAACCAAGCATGAAAGTATGGAGACTTCCTATGAGATTAAGCAATCTCTATAGGTGATATTTAGGCAGCACTCTAATCAAAGTCGTCATGAGGTCACTAGGAGCTATATGACGACTAAGATGAGAAAAAAGGGTAATTCTGTGTGAGAACATGTTTTGAACATGATCAACATAATGCACAAGGAAAAAGTACATGGGGCGACCATTGATTAGCGGACTCAAGTTAGCATTATACTTGAGTCGCTCACACAAACTTTTTCTACGTTCATGACCAACTATGCTATGAATAAGTTACAATTCAATATGTCCCAATTGTTGAATGAACTGTAGACCTTTGAGTCATTCAACCTTAGAATTACCACAGAGGGCGAGTAAAATGTTATCGAGCAAAAACCTTTTTCCACTGTTCAAAGTAGCAAGAGGAAGAAGATCAATGGTAAGGGAAAATGTAAGAACAAGAAAGGGAAGAAAGTCAAGACATTGCCAAAAGCCAAGAAGAATAAGAAAGACAGCAAGCCCAAGGGAAAATGTTTCCACTGTGGGGTTCAAGGTCATTGTGACCTCTTTATATCTCCATTCTACATATTTAATGATGAGATTTTGATCACCGAAATAATGATCTCTTAATTTTTTGTATAAAAGTATATTCATTTTGTTAAAATTCTATCTTTATGTTTCTAGGTGACTAATACCTTGTACCCTTAATGTTGCGTGCCATTTATTGTAGCATTTAATAATGCTACAGTAGCTTCTCTCTAGATGTTTTCTGTTAACATTTTTTTTACAGATCTCATTTAGGAGATGCAGGAAAGTTCATGATCTTATGTTGGTTAAAGAAATTAATGTATAGTGCCGCATTAGAGGGAAACCCTTAGGGCTTCAAGTAGTCTTGCCTTTGGAGGTTTGAGAAGTCTTGTCATTGCTTCTAGCTCCCCATCATTAATTGGAGCAATTTTGCCCTGCATATCGGATAAAGAAGAGAAGATTAGAGTGGTTGGTTGTCGCTTCCCCTCCATCCCATTATAGTCTTGTGTTAATATTTATTTCTCCTGTTAAACTAATAAAAGGAACAAAAAGGAAAAAGAAACTGGATTTCTTATACTTGGTATCTCCCATTAACAAAGGAAAATGGAAGTGTCTTTTCATTCTTTATCTTCCTCTTATTCCCTTGAAGGAGGTGAATTTATAATATGTTGTGCTTCCCTAAAAGAAAAAAAGTTGTTTAGATTTTTCTTCTGGCAATGATCTTTGTCTTCCATTTAAGGTTGCTCGAGAGACCAATGAAGAGCTTCAAAACATCAAGGCTATTCCATCTGTCAGTTTTGATGTTGGAGCAATACTCTCTATTGCGAGGATGTGTGTTTTTCAACTTTGTAAAGTCTTTCTAGGTTTTAAGCCTTCAAGTGATATAATATAGATATATGATACTTCAGTAATTTTACAAAATATTTGGCTAGTCTTTACCTGCAAGTTAGTTATGTTATTTCCATTTTAAACATATTATGGTGATACTAGCTATTTTCATTGATTAGACAAGTATATAGTGAATATGAGATCACTAGAATTGAAGCATTGCATTGGATTTCAACACTACTAAACATACATCGTACTGAGGTAATTATGCTCAAGTCAAGCAGTACTTATATTTATTATTTCATTGATAAGAACAGTCGTACTTTCATTATTAACCTGCATATTATGTTTGTTATATTTTTTAGGAAAACTTTTGGTATTTCTATTTATGAGAGCCCACTTAAGGTTCTTAAGATGTGGTTCTACTTTCAGTTACGGCTAACAAAAGAATATTACTTTATTATTTTGTATTCCTTTTCTATGTCTATCTGCCCTGTGATGTCTTATGTACTAAACCAAATAGAGGATTTTGTGTACCAAACCAAAATAGAGGATCTTATATGCATTTTGAACCGAGATTTCAGGTCTCTTCTTTTTCTCTGTATTGTCTTTTAGTGTCAAATTAGATATATGTTAGTGATGATCGAATGGAATATTAAGATAGATAAGCAAGACTTGATGAAGTTTCAGTTTCCTATAAGATAAAAAGATAGATAATCAATACTTCAATATAAACTGCATTGGTCTTTGTGATTAAAATTTTTTTATCAGTAAAAGTAATTATTTATAAACAAAAGAACTCCTTTATGATATTAATTTTAAGTTTGATAAACAAAAAATTTATGAAGTTTCAATTACCTATATAAAAAGATAGAAGAGCAATACTTAAATATAAATTGCATTGGTCTTTGCGAATATAATTTCAAATTTGATACATACAAAGACATTTTTTGACTTGTGCATAAATATGTATGATAATCCATTTATGTACAATTTGCCCGTCTCTTGAATCCTAATCTACAAATAATAGAGTTACTTCGAGCCTGCTTAATTTGATAGTTACTCAAGCATATATGCATGGATGTATCGATTGCAGATATTTAGGGAGTCTCTTGGTTTATAGGAGTTCCCATGGACAACAATGAAAGTTGTCCATGCTGTGACCACTACGTATAAGGTGTTTGTTCGCATTGAGGAAATAAAAAGCTAGGACATTTTGTATGTGAATGCATATGTGATCTCCTATCAGTATGAAAGACTAGAAAAGAAAACCAGTTTAGGTATTACTGGGAAGATTAGGGAATTAGTTTGGTCTCTTGGAGTGTTTATTTTATTTGTCTAAACTTCTGAAAATTTCTCTCTTTTTTTGTCAGATTAATTCCTCGTCAAACACTAATCTTACCTATAATTGGTCTTAACTTTTTTGAATGACATATTGATACCCTTCTTAAAGCACTGTCATATCCTTCTAACAAGGTAATCATTCCCTCAAAGCATGTGTATTGACATTTCGATATGAAATTTAATGAGGATTATTTTTTTATAATTGTTCTTCTTAATTATTGTTGAATAATTTATATAAATATCTGAAAATTCCATATTCATTAATGAGACTATGATTTTGTATTAGTACAAGAGGATTTAGATCATAGACAATGAATAAAATTGTCAGCAACATATTAAAGTATGAAATTTTTAATGAGTGGTTGCTAGTAGGATTCACTAAGCATTATGAATACGTGAGATCTAGATCTATATCATTGATGTGGATAGATATCTTAATAAATATACTTTATATAATCAGATTATATATGACTTGACCGATGTGAATTAATATCTTTATCAACATGTCGTTTATCATAAATATTTAATACATATAAATTCGATGATCTTATATAGATCAGTCTGAATCTTGAGTAGTCATGAACTCCTATACATGTCTACTAGATCTTTTGATTCACTCGTTAAGGTTTGTTTGTAAAACAGGCTAGTGACTTTATTTTGGAGATTTAGTGATATTGATGGCTGAGAACATGATCATACAAGATTTGGAATCCAAGATTTTTTAACGGATCGTATATTGATTTACTTAAGTGTTAAGTCTGGAACTGAATGGTTATTGAACTCAAATTTATAATAAGATTATAAATTAGCCACTCACTGGTGGATTAATGGTACTTAAGGATCAATAGGTAATTAAAAGGGTAAAATGGTAATTTTGACCAATTCTAATTTACGAACCAATAATTGGAGGATAAAACTACATGGAATTACTATATCAGTAGACTACATGATAATACTATGTAATTACATTTGATAATTACTAAGAGTTCAATTCCATATTTATAGTGGAGTAATAAATGAATTAATAAATAAGATTATTTAATTAAAAAGTTTAATTAATAATCTGGTTTATTGAAACTTAAGATTATATGTTCATGATTCCTAAGTCACCTCTATACTACGATGTCTAGGGTGTGAATATTTCAGGACAAGAGAAAATGACTAACTTGCAAAAGAATTTTTATTCTTGGGAAAATACATAATTATGAGATGATTATGTGTGATTAATTAATTAAAAATTAATTAATTAAATTATTTATATATATAAATTTGATTTTTGAAATATATATATATATATCGATAAGTGAGACAGAATATCTAATTTGTGAAATTAGATAATTAAATTTTAGTAGATAATATTTTGGATCAACTAAATATTATTAGATAATATTTTATGAAATAACAGATAATTTAGTTGATATAGATAATCAAATATGTTAATTTTGAATTAACTGATAACTGGATATTTATCTGATTAAAATAAATATTTAATTTATAGTAATTATCATGTGTCAATCACTGATTTAGTTTTAGAGATTGACATGGACTACTGTAGTGTCACGTGGCACTACACTAGTGGGGGTGCAACACTGTAGTACATGTGATAGTGTAGTGCGCATCATTATACAGTGGTCCCACTATATTGGAGAATTTGAAATTAAATATTATTTTTAATTTTTAATTATCCTTAAATATCTGATATGCCATTATCTAGAATAAGATACAAATTTTATTTGAATGGCCTAAGTTGATGAATCAGTTGATCAATCAGAGAATTGTGTTGCGAATTCAATTGCTCAGAGTGATTTTTCTCTAGGATTAATAGTTAATTAAATTTCTAAAAGAATAATCATCACTTTATTTTAGAGGATCGTCTCACAAAAGCACTTCTTAGTAAATCTCTAGATCTCATGTATTGAGAATATTTAGAGAGAAAAAGTGTCTTGTAATATTTTACGTGCTCACACACGTCCTAGTGCTTTAAGGATTGACTTGAAAGATCTTGGTGTGGATCTTAGAGTCTACTGATCGTTGGAACAGTTTCGTGGAACGGATGATCGATCGGTTTTGTAAGGACACTTTATTAAGACTACAAGTGGTATATGATTTTTAACCTTGTATGTTGTAGATTTAATATATAAATATATAATGAATCCTGACTGATTGAAAAGAGTTTTTAATAAAAAAAAATTGTTATCGTGGTGGTGTGCAATTTTGTTTTATTAAAAGATTTGACTTTTATTAAAAGTTTAATTTTTTAAATGGTCACGTGCCACACGCTTCCGCCGCGCACGCGCCATGACGACCAACATTAAATGGCCTAGGTGTTGAGTTTGACTCAGTAGTAGTCAATGTCATTTCTCATGCTGATGAGCTTTCAATTGAAGAATTGCATGCTCTTTTAATGAGCCATGAGTGTAGGATGGAAAGAATTAATGCAGATTCTAAGCTAAACATCATATATTCCATGTCTGCGAAAATTTTAGTAGAGGTAATTATTCTGGAAGCAATGGAAATCACAATGCTCCTGGAAATTATGGAATAGGAAGAATCAATAACTCACAGCAAAATTTTTGTGGTGGCTTCAATGGTTTAAGAAGAGGAAGATGAGGTTTTAATGGTGGAAGGAGTTCAAACATGCTAACTTGTCAAATCTGTGGGAGAATTGGACATAGTGCTCTCACCTGCTACTACTACCATGGAAAAGACAGAGGCTATCATCAAGTGCAAGGATCTTTCTCTATGCCTTATCAGGAACAAACAAGATTTGCTCTAACTGCAATGGTAGCAAATTCTGAAACCAATTCTGATCCCAATTGATACATGGATAGTGCTGCGACTAATCATATCACAACAGGCCTAAACAACCTCCATTTGCATCTAAGTATAATGGTAAGGACAAACTGATGGTGGGAGATGGTAAGGCTCTAAAAATACTCACATTGATTCATCTTTCTTGCCTATACCTAGTAAATCCATGATCTTAAAACTGAAATCCATGCTTAGAGTACCTTCTATTAAGAAAAACTTAATCAATATTTCACAACTTACTAAAGACAATCCAATTTTTATTGAATTTCATGTTGGTTATTATATTGTTAAGGACGAAGCATCAAAGAGAATACTCCTTAGAGGGACACTGAAGGAGGACCTGTATGAGTTGCTGTTTCCCCGGAAAGAAAGAGTTACTGCTTTAACTTGCCAATTCATCACAACTATTCATGCATTCAAGTCTAAGTAAGATTCAAGTTTCTCTTTTAATAGTCTTATATCTGTTTCAAGCAAGCCTCTCATGTCAATTCTAAATAATGTTGTCTCTAATAATGTTGTTAGTAAGTCACTAAATTTGAATAGCCAAAGTCATCCAGTACAAGCTATTACTTCCTTGATAGAGATATCAATATGAAAGTTTGTACTAAATTAGTAAATTGTAATCCTTCTGTTGTATCAAATACAAATCAAACTTTTGATAACATATTTGTTGCAAGCTTGTGGCATTTAAAACTTGGACATCCATCTCTCAAAACCTTGCAGGTTGTACTGAAACTATGCAATATTAATGCTTCCACTCATCATATTCCATTTTATAGTTCCTGTCCAAAAGGAAGGAGTCATGTTCAACATCATTCTTTATCTGAAACTCATGCAACCACACCTTTTTCTTTTAGTCCATACAAACTTGTGAGGACCAACCCTAATTTACTTTAAAGAAAGATTCAAATAATTATTTTTCTTGATGACTATAATCGTTATACATGGATGTATCCTTTAAAAGCCAAATCAGAAGCATTTAAGACTTTTCTCAGTTTTAAAACCTTTGCTGAAAAACACTTTGGCAACCTTATAATAGCCCTACAATCTGATTGGGGAGGTGAATATAGGGTCTTTGAGAAATTTCTGATTTCAGAAGGCATAGAATTAGACATTCATGCCCACACTCTCATAATCAAAATGATAGGACTGAGAGGAAGCATAGACATATAATAGAGTAAAGATTGAAGTTGCTTGCCAAGCCTCAATGCCATTTTCCTACTAGTGGCATGCCTTTCTTATCTCTGTTTATCTAATTAACAGGCTGGCCACACAAGCCTTGAATGGTCAATCTCCATATCAGGTTCT
The DNA here is from genome assembly GCA_003255025.1 of Datisca glomerata. NCBI lineage: Eukaryota > Viridiplantae > Streptophyta > Magnoliopsida > Cucurbitales > Datiscaceae > Datisca > Datisca glomerata. The sequence continues at coordinate 847,895 of QANY01003779.1, read as the reverse complement.
ATTTGGCAAAACTCCAAACTACCAATACCTAAAACCATATGGGTGTGCCTGTTATCCCTATCTCAAGCCTTACAACAATCACAAGTTGAAATTTAGGAGTGATTTATGTGTTTTTCTTGGTTACTCTCCTTCTCATAAAGGCTATATGTTTTTGCAAGCTTTTGTTAAGTTTACACAGCAATCAATGTCATCTTTAATGATTTTTCATTTCCCTTTGTCAATGGTTTTACAATGATGGATTTCCTAACTAATGAAGTTAATCATAGTGCTTGTTACGACAATGTTTTTAACTATATTCGTGTAAGAAGGCTCGACCGTCGTGAATTTTGCAAAATACCACGATTATAATTTTTTATACCATGATGACAATTTTGCAAAAGATTGTCTATTTACTTTGGTCCTAATAGTTAATATCTACCATCGTCAATACTGCTCTTTAATCTACATATCTACCGTCATCTATCGTTTCATTATTTTGGCCAACCTTACCATGAAAATTCGTCCTAACCTAGATACATAGCTCTCAAGAATATCAAATGAGTAAAAAAACACCAAACAATAAACTTTCAAATATTCATTTTAAAGTTTGCAATAACAACAAAACTCAAAAAAAATGAACTCAATAAGAAAGTATAATTCACGATTATACTTATCTACACATCTAACATATAAGAACAATGTAATTTTCATATATGGGAAACATTAACAAGCTCATAGGGAATAAAAAAAATTCTAGTTCCTGTGATTTTATAGAGATCTTCTGTGTCCATTTGCTTCTAAGATATGACTTTCTTATTGTTTAGTAGTCCAACCTGTAAAAAATACAAAAAAGTAAAATAACACTCTTCACTCTAGGAAGAAAGTAAATTACCCTTCAAAATCAGGTAACTGTGTTTTAGTATCAAAATTTCACGCTGCAAAATTAGTTGAATAAATGTGATTAAGCTTCAGCTTCAATGTCATTAACAATCACACCTCTGTCCAGCATCGCACGAATCTAATAATCTAAAAAATGAATAAATGTGAGTCAAAATAAGGATTTAGATTAAATATGCAAGCTTGAATTCTTATTAAACAGAAAAGAACATGAAAATTAACCTTCAAAATGAGGTAGCACTCTTTTTATGTCAAAACAGAGTGTTTGAGTGTTTGATGTTGCATTTTAATCTTGTTTAATCATGATCTTATATTACTTAATTGTTTATTTGATTTAATTAAATTTAGATCATATAGTTTTGATTTTTTGAATATCTGTGACACTATGTTAATGAAAGTGTGAGTATATTACTTTCTGAAAATTTTGTAATTCATGTTATAGGGTATATAATTATAAAATATATATAGTATATAATATTATACTATATAATCACTACAAGAAAATGGTCTTTTAACGATCAAAATTTTAACCACGAAGTTAAATTCATGGCTAAAAGTCCTTTTTAGCGACCGACATTTTAGTGGGTCGCTAAAGACTAGAAAAATCACCCTGGAAAATCCAAGAGGGTGTGCAACAAGTATTGTGTGGGCTCTTGCCGATGAAAATTAAATTTGTCGGTAAATATCTTATTTTTAACGACCAAATTATAAATTAGTCGGTAAAGGTCTACTTTTGCTGACGAACTAAATAATTCATCGTAAAAGGTTGTCACAAAAATGATGTCATTTTGCTGAATGAATAAAACCCTCTCATTCCCCTTGTTTCTCTCACCCTACGTAGTGTTCCCTCCCTCTCACCCCCTCGATCAATAGAGCTCCACCTTCATCGTATGTTGCAGAGTTATCCTCCTTCTTTTTCGTTGTTTGTCACCAAGGTTTAGGTAAGTAATCTTCTTCCTTCTTCTTGTTTTTCAACCATACTTTCTTCATTTTAAAAGCTAGGGCTTTGCTGTTACAGTGGTGTTTTGAGAAATTGATACTTGGGGTCCCGAATTTTTGAAGATATTTTCAATTTGGAGGTTTTGCAGGTATGTATAAACTCAATTTTGTTCATTTTTGGTATGGAAACTAGAAAATTTTAGTTTTTTTTGTATGGTTTTGTGCAATTTTGGAGTTTTATGAAATTGTGTGTTTTTGTCGATTCTCTATCCACAAAGTATGTAATCTTCAGATTCTACATAGTCTCTTTTTTCTTATTCATCTTCTTTAGCTCATTCCTCACTATCACTGCAAATTGAGGCCTCACCTCCATTTTGATCATAATAAATTCTCCTTCATCCTAACACTGAATTATCTTCTGTCATTCTTTGATTTATGTAGCAACATATTCTGATTTCCCTTAATCTATATGAATTGGGAAGTTCACTAGCAATTACACACATAGTTGTCTACAAATCTCCACCAGTTTATGTAGACGGAAAGAAACAATATTATCACAAAAACATAACATACACGCTCTTTTTTTTGCGTGACCCCATTTGCTTACTGGCTAACAATGATGATACATGGAAGGGTATGGAAAATAAAGAAACAATAGCATGCCTAGTTTATTCTTCTCTATCTTTTCATACTAAAGGCTTTAGTTTAGTAAACTTCTAGTTAAAAGAAATCAAGTTTTAGTGGGAAATGAACTATACTTGGAGGCAAAGAAAACTCTTGTCCAAATAAAAATTGTGTCCATAGTCCTTGTCTAAGCAGGAATTCTAGTCAAAGATGTATTAAGTTAAGATTTCTTCCATGTATAAGGCTACAACTAAACTTTTAAAGCAAATCACGAATTTCAGAAACTATAGGAGACTTCATATGAGGGGAAGTTACAGATTCAAGTAAACAAACCTATAGATGCAGACCTATCATATGCCATAGGCTAAATATAATATTGATGGACACAACATAACATAAACTCATTTTAGAGATCTGAAGAAAAATATGTGAATATTACCCTTCTATTTATAACTATTTTATTTTATTATGCACTTGAATCATCTTTGTTTTTTATTTATGTTTCCCTCTTAATTAATTTTGCGTTTTACTCTCTTTAATTTTGTGATCTTTTATTGAGAGTTTCTCTAAATAGTTATTTAATTTATATAGTGCAAAAATGGCCAAGAGTTGGATAAAAAGTTCTAATAGATTGTCCAATAAGTATATTGATGGTATTTCACAGTTTATGAGTGTGACCAGTAATTATCTCAATGTAGAGGGAAAAACTCATTGTCCATGTAAAAAATATCTTAATTCAAGACAATTGTCTTCAATAGAAGTTAAAATGCATTTATGCCAATATGAAATGGCATTGAACTATGATCGTTGGGTGTTTTATGGTGAAGAGATACAAAGATATCACCATTCACCAAATATGGAGATGAATAGTACTACATCTCACCTTGGTGGTGATGATGATGATGATGGTGATAAGATGAGATAAATTTTAGATAACATGTGTGGTTTTGTTGGGATGAAGATGAATGGTGAACGAGTTGAAGAGGATAATACTGATAGAATAAATTTAAATGCAGAGCCGTTAAACAGATTAAGTGATTTTTTTAATGAAGCCGAAGAATAACTTTGTCCTGATTATCAAAAGTATACTTCACTATCTTTTATTGTGAAGTTGATGCATATCAAAGTGCTTAATCATTGAAGCAATAAGTCATTTCACCAATTACTTGAAGTTTTAAATGGTTCTCGTCCAGTAGGCTAAAAAATTCCAGCCTCTTATTATGAAGCCAAACAAATTGAGAGATTTAAGGTTGGGATATGACACCATTCATTCTTGTAAACATGATTATGTTTTATTTTGGAAAGAGAATGAAGGAAAAGATAAATGTCCTGAATGTGGTGAACGAAGATATAAAATGGATGATGGAAAGAGTAAGAAAGTTCCCAAAATTATTTTACGTCATTTTCCTGTTATACCCAGACTTTAGAGATTGTTCAAGTAAAAATACACATTGTTTGATATGAGATGGTACGAGGAGAAACGTGCCAACGTTAAAGGTGTATTGAGACATCCTACTTATTTAGAAGGTTGGAAGGATTTTGATAAGTAATATAGTTGGCTTGTAGAAGATGTTTGAAATGTAAGAATAGGACTTGGAACGGATGTATTTAATCCATTAAATAATATGAGCAGCTCATATAGCATGTGACCAGTCATGTTAGTACCTTATAACTTTCCTCCATGGAAGTGTATGCAAGAAACATTCTTTATGATGTCGTTACTAATTTCTGGTCCTAGATCACCTGGTAAAGATACTAACGTGTATTTGCAGCCATTGATAGATTAGTTAAAATAATTGTGGGATGGGGTGCAGATATTTGATGTCACTTTTGGACAATCTTTTTCTGTGCATGTTGTTGTGTTGTGCATAATAAATGACTTTCCAGCGTATGGAGATTTGTCTGGTTGGAGCATGAAAGGGTACTTGGCATGTCATGTTTATAATGAAGATGCATCTTCGTTGAAGTTGTGAAGTAAAATATGTTATATGTGACATCGATGATATTTTTCTTGTAATCATATGTGGCGGAGGAGTAGATTGCATGACGATAAACAAGAGTTTCGTGATGCACCAAGAAAGTTGACATGAGAAGATACATTGAGGTAGTTAGATCAAATTCAATTTGTCAAGTTTGGTAAAAATCCAAATAAGTTAGACAAAAAAAGAAAGCGTCCTTTAGATGGTCTTAATTGAACTAAGAAAAATATGTTTTTTCAACTTCCATATTGGTCTAAGTTGAAAATTAGACACAAATTGGATGTCATGCATATTAAGAAAAATATTTGTGATAATATATTAGGTACATTGTTAAATATAGAAGGAAAAATAAAAGACACTTAGAAAGCTTGATTGGACCTAGCCAGTATGAATATAAGAAAAGAACTACACATTTTGAACTGAAATAGAACAAATATTTTAAACCGCCTGCGTGTTACACATTGACAGTAGAGGAGAGAAGAAAATTTTGTGGTTTCTTAAAGTTAGTCAAGTTTTCAGATGGTTTCACAGTAAACAGATCACGATGTATCAACCAAGCTAAGGGTAAGGTTTTAGGATTGAAAAGTCATGATTGTCATGTTTTACTGCAAAGATTTTTACCAATTGGGATTCATGGTTCATTGGGTAAAGATCTGTGCACTGCTTCGGTTGAGCTGTCTAACTACTTCAAAGAATTGTGCTAGAAAAAACTAAACATTAAGGACTTGGATTTTCTTAAAGACGGAATAAGTTTGATCCTGTGTAAGTTAGAAAGGATATGTCTCCCAATTTTCTTTGATGTTATGGTACATTTGACAGTTCATTTATCATAAGAAGCGAAATTTTGTGGTCATGTTGGTTATAGTTGGATGTACCCAATTGAAAGGTATATCTCTTAACTTTTCTTTTACTTACCCATCAAATATTTTGTGCACAATGTAATTGTTTTCATATGACATGAGTTTGCGTACACTTAAACAATATGTTAGAAACAAAGCTCATCTAGAGGGTTCAATTGTAGAAGCCTACATTTTTAATGAGTTGTTCACTTTTTTCTCATTGTGTCTCTATGGCGTTGAAAACAAATTCACGCATAATGAGAAGAATGATGATGAGTACTTTATAAACTAAGTGAGGGGTCAATAGCTATCTTCACTCAACGAGCTCGTCCAATTGGTGGTAAGAAAATAGTTCAGCTTTTTCTAAACAAGAATTAGAGATTGCCCAATAGTATGTGTTGAATAATTGCAATGAGCTACAACCTTACTTAGTGTAAGTAAATCAATAACATTTCTAAGTCTAATTTTCAATGGTTGTTGGTCACAAATCATTAAAATAAAATGATTAATGTTTGTAGAGAGCACATGAGAGAATTAAACAGAGTTAGTCAGGTTGACTTAAGTTCAAGACATCGAAACTAATTTCTTGAATGATTTAGAAATCGGGTATGTGTATATATATTTGACTAAATATATATATCATTAAAATTAGTATAGAAGTAACTAATACTTTTGTTATTTTTATTAGATCATTGAGTTATGTTGTCAAGGGTCATTAGAAGTCATGAATGATTTATATACTTTAGCATTTGGTCAAGATAATCGTGTCAGGTCATATTCTGATTGTATTGTCAATGGTATTCGATACCAAAATATATAGATCGTGATCATTACCTAACAAAATAGTGGCTTAGTAGTTCCAGGAGAATATGATGGAGAAGAGACTAAATTTTTTGGTAGATTAAAATAAGTGATTGAGATATAGTATGTACGAGAAAGAAAATTTATATTATTTAGATGTGAATGGTTTGACACAAATGTAAAAATAAATATAGTGAAGAGATATGTTGGTTTCACTTGTGTAAATGTGAGCCGAACTTGGTATGAAAATGAGCCTTTTATTCTTTCAACTCAAGCACAACAAGTCTTTTATATTGATGATTGCAAATTTGGAGTCAATTGGAAAGTGGTGCAAAAGGTTCAACATAGACATTTATGGGATGTTCTTGAGATAGAACAAGATGAAGTCATAGAGCCTGCTGAAATAACTTTGCCATTTATCGATCTAGATGAATAAAAAACAATGCAAGTTCGCAGGCATGATGTGGAACCTTCTGAAATAGATGTAAATTTTATTGGAGTAGGAGATAGTAATATTAAAGATATTGATTTTATTGATGATTATGACAATGAAGATGGCACTTTGGTTAATTATGATGACGATTCAGAGGATATTATATCAAGTGATGATGATATAGATTGAATTTTCGAGTAACGACTAGCCTGAGAGCGTACAATATTTGTTCATTTCTTCTTAAATTTGCTTTAATTTATTTTGTAAGCAATAACATGTTTAGGATAATCTTTCATGCCATTTATCTTTATACAGGTTAATGTCTCCCAGAATAAATACTCATCTTCCAAATCTAGATCCTGCTGTAGCCTGTAGGATCTTCTACTGATGAAGATGGTTCACAAACATGTATATACATTTTGTAATAGTTCTTATAATAGTTTCTTATTCTTTGTTTTGTTGTAGGGAATTCATCTTCTTCGGAGAGTGCGAGAAAGGTTCACGGGTCAATAAGAGGGATTTAGTTGGAAAGGTTAGTGAGCCAGTTCAGAAAATTACCAATTGATACCCCTCCTCCCAATGTTGTTAAACCTATTGGACAATGGATCATACAATTTAACTTTGAGATTGGTGCCATCGTACGACAATTCATACCACTTCAATATGAGGGTTAGACCAATGTGCCTGAAGAATTTCTGGCAGTTATAATTGATAGGCTGTAGCTAATAATGATTCATCTATTTATTAGAATATTTTCTTTATTCTATGACTGATAGTAAAAGTTATTGCAGGTCTATTTTTACTTTTGAATCGACCAATAATGTTATGATCGATTGAATTAAATTTGAAGCAGTGAACACATACAAATGATACAAGTCTTCTATTAGGTTTGATGATGAATCTTCCTATGTAACATGAACGTGAGATGAGGGAGAAATTACATTGATTATAAAACAAAGTCGTTGTTATTTGTTAAAGATACATCACATGATGCGTTACTAGATTTAATATCTTGTGCATTGAGTGATCAAAAGATTTTACCTCCGAATATGAGATATTAAACTGTAAAATGTATATTATTATTGTTACTTTTGCGTTTTTCTTTCTGTTTATACATAATTTCCGAGCTATAAACAAAGTTTTAATTTCATTGATTTTATTTTAGAAAAACTTCATTCATCAACATTTACAATATAATTAATACATTATAAATGTATCATCCATTCAATAATCTCTTATGGGTCTCTCAAATTTCAGATTATAGTACTCAAACTATGTAGGGCCAAAATCAAAACACAAAATAGAAAAAGAAAAAAGAAAATGGAATGCCAAATATGTCATAAACAGAAATGCATCAGTCCAAAAAAACCTCAATGAACTACTAGGTCCCTAATGTTGAATGAGATTTACCGTTTTTATTTTCAAATACAGTGGAGGAGATGAAGTTTTTGTTTCAAAATTACCTTTTTGAGGATTGAGACCTTGTGTGCCAGTCAGAAAAGTATTGGATAGTGTTGTACTAAATCTATCGGATTGGACTGTACTAGATTAAATAGTACACTCCAATATTTGGAGTGTATAAGTTAAATAATTGTACTACTTGGACACTGTTTGGTAAATGAAAGTACTGAATTGTAAAATCATCCTTCATCGCTTTGAAGCTACATCTCGTCTTGAATTTCCAATCACAAAAAAATATTTTCAAATAGACAATACATTCTTCAATATTAATAAATACATTCAACTATTAAATAAATATATGAATATTAAATAAATATATGAAAAGAGCCTATCAAAGGAAAATTCAAACCCTAAAAATTCTAGCTGAGGTAGAGAGGAGAAATAGAACGAGGATTTTTTTTACTCTTTGTCCTGTCGAGTCCCACTGATCAGGGATGTATAAATTAATAGGATGATATGAGTACTATTTATTGAAAATTGAGTATTGCATTGTAAGATTAAGTGGAAATAATAACAATACAACAATTCTATAAATATATTACGAAAGGTAAATAATATAATCATGGAAAGTAATGTCAATAAATTATTTACCAATGTTAAACAATATGGACAAGAGTAACAAAATAATAAGAGGTCAAACCGAGCCCTGTTTGCACAGTTTCCTTAAAACAGTTACGCCCCCTCACTTATGGTACTAAGATTTTTAACGACGTCTGTTTTTCAAGATAAAATGGTTTGAGGCAACTGAAGAGCACCAAACTTCACCACATTGATCTAACTGTTTTGTCAAAATACTGGCAAAACGAAGACTTGAACAGTAAAATGAAACCGTTAGAATCGAAAATAAATTGAACCAGACCATAACTAAACCGGACCGAACCAAAAACCAAGCCAATAAAACTTGAAGAAAAATAAGCAAAAATGTGGAGAATAAATATTGAGAGTAAAAGAGAGCCTAAAAACTTCTTTGTTGTATAAAATGAGGAAGAGAATACCTCATTTTATACTACTCATAGGGGAGGTGTGAAATAAAGGGTATTTAACCTATTAAAAAACCATTTCATCCAAAAATTAAATCCAAAATGTTTTTATTTAATTTGCAAAAATAAAAATGTTTTGGGCCTCAATTTATAAGAAAATTCTATCTTTCATGACCTTTGGGCTTTCTATGAGGAGGAAAAATAAATCTAGAGTACACAGCCTATTGGCCCATTTAGAGATGGTTCATATAGAGAGAGTCTTTAGCCTTATCAAGTTATTATTCTTGATACTAGCATCTCAATATATACCACTCTAACATTTCCTCCATTTACAATGTGAGATTTCTACAATTTTATCCTATTTTTCTATTTTCATTTAGCTGACCAGTAGACACGATGTCTTTGAACTATTCAACAGTTTATGTAAATGATGGTATACTACACATATAAGTCATCCCTGACACAGTTCAATTCTCATGATTATGTTCATTTTGGCCATGAACATCCTCCTGGTTCTGCAAGAGTTTCTAAAGAATTGTGCCCTTACAATTCCTATATAAGTGGCTCCACTTCACTCTCACATATGTGGTCTCTTAATTTAAGAGTAAATTTGCATTACTCTGTTCGGATCTCACAGTTTTTTATGCATAAGAATCATTAAAAGTTCAGCTTAACCTAATCTCCAATCGGTATCACTATTTTCATCATAGGAATGGACAGGAAAAATATCTAGAGTGATTCAGCTAAGTTTATATAATTAGGTTGTCCCTTTGAATCTAGATCTTGGGATCTCCAGTCAACTAGGTTGGGTTTCCTTCGTATCAAATTATTTTTACATGGGCTTTAATCTCACTCTCATCGATGACTTTTCAACTAACCCTCGTTAACCCTTTGGTTAATGGATCTGTAATGTTATCATTTGACTTCACATAGTCAAGAGTGATAACCCCTATCAAGAGTAGTTGTTTAATGATATTATGTCTATGAGGAATATGTCTAGACTTACCATTATACATATTACGTTATTCTCTTCCAATAGCAATTTGACTATCACAATGTATGCATATTGGTGACACATGTTTTGTCTATCTACGAATATCTTCTAGGAAGTTGTGTAGCCATTTAGCCTCCCCTCCACATTTATCTTAAGCTATAAGCTAAGATTCCATAGTGGATCTAGCCATAACTGTCTGTTTTGAGAATTTCCATGCTATGTCAGCTCCTCCTAGTGTGAAAACATACCCACTAGTAGACTTCATATATTTCTTATTAGATATCCAATTTGTATCAGTATATCCTTGTAGGACCGAGATATCTTGAATAGTGTAGTCCATAACTCCGAGTATGTCTTAAGTACCTCCGTATTGTCACAATGTCTTTCCAATGTTCAGCTTTACGACTACTCATGAATCTACTTAGTTTACTCACTGTATAGGCTATATCAGGCCTTGTACAACTCAACACGTATATTAGACTACCTATCACTCTAGAGTATTCTACTTGAGAGATACTCTCACATTTATTCTTGGACAAATGTGCACTTGTATCCATTGGTGTTTTTGATTCACCAATGTCATCTTTGCTAAATTTTTTAAGAATAGAATCTACGTAATGAGACTGACTTAAAATAAGTCCATCTGATATTCTTTTGATTTTTATTCCCTATATAACATCAGCAAGTCTCATGTCTTTCAAATCAAATCTAGATTTTAACATATCTTTCGTAAATTTGATCATCTTATCATTACTCCCAACGATAAGCACATCATAAACATACAAACACACAATAAAATATCCATTCTCTATATTTTTTACATAGATACATTTATCACATTCATTCATTTTGAATGCAATTGACATCACATGACTGTCAAATTTTTCATGTCATTATTTTGGTGCTTGTTTTAAACCATACAATGATTTGACTAATTTATAGACTTTCTTTCCTTACCTAGGAGTGGAAAACCCTTTTAGTTTTTCCATATAGATCTCTTCCTCTAAATCTCCATTTAGAAAGGCTGTTTTCACATTCATTTGATGTACTTCAAGATTTTGCAAAGCTACGATTGCAAGTACTATCCTAATAGAGTTTATTCTCAACACCGGAGAATATGTATCAAAATGATCAAGACTTTCATTCTATCTATAGCCTTTATTTACAAGCCTAGCCTTATTTTATCAATTGATCCATCAGATTTCATTTTCCGTTTGAAAATCCACTTGGAACCCAAAGGTTTACAACCAGGTGGAGATCCACTAATTCCCAAGTATGATTTTACAAAATTGAATCAATTTCACTCTTAATGATCTCTTTCCAAAAAAGACCTTCATTAGAGTTCACAGCTTTATTGAAAGTTCTTGGTTCACTTTCAATCATATAAGTCAGTAAATCAGGACCAAAAGACTTTCTGTCCTAACTCTTTTACTCATTCTAGGATCTATCTCGACTTCTTCATCTTAGTCCAGACTGTCTTCTTCATCAATAGTCTCAATAAGTCTTTTGGAAGAGCTTGGCTCTTCCTTAGATTTGTAAAGAAATACATGTATAAAAATGATGTATTCCTAGACTTCATTATCGTATTCTTGTGAATCTCAGGATTGCTAGATTCATACGCAAAGAACTGATACACGCCACTGTTATTTGCATAAATAATAAAAATGCAATCAATAGTTTTTTGTCCTATTTTCACCTTTTTGGGTGTAGGTACTATCACCTTAGCAAGGCATCCCCACATTCGTTAGTATTTGTATGAAAGTTTTCTACCTTTCCATAACTCTTATGGGGTCTTAATGAAAAGATAGTTGACCGTCAAAACGGTTTCTCCCCACATGTTCAGAGATAATCCAAAACTGATCAACAATGCATTCATCATTTCTTTCAGTGTACGATTTTACGCTCAACAACACCATTATATTGAGGTGAATAAGGTGATGTGATTTCATGTATAATCTCATGTTGAGCACAAATCTCAACAAATGGAAACTCACACTCACCACTCATATCACTTCTTAGCACCTTAATTTTCTTATTGAGTTGATTTTCAACTTCATTTTTATAGAGAATAAATTCATCTATAGCTTCATCCTTGCTCTTTAGCAAATATACATAACCATATTTCGTGCTATCATCAACAAAATTAATAAAATGCTTATTACGACCTCTTGTCTGTACAAATTTTAAATCATATATATCACTGTGAATTAAATCAAGTGGCTTGGTGTTTCTTTTAATATTTTGGAATGATGACCTCGTTAATTTTGCCTCTACAAAAATTCCATACTTGTGATTGAAATCAATATGAAATATTGGTATATGATCCAAGTTAATTAATTTATGTTAAGTATCATAATTAACATGATCTAGTCTACCATGCCATAAATTGGAAGACTCAAGCAAGCAAGTTGAAGAACTAGTGTTATTATTATTGGGTTTGACCAAAATCATTACATTGAGTTTGAACATTCCATCACTCATATAACCCTTACCAACATACATTCCACTCTTAGACAAAATAATTTTGTTTGACTCAAATATCATACAAAATTCATAGTTGTTTAGCAGTGACCCAAACACAAGGTTCTTCCGGATTTCGGGTACATACATTACATTGTTCAGAGTCAAATTCCTTCCCATAAGTCATTTTCAACATCACATTTCCTTGGCCTTTGATCTCAGAAGTGGCCAAGTTCCCCATGAACAACTTCTCACCATGCTTGATAGCTTCAAAGGTAGAGAACATCCCACGGTCAGAACACACATGGTGGGTAGCTCCAGTGTCAATTTATCATTCATTTGGATTTGATCCAACCACGTTGACCTCCGAAACCACTGCTGAGAGGTTGATATCAGAAACATCTCGAGCAATGTTGTCATTCACATTAGGCTCCTTGTTTCACTTAGACAATCTACACTAAGAAGATCTGTGACCTAACTTGTCACAATTGTAGTATTTGCCTTGAAACTTTGGTTTCTTAGAAACCCCTCATTTAGGTCCTGGCTTATTTGGATCATTTCCTTTGTTGTTGGTCTTCTTGACTTTAAAACCTTGACCATGCTCCATAATATTAGCCTTTATTGCAGCAACAGGGTTTAGCCCTCTTCTTTCAGATAGCCTATTATCTTCTTCGATTCGAAGTCGAATAATAAGATCATCGATGCTCATTTCCTTTCGTTTGTGCTTGAGATAATTCTTGAAATCCTTCCATCTAGAAAGTAATTTCTCAATAATACAAGCTACAATGATTCACTCAGCATGAATCTCGTGTAGGATAATTTAAAGTTCTTGCACTTGACTTATTAACGTTTTAGAATCCCCATTTGAAACTCTAGAAAGCGGGCGACGATAAAATTCTTAGCGCCTGCATCCTTAGTTTTGTACTTTTGTTCAAGAGATCTCATAGCTCCTTTGCTGTTTTCTTACCAGAATAAACATTATACAATGAATCAACAATACCATTCATTATGTAATTTCTACATAAATAATCAGAATATTTCTCAGCATCAATAACACTGATCGTTTAGAAATTATGCTCATCATCATTGAGGTTAGAAACTTCTTCAATCAAGCATTTTGCCAGATTCAACGTTGTCAGGTGGAAGAGCATCTTTTGTTGCCACATTTTAAAATTCAGATCGTTAAATTTCTTAGGTTTCTCTCCATGAGAAATAGGCATAGGCATTGGTGTCATACGGGCTACAAGGGTCACATCAGGGGTCTACACTCCCACATTTTCCATTTGAGTCCCAACAGTAGGGTTCAGACCTTGGTTTTCATCAGCATGGTTCACTGTAACATTGTTATTGGTTTCAGTTGCCATATTTCCTTATCTGAAATATAAACCAGAAGTGCATTAACACTGTGAAAATTATGTTATTTTCTCAAAGATGAAAATATGCTAATTTTTCCAATATTTTCCAAATTAAACCAAATGGAACTTTTACATATAACTGTTAAGGTGAACTAGTAACCCAATCCAGGACCAGCACTCTCAACAATATTCAGTTCTCAGGTAATTGGAGGGACGAGTCCACTTAAATTCCAATTTCTTAGACATAATTTCTCTGTATAGTTACTTCCAGTTTCAAAATTTCAGAAAATATTTAAAATAAAATTTTTAGGTTGGAAAAACCCAAATCAATTATCAAAATAATTTTTTTTGGACAATTTTGAAAACCAAATTAATTTCCAAAAATTAATCATACAATGCGATAACTTATACAGAATTAACTCTTTTAAGATTGTTGGAAATAATGTATTGCATAATAAGATTAAATGTAAATAATAATAATAATACAGCAATTATGTAGATAATGTTACGAAAGGTAAATAATATTCTTACGAAAAGTAATATAAAATATATGATTACAAAATGTAAATAAAGATTTACCAATGTTAAAACAATACGGACAAGTAACGAAATAATAAGAAATCAAACCGAGTCCCGTTTGCACAGTTTTCTAAAAACAGTTATGCCCCTCACTTGTGGTACTAAGATTTATAACGACGTCTGTTTCCTAAGATAAAATGGTTTGAGGCAGCTGAAGAGCACTTAATTTCACCACCTTATTCGAACTAACTTGTCAGAATTATAACATCGGAATAACGACACAGACGGAATCATAAATAAACCGAATCGGACCAAACCAAAATCGAGCCAGACTAAAAAAACTGAACCAAGAAAACTTGAAGAAAAATAAGCAAAAACGTGGAGAACCAATATTGAGAGTAAAAGAGAGTTTGAAAGCTTATTTGGTGTGTAAAATGAGAAGGGGAATGCCTCTTTTTATACTACTCATAAGGGAAGTGTGAAATAAAGGTTATTTAACTCATTAAAAGATCATTTAATCAAAAAATTAAGTCCAAAAAGATTTAACTTGCAAAAATAAAAACGTTTTGGGCCTTATAAAGATAAGAATATTTCATATTCCATGAACTTTGAGCTTCCCATGGAGAGAAAAAATAAATTTAGAGAAAAACACAACTCATAAGCTCATTTAGAGGTAGTCAATATAGAGAGAGCCTCTACTGTTATCAAGTTACTACGTTATTACTAGCATCTCAATATATACTACTCTTGTTACTAGTATCTCAATATATACCACTCCAACATTTCCTCTCTTTCCAATGTGAGATTTCTACAATTTTATCATTTTTTCCATTCTCATTTAGCTCACTGTGGGAGATAATTTATCATTCATCTCAAAACTAATTTTGACAAATTAATAATCGATTTTGATATACTTGTGAAGGGGAACTCAAATATCCAAATACATTTCACTTTTATGTGGTGAGTCCCACCTAAAAATTTTGTCCAAAGTTGGTCTACGAAAATGGTATACAAAATATCCAATTTATTAACACTATTTAATCTGAGTGTATTAGCTAACCAGACAGACTATCAAGTCAAACATGAGATAATAGTAAAATAATACTGTCGAGTCTTTAAGTATTGTTCAATACTAACAACTAAACAATGTTTTAGATTCTTGTATAGATTGTTCATTAGAGATGGAGATTAGTAATGTTTGACAAACTGAAATTCACGACTCAGAATGCCCACTGCTTGATGGACTATGGTGATTCACGATGTTTGATAGACGAAGACGATAGTGATACGAGGCAGAGGTTTGTCACATGATGCTTGAGTGAACGTTCGCAAAATGATGGTTTCACGGGTGAGAAATTTTGTGAGAGAATGGATAGGTAAATTGAGTAGACGGTTATAATTTTGTCTAATAATTGAGTTTATTATTGGCCACACTAATTTTCGTCATATTTGCAAAGTTGATAAATTACTGCTACTGTTTTAATAATGTTCAAAAAATGTGCTTGAAATGACTCTTAATTTGAACTTTTTGAAATGAACAGTAAAAATGTCCTAGAATTTTGAGCTGGAAAAGTAATTCATTTTTTAATTGAAGTATTAATTTACTCTTTTTGCCCCGTTTAGTTTTGCAAGTCTTTCTTTCCTCATGCTCACGTACGTCATTAATACTGTTCACCACACCTGTGAATGCTTCCTCACGAATATGTTGACTTTTAAAGAATTGTACAAAGGAAATCAGTTTTTATACATTTGCATATGAATTTTTTTCTTTCTTCATGATAAATTTTCAAAATTTGGAGCCAGCAATCACATTGTTTACATATTGTCAATAAACATAGAGTAATCAAATTTTTTTTTCTAGTAAAAGACCTATCTATATATGGTACAAAATTGAGCGGGCGATGAAAAATAATAGAACAATCAAGTAAGAAAGCACATAACATCCACAAATTAGTGACTTCCACCAGAATAAAAATCGAATCGGACGAAAGACTCTTTTAGGCGACTCTTCGTTGAGTATTTATTTCAAAGGGTGGTTCTATGTTTCATAGAGACGACGATCAGACGTCTAGGTTTTTCAGATGATGGTTATCTATGGTTGTGGTCAAAGATGGTCACGATTGAAGATGGAGGTCACTGTCAAAGCCGGAGGTCGTGGTTGAGATGGCGGTGCGTGCTGATAGGAGTTGCTGTTGAAGATGGTCATCGTCGATACGACTATACTTGTCGAAGATGATTAGGGTTTCTTGTCGTGAAATGAGAAGAGGAGAAATAATGTTAGCTAGTTTATATATATATATATATATATATATATATATATATATATATATATATGAACGTTAGTTTACGTGGATGAATAATATTTTTGACTCAGTAAAAATTTCAGTGCTTATTGATGCTTATTCTAAGGGTTTTTTCAGATGTTCGCGAGGTGTGCAACAAGGTGATCCCCTTTCTCCACTTCCTTTTTTTTGGCTGAGGACTTTTTGAGCAAATATCTTTCACATCTGATAGATTCAGGTTCGTTGGTTTCAATGTCTTCTCCAATTGGTATGCGTGCTCCGATTCACTTTCAGTAGGCAGATGATGTTCTTCATTTTTGCAAGGCTTCTTTTAAAAATCTGCAAGTGATTTTAGATACTTTTGAGCTTTATGATTCACTTTCCGATCAACAAGTTAATTAGGATAAATTATCCATTTACTTCGGTAGGGGCATTTCAAGGACACAAATTACCAATTTTTTGCCAATGTCTAGAATGTGTAAGGGAGGAGATTATATGACTTAGTTAGGGGTTCGTCTTTTTGTTGGTGCGCCGAAACGTCAGTGGTTGATCCCTTGGGCTAATAAAATAAAACTAAATTAGAATCTTAGAATGATTTTATTTTATCTATGACAGGTAGATTATGTCTCATTAATTCGGCAATCCAATGTTCGTTTTCACATTCCTTTCAAATTTATCGTTGGACTTCTTTTCTTTTAAAATATTTAAATATTTCTATTAGAAACTTCTTTTGGACAGGTTCAATCGATACTCGTAAATCTGTTCCTGTGTCCTGAAAGTTTTGCTACAAACCTAAAGAGGAGGGCGGTCTTGGTATCAAAGACCTTTGCATTTTTAACAAGGCAATGTTGACAAAACTCACTTTGAGGTTGTTGACTGAAAACTCTATGATTTTAAATTATCTTCGTGCTCGTAACTTCACAAATGATCAACGACCGAGATCATGGTATATTTTTTCTTCTGTCTAGCCTTGCCTGAAATGTCATATACTTCATTTTTGGATATATAACTGATTGGGAACTCCGTTGATTGATTTAGTAGATGATCATCATTCATTAGATCCTCTTTTGGAGTCTCTTATGAGAGATGTATACACTGGTCCAGAGGGTTAGCGTCTCCCTATATCTTTTCATTATTCTCATCCGGTACTCACTTCTGAGATTGAGAGAATGATGGTTAGCTCTGACATAGACTCTTTAGTTTGGACACGTTCTTTAGATGTTGTTGTTTCTTGTAAAGTTGCATATGCCTCTCTTACTGAGGTTGAGAATTTTGTTAGTTGGAATAAACAGATTCAGAAATCATTTATTCCACTCTCTCGGGCTATTCTTACTTGGCGCTTGTTCTGTGATAATATGCTTATTGATTCTGCATTGCGTGCTCGGGGGTATATTTTTCTTTCTCGATGTCATCTTTGTTATGCCATGGAGGAGGACTTACGTCATCTATTTATAGAATGTCCTTTTTCTCATGGACTGTAGGATGCCTTGTCGATGGTTTTTAAGAATGATATCAAGCGTGACGATACTTTTTTAAATCTGTGGCAAGTGGCGATGCTGATATCTTTTAGCACGCGATTGAAGGCTTTATGGCAAACTTCCATCATTACCATATTTGGGTGGTGAGGTTTCTTCGTAATCAAGTCACTATTGAGAGCAAGAAACTTATCTTCGTTTACACTCTTGTCTTGCTTTGGTGATCAGTTCGTGAAGCAGACTCCTTTGAAAGTGATTCTATTTATGTGGTGTACATTCTTCGTTTTAGATTCAAAAGGTCATTTGGCGTTGACGTACTGCTTGAGATAAATATTTAAACTTAATCGATCAAATGGACCTTGTTGTCACTCATATTTATCGGGAGGGTAATCGAGTTGCAGATTGTTTGGCATCCAGGGCTCCTAGTATAGTTACTTCAACTATGTGTTGGAATACTCTGAAATTTTTGTTCTTCGTTTATTTCCGATGATGTTTGTAACATACTTTTTTTAAGTTTTGCTGATTTTCTTCTTTATGTTTTTTTGTTAACTCTTTTATTTTAAATTAATAATATGTTGAGTTAAGTTAAATGATGAGGGTGCTATAGAGGTGCCAGCCTAGTTGAGTTGTTCTGGTGCACCTACTGATTTCTATCATCAATAACCTTATTTAAAAAATGTTAGCTTATATTAGAGTGTAGGTTATTTTGGCAATTACAATTTTAATAATAATCACAAATAGACCGTGTTAAAAATCATAAACAATGCACCCAATTATAAAAAAATATTAAAAAAATAGCCACTGCACGTATATAAAAAAATCACGCGCTAAAAAATAATTTTGCACCAATTGCAAATTTGCTCCAGCTTTCAATTGTTTATGTAATTTATATATTATATATTATGTATACCTGAAATACATTCGATATGCCGAAGTATATTTTAATATACCATCAGTATATCGTAGTATATATGAAGCATATTTCTATATATCATCAGTATGTCATAGTATATATGTAATATATTTTTATGTACCATCAGTATGTTATAGTATATATGTAGTATATTTTTATATATCATCCGGTACCATACCCCTTCTCACACCCAAGTCTGTCCTCTCCCTCTTCTTCTTCATATGTCTCGCTCGAAACTAGAAATAAACCAAACCAATTTTGTGTAACTATTACAGAAAATAGGGAAGACAATTTTGTAAGAAAACTATTAAATAAAAAAGATGAAGGAATATTAATATACTTGATTTTGATTGTAGATCAATTTCGTATAAACTGCTACAGAGAAAATCACCAAATTCGTCAAAAAATCAAAATCTATCCATATAAACTGCAACAATCTTGCCGAGTCTATACCCAAAATCAACCCAGAAAACTATTATTTATGTTACATATATTTTTAAAATAACGAATGGAGAAGAAGATGAAACACTGAAATCAACAAATCTCAAATTTGCTATACAATGGGATCTGCAATAGCAGGGGTGAAGGAAGAGTTGCGAGAAAGCAAAAAAGAAAAACTAAAACCTAAAAAGAACAAATCAGTCATAATAAGGCATAAAAATAAATTAACATAAATATCTTAACTAACTAAAATATATTTCTTTAAAACCGGCCATAACTACAAAATTAACTAAAAGGGACATAATACAAACAGGAAAAATTTAACTAGTTTAATTCCCTATTTACATCGTACTCGGCCATATTTGCAGCTAGCCCGAAGTGAACATAGAGAAAGCAAAAGCTCATTTCAACCCAAAGCCCATATCCTTGGGCTATATTTTTGTCATGAAAATTAGGAGGAACCAAAAAAATTAAAAGAAAATAAAACGAAGGAAGATGATAAAAGTAACTAATATTTATCATAACACTATTTTGCTTAATTCCAATGGAATCAAACATTGGAATAATAATACCCTAAATTTTGTTTCTCTCATTATTTTCAACTATACTCTTGATTTACCCTGCTTGGGTAGCAACCTTAAAGAGAAAGACTTGCATGGTTGGAATCCAAAATTACTCACTTGAAGGTATATTTTTTTTGTCAATTATTACGTAATCAGAAGATACCATGTCTCAAACGTATGATTTTAGAGTGTGGGGTTCAACCACACTAGGTCAACAATTCTTGTCCATTTGAAGATATGTATAGATTGTAACAATCCTAATTAATAATTATGTTTTATCAAAATTGACTTTATTATCTCATCAACATAATTTAACACAAGAAATGTGCTAATAAAATTATAACACTTCTACTTTATTCATGTGTTGCGATACAATTTAATATGATTTCTCAATATCACATTATTAGATTCCAAAAATTATTTACAGTCACTTCATACTTTAAGGGCATGTTTACCGATTAATAAGGTAATGCAATCAAAGATAAACACTATTCATTTTCTCTCTATCATACGTTTACTAAAGCTAGAAAAGATAAATGAGAAGTGGAACACATCCAAAATCAATAAAAACTTTACAAATTTTGGGGAGTCTTTCCACCCAAAATAGAGGAGAAATGCTTCACCTTTCTTAATTTTTTATGGAGTCCACCTTAATAATATTAACTTAACCACTCTTTTTCTCGCTACCCTTCTTCATCATGAGAAAACCATCCTTGTTCATTGTGTGTAGACCTCTTCACGAGAAAGCCCTCCTTGTTCGTTTAAATCCTTTCAACAAGGTTAGTTCTTCGTCCATCTTCTTCATTCCTTCTTTTTTTTTTGGCCCAAGATTTGGGTATTTTGTGTTACTGATTTTTTGTGTTGATTCATTGATTTTTGGGCTGATTTATTGATTCTTTAGGATGATTTATTGCTTTTTTAAGCTGATCACCTTGACATTGTCAATATACTTGTGGCATTATTCGTTGATTAACGAGGCGATAGTTAATTTCAGCTTAAGGATGATGGAAGAATTGAAAATGAATTGAAAAAAAAATAAAAGAAAGAAAAGTAGTTCATAGTCATAGTCTCCTCTATATTTAATAGGTTCCTTCTCTATTCATTTGTCTGCTGTTCAGTCGTTCTAACATTTTCCTAGCGCTGTTTTTTTTCCTATTTTCTCTTCTAATTTTCCCTTAATTTTCCTTTAATTTTGATCCTTCTTACACATTTCCTATTTTCTCCTATTTTCTCTTAGAAACAACTAAAGGAAAAAAAAAGGAATCGCATAGATCAAACCCCATATCTAGGTTTCTCAAGTTTCTCATTATCTAGAACATAAAAGAAAATCTCTTCATGATTTGTGCTTGTTCTATAGCTTGAATGTGAATATAGTTGTATTTGGCTACTTTGGAATTTCCACTTCCAATTTAGATCGTCTCTGTATCTTGTGTGGGAAACTATAGTAAAATTATGCTTGGTTTCCGCTTCATGTAAAAAAAATTGTTATTCAATTAATACCCTTTTAATGTGAATCATTATGTAGATATGACATGATTAAGTTCGTCGACAAAGAAGAAAATTATTGTCACAATGAACACCTTGGTAATGATTATACGCACGTGTTTTGTTATGTGCGTCTTGTTATGCTTATGCGTACAAGTATTACCAAAATCAGTGTAGAAAGCCAAGAATTGAAGTGATTATAGTATACAATCAAATGGAACACTTATCTGACTCAGTATACTCAAGTGATGTGACTTGCGTGGCACAACATAGTATCGATATATATTCATTTAAAATGCAATGTCACCCATTTTTTACTAAAGGAGAACTAAGAAGTACAAAAAATTTGTCTGTTGAGGAAATGGTAGCAATGTTTTTATACATTCTTACTAACAATATCAAGAATCAAATAATAAGTTTTAACTTTAGATGATCGGCATAGACCATTAGTAAGTACTTTCATGCATGTATGGAAGTAATGATTACTTGTCAAAAAGAATTTTGGAAATCACCTGAGCCTGTTTTGGAAAATTCTACGGATAAAAGGTGGAAGTGGTTTAAGGTATGTGTAATTTCGAAAGCACATTCAGAATCAAACATTCCATTTATTATACACTACTAAAAAATGTGGTTTAGATGACATGAGGGTATTAGATTTTATGACAGCTTTCTTAAACCTGTCAAATAAAAAAAGGTTCTGGAGTGAAAAAAATTGATGTTTCACTAACATGACATGTTTTACATTTACTGTCATAAATATCTTACCTGATATGGCACTTATTCTTTTTCACTGTCATTGAATTTTCTTTAATTACAAAATTACCATTGTATATACTCCCCTAAATAACCCTAACTCTTTCATTTCTATCAAACTCGCGAGTGCAGCTCTCTCACACTCCCTTAAATTCCTCGACTCCATCTCCCTCTCCCTTCATCCTCGTCATCATCGGCGGACGCCGGCTATCGCCAATACCCCCCCCCCTCTCTATTTCTGGGCTATATAACCCTTATCGTTCAGCGTTGTATATAGCTTTTCTTGCATCTTTCCCAGTTTAGGTTAGGGTTACTCCTCTCTGCTACTGCTCGTCTCTGATTTGTTCTCTCTTTCGAATCTCAGCCTCCGGCGTCGGTTCTTGCACTCTCACGGTGAGTTTGTAGTTTTTGTTTTAGATTTATTTAGTGTTATTTATTGTGATTTAGTCTTATCGAGATCTAGGGTTTAGATTTTGAGTTAGGGGTTAGTTTTTTTCCTGATTTATTTAGAGTTTAGATGAAATTGAGGGATGATTTTGAGTTTATATTTGATGAGTTGGATGACAGTGGTGATTTCAGGATATGTTTGTTTACCTCCATTTTGGCAGAATATGTCCTTATAATAAAAAGAGAAGAGCTGTTACTTTTTGTGATTTGTGCTGATTCGTTTATGGTATTGTTCATATGTAGATTAATTTGGATGAATTTGCTCACCTTTGCAATGCAATTGCTCTCAAGTTCTGGAAGGAGGATTCTATATGTGTAAATTGCCTTAGATATAATTTTATAAAAATATATCCATAATTTTTTTCATAAGGAGGATTCTGATGGTCCATATTTGTTTGCAGATGTCTTTGTTTGAAAATTTTCCGTCAATCTACCACTCACCTTTGTCCAAAAAGTTGAAATCATTTGTTCGAAGCCCTACATTTGGATACATAATATCCTTCATTCTTGTTCTGAATCTGGTCGCTGTTATTATTGAAACAATAATAAGGCCGTAACTTGAATAGTATCTTTTATTTAGATAGTCAATTTCTTTTATTAGACATTGATGGACTAAAATTATTTGGTCTTTCCAAAATAGAATTATTGCTTTAACCTCGTATTTCTGGTGCGAGTATGTTATTATATTTGAGCTTCATGTAAGTACATACTCATATAAATGATCGTTTGAATCATCTAGCTCTATACTTGACAAAGCATATTTTAAAACCAAGAGTAATGAGACTTACAATTTTTTGGGGTTTTGAAATTTGAAACACTAGGTACTTCATGATACACCCAGCATCCCTCATGGTCTGATCTGCTTATGATTTTTTTTCTTTTTTCTTGTCACGGTCATTTAAACAGCAAAGAAACTCTGATGTGTAGAACTCTAGATCATTTGAATGCTAGATGGCGAATTGGATGTGTAATGCATATGTTAATTTAATAATAACTTGCTAATTTTTTTATATGGTGTTGCAGCTTGATATGGAAAACAATTCTGCTCAAAAGGTGTGGCAAGAAGTGTAGTTTTTCTTAGGTAAGGACTTCTTGAGGAGATATTTATGTATCTTCTCCAAATGCTAGAATCGCGGCTACAGCTTGTGGGGTTCAAAAGATTCACAGAACTAGGTTTTGACTTCTGATATAACACTAGCTAACATTATCTTTTGGAGATTGCTAGGAAACTAAAATTGAACAAAGCATACTTTTCAAGTATTGACCATAGTCAGTTATGTAAAAGAGCCTAACTTGTGAATTGAAGAAGTAGATTGATAGTAAAAAGACAAATATTCCCATGTATCTTGCCTAAATGGATTTTGTGTTTGCTCCACCGCTGTTGATGCTAGTATTTTGAGTCTTCATATGATATTGATCATCTACCAAAGCATGTTGATTGAAGCTTCCTGACTAGAGAAACATCCACTATCTTATTGGTTCATTGTCATTTAAATCATCAACTTTTATACTAGACTTTCTTAAGAGACCCAGAACATGTGTCTACATGTCTACATGTATTATATTAAGCCGAGATGTTTTGAATAAAAAAATATTAAGCCAAGATGTCTCTCGTCCTACATTAGCTCCAGTGTCTTCCATTTTAATGAAGTTCGATCCTGTTTTATTGCTTGTGATGAGTCCATCCTCAATTTTGGATTTGTTTAATTAAGTGACTATGACTATGGCTATACTTTCCTGTGACTGTCGTTGATCATTTTTCTCTGCCCCAATAGGTTGGATATATGTAGTGGAAATGGCTCTAAAAGTCTACGCATTTGGATTTGAGAATTACTGGAGAGATGGTCAAAATCGATTTGATTTCCTAATCACATGGGTAATAGGTAAAAGATCTTGGACATTCATCTTTTCCTTGTTGAAACTTTTCTATATTAGATTGAAGTTCATTGGTTCGAAGAGATAATTTAACTGTGATTTGCATTTGAATATTTTCGTGCTTTGCACTGGCCTCTCTCTCTCTGGCTATAACTTGTGTTGGAATTTTCTTAGGTTGGGCTTTTGGTCCACCACGTTTGGAACAAAAACCTAAGAATAGTTTAAATACTTTGTTAGTTACAAGCTCCTGGAGTTTTTTTAGACAGTTGAAGTTGTAGATTTAACCACCAATCTAAGAGACTAATTATTAGTGCAACTATTTTCTGGATGCTGCTCATTTGAGTGAAATGTGAGATCCTTTGTGTATTGGATTGGATCATTTTCTTGCACTTCTTGATCTCTAGTTTTTCACAAAAGAATTAAAATACAAACTTAAAGTAAATTACATAATATATTCTCTGTGTTTGAATGATATTTTATTATTATTCGCATGTTTGCATAATAATCTTACATTTTTCTAAAGAATGAGTAGCGACACAAGCATTCAAAGAGGAAATGGATATGGATAAGCACTATTGGAAACTAACGGGGGATAGGGTGTTTGTGGAGTCATTACTTGAGTTGAACTAGAATACTAAGTGGCACACACTGACAATGGGGTTGAGAATGGTGCTTATGGTAAAGTTGAGGAGATGATGGAAACCAAGTTGCCTTATTGTGAATTGAAGGCATGACCTCATACTGAGTCACGAGCTGTGAAATCTGAAGCAGAAATACATGCTCTATGTGACATTTTAAGTCTAAGTGGGTTTGAATGGAATGATGAACAAATGATGTTACAATGTGGAAAAATGCATATGATAATTGGGTGAAGGTAAAATATTAGTTTTAGATTATTGGCTTAAAATTTCACTTTTATAGTCTATGTTCAATGTTGCTTGCTAATTATGTCATTCTTTTATCAAATGTAGAATCATAAGAATGCTGGTGGGTTGTATGGAAAACTATTCCCACACTATTATGCATTAACAGAAATATATGGAAAAGATCGTGCAGATGTGGCTAATTAGGTGACTGCTGATGATGATGAAGTGGAAGAAAGAATGAAGCAATCTCAACCTATGCATTATGACGGTGTTCCGATGGACTTTACAACAGAGCTTCTATTTAGAGACGATGAGATGTCTTTTACTCAACAACCTACTCCAACACCTGTTGCTTCGTACGATACCAATCCTCCCTCGCGAAAATTGGTCGTAAAAGGAAAGCGTTAAAAGTGGGTGCGATGAGTGAGTAGAAGTTTTAAAATCATGATAGAACCTGTTGCAATAATTGCTCCAAGCATTGTTGGATTGATTGAGGTGCTATCTAATGATAAAG
Organism: Datisca glomerata; assembly: GCA_003255025.1. Lineage (NCBI taxonomy): Eukaryota > Viridiplantae > Streptophyta > Magnoliopsida > Cucurbitales > Datiscaceae > Datisca > Datisca glomerata. The sequence goes on along the minus strand of QANY01003779.1, from coordinate 822,021 downwards.
AGGTGGGTGACTTTCAAAGTAGACTTAAGGTGAACTGATTAACATAGAGGCCTTGACGGTACTGGAATTCGTGCCATGGATATTTTGGCAATGAAGCATGATTTGTTGAGGGTATTCATCACAATGAATGCATAGGAGAAAAAGGAATATGTCCAGAATTTACTGGAGCATGGCTTATGAAGTTGTATAAGATTTTTAGGAATAGAAAGTTGGGTAATGGATAGGATTTTGCTGAAAAATGTTTTGTGATGAATTTGCTAGATTATGTGAACTTGCTAGACAATGAAATTTGCTAGATTATGTGAACTTGCTAGACAATGAAATTTGCTAGACTGAATTATCTGATATTTTGGTAGACAATCTGATTGATAGACTATAGGAATGCTAGACTAGAATTTGCTAACTATTTTGAAATATATTTGGCATTATGGACTCGTAGCATTATTATTTATATGAACGTTTATTGAGAGTGTTTTAGAGTTATTTTTTATGGGGTATGAAATGTGAATCATTACTTTATTTTAGAATACACTATCAAATTAATTATTTAGAATGTGTGGAAGAAGTATACATAGGGAATGTTATTGTACTTGAAGCTTCTGTAGTGTCCATTGAAGAAAATTATTAGTCTGGGAAAAAAGACTAAAACTTAGATGTAAAAATGTCTCATATTTTCATGTTTGTTTTGCTAGCTTTGACTTACACATAAACATCAAGTTTATATATCTGTAGGATTCTTCGCATGCATATGTATGTTGCAAAGTTGAAAATTATTCATCAATTAAATATTAAAATAAGTTCATAATAGTGTAAATATGTTCATAAAATTATAATAAAAAACTCTTAGAATGTGAAGAACTTTCTAAGAGGATGAATTTGTAATTGTGTAAGTTTTTTTTCCCTTTGTTGATATTAGAAAACACATCAACGAGAAACTAAGCTCTGTTCTGTTTTCTTTTACCCATGGTTAATAGTAAATCAAAGGAAAAGACTCATTCCTTACCTCTTTTTCATATTTTACCTTCATCTTTACCATTTTTAAATCTTTCTTCACATTTCTAAGTTAGTAAACATGACTTAAGAGTTATAAGTGATGCAAGAGTCATCTCCTAACTATACTTCTGTTTTGGTTAAGCACATATCTCTTCATTAGGAACCAGATAATAGAACTACCTCCCATCTGTCGGCTTGAAGTATAATATCTTAAATTACCACTAATCTAAAGAATTTATCATTTCAAATTGAATTAAGCCTCATCAAAATCCCAAAGCTTGGTTTGGTTGGCCCGAGCCTGACTATCGGGTTTCTATGATTCGGCCCTAAAATACTAGGACTATGCTTGGGTTGTCATTAGCCACTAAGGTCAGCCCACTGGCCGGACTAAATTGGCTTGATTGGACTAGGCTGACATGCCCACTTCCATGCCCATTTGATCATAAGTTGTGCCTAATTGGTCATTGCTATTATCTCCATCTTCTATTCTTCCATCATCTCTTTAATATATCCTTATTTCCCACAAATTTACATATTCTATAGTCTAACTCTCAGTTCTCGACCTCTCATTGTATTGCTAAAACATAAGCTCTTAATTTGCAAGTTCTCAAGTCAATTTCTATGTAAGTTGTTAAGCTCTAAATCATTGATTCAAGCACCCCAAACTTTTGAAGTTTGTCGTATTGGTTACGTATTAAGGTAATTTATAATTTTATTAGAAATTTTTGCTATCATATGTTTCTCGCTATACTTATATCAAGCCTACTATAGACAATAGACATTACAAAATACTTTTAATTAGTTTCACCTGATAGTCATGTAAATTATAGCTAGTGTTACATGAATCACAGAATTTAAATCTTACTACTAAACCAATAACAAATGGTTAAAAAGTCATTTTTTATTCACTAAGAACTAAACAACACACGCATACATCATTGAAACATGATCAAAATGTGATTGATAAAACATTATAATATGAAAAATATTGCAATTATATGAATGATATGGTACAATATCGTGGATGAATTTAATGGTAATGAATAGTGAAACGTGTACAAAGAAATATCCAAATAAAACCTTGAAGGACTCAAATTGCTCATTTGGTTGTCATCCATTTCTAATTCTACACAGACAAATGCCAGACATGGATAGCGACCTCTGAGAGAGAGAGATTACAAAAAAAAAAAAAAGGAAAAGTGAGTGCGGAAGGAAAGGGGGGAGGAGCTGATTAGTGAATACTGATGTGTGTGGGGATGTGGGGAAATTAGTCAGACAGATAGATGAAATGACATTGAAATGAAATCAATGCTTTGAATTTGACGTTTCAGATTCTCACTGTCAGAATGTTGTTTCCTTTGTCAGAACAGAGCAGCAATTTTAGCCTTTTTTTTCTTTTCTTTTTTACACAACCTGTTTTATTTCATTTTTGGCTTTCATCAGATTTTAATTTATTCAATTAATCTATTCATTTAGGAATTCACATATTTTTACTTAACTAATTTTTTAAAATTTGTTACACGTGATAAATTAGATAATTCAAATAATATCTTTAAATATGATAAAATACTAAAAATACAATAATTAGAAAGCATAAAAGATAGTATAAAGATCGATTTATAAAATAATTCATAAAAACATATTACATTCACTCAAATATATAAAACTACTTTGAATTCTAATATCAATAATAATATTTTAACTTATAAAACTATAATTGATTTTATTTTATTTTATATTTTTTCATGACTCTTATTTTCATTTCATGTATTTAAGATATTTTACTTAAGAAAATTAAGTTATGCAACAAAAATTTAATACAGTCTAATAAACGATGATATAAGACCTAATTATTAGGTACATAGATGATAATTTAGGAATCTCTAAAAATAGTTTATACACTTTAGTCCAAAAAATTAAAAATGTCATTAAACATTAATTTAAATTTATTTAACTTTGATTTTAATATTTATAGAGGACAATTAAAGAATTCTATGAAATATTAAAGATAGTTTCAAATGCATTTGAACTATTGAAAAAAGTCATCTGTACAGGAAATTTAATCCTTAGCATTTTAAATGTTAAATGTGCACATGCTTTTCACATTGAACCATGAGTGGCATTAGTTATAACACAAAAACAAATGCTATGCCATCAATTATGTAAAAATGACAGTTTAATTATCATGTTTAACTAAATTATATATAAGTATTATGTGTAGAAGGTATTTCAATAATACTAAAAACAATTCTCTGAAAAAGATTGTGCTCTTATATCTTTGCTTAGTGCTGTTATGAAGGATTCTCCGAGTGTTGAATTAAGGATGCCAAGTGCCCAACATAAATAGTGGTCCAACATCTAAGCTTTATCAGAGGTCATGGTCATTATGAGTTGCACTCTATGCTCTTGGACAGAAAAAATCTTTTCTTAGATTCCTCATTTTGGAGTAAAAATGGAGCTCCTTTCCCCTTTTTCCCAATCATTTTCACTCTATACTTAACAAGTAATATGAAAGATAATGTTGATGGTACAACCGGTTATGTATAATGAGTTTTTGCCAACATAATATAAAAAAAATTCCATCTCCATAAATTCATCATTATTTTTTTAATATAAAAAATATTATTTATATGCCTTTCAGATTAAAGTTCTTTATGATCTTCTTTCATTTTAGATCTGGAATTTTCCAGACCTAAATAATGTTAAACATGAAATTTAACTATGCAGTTTTTTTACCAAAGATCATTTCAGTAATGTCCTACACTTCAAATTCATTCCGAGGGTTAGTAAACATAAACAATCAGATTGATTTTCACATCTGATTTTATAATTAAATTTTGATCAGTTAGCAAATATTCTCATTCAATTCTCCCAGTCTAATTCTTGATTAGTTCTCCTATATTTTGTTTCGTAGATGTAAATGCCACGTCTTCTTTTAATGCTGAAGTTTAGTAAACATGCCATAAGAAATGTCTAAACACAAAAAGTATTTTTTTAGCCTTAAGGCTTGGATGCCATGAGATAATCATATTATTATTTTTCAGAATCAAAATGATGAACTGAGGTTGTTAAAAAATAAAGATATCTGAAAATGTAAGATTAATGACCGAGAAACATTATAGTAGAGTGTTGAAATTTTATATATTTATGCTCTTAATATTAGACTTGGAATTAGATAATTTAATATAAAATTTAGTAATTGAAAAAAATATCAAATTATTTTAAAAGCTTTAAAATGTATTTGTTTTATTCCAATAATATCATAAAACAATCAGAACAACGAAGTTACTTGACACAAAAATGGTAAAAGAGTAGCATTTTTGGCATAGAATATTCTACTTTTTGTGAGGAATGTGATAAAAGTACAATATACCAAACACACAGTAGGATGTTGTGCATTTGGCTGACATTTTCCTTCATGCAATCGATTATTGTTTTATTATTCTTTCTGATTAAGAAATTGATAAACCTTTGGATATCAAAGTGAATAGGAACCTTTACCTTCCAACGCTTTCACCCACTAGTCATGTTTGGAGTTTTAAAGATCAAATATTTTCACCAGTTATGATTTAGAATCAGATGCCAGTCAAACATCAAAGAAGTAAGGAATAATGTTATTTATTTATTAAATATAAGGAATGAATCGAATGATACATTGGTTTCATGTGTTTATATTTCCAAGTAATCTGAAAAGTTTTAACTATTGATGAAAGTGAATTTAATTATTTATATTTATCAACACTTCACTAGCCAATGTGTAGGCCTAATTTTTTTAAGAAGCCAAATAAGTAGATATTTCATTCAAAATTTAGAGGAAACTTGTCGATGTGAGAATTTGAACTTAATACTTCTAGCTTGGCTACTGATTAAATTTTTAATCTACATCTACAATACATATAAATGAGGTTAAGAAGGGAGATATATTTTTAGACAAAATTTACCCCTACTACTTCATTAAATTCCTTAATTATAATTCTTCAATGTTGATATTAAATATTAAAAATTTAACTGAGTTATTATAATCAATCGTATAACTTAAATTCAATTAGGATAGCACATGCAAATTAAAAACTTGACGCATAAAAATGTAAAAAAAAATTACATGTAAATATATTAGTTAAAATATACAATTAGAAATACTATAATTTGAAGCAACTATATATATAATATGTTTTTATGAGTTTTATGAACAACAATGGTCTATATAATTTCTTTTTGCAAATATATTAAGTTCTACTTCATCTTTCATAATATTACATTAGTAGATATTATTGTTTAGTTTATAACGTGTAACACATATCTTAGAAATTATTATATTAAAAATATTATTTCAACGAATAAATCATATCATAATTTAACACATTTATTTGAAAAATTGTTTAAACATCGCATGTATGAGTGAACTAGTAATCCTAAAAGTTTTTTGGCTAAGACATTATTAGTTGAATTTACTTATTGATTATTGTACAATATTAATATAATTAAATCCATGTCAAACATTGTCACATTTGAAAAAGCAAGTTTATTGATTAACACATTCATAATTAAACTACACATCATCTGATCAAAATCGTATGTTGTTCAGTTGATGTAAATTTATTTATTTGAATTAATTCTTAATACAGTATTCCCCATCATCTGTAAAGTGAACTTTATGTCAAATAATAACCCTCAGACGTGGAGACAAGATAAGTAAAAATAAAAAGACATTGTCAATGTAAGAGTATATGTTAAGAGTATTATATAGTAGTATTGTATAGTATTGTATAACTGTACTCAAATTACCTTGACATTATACAATATTTATGCGTACTATCATTGTACTCTTAGTCAAGCTTGGACAATTATACTTAGTATTATGGTTTACTAAATGGCATTGGTTAGTTTAAACTTAACTAACACACTATGTAACATATAAAATATTCTTTAGCTTAATGAAAGGTTAATTGAGACTGTCATCTTGAAGACTCTTTCTTCTTCTTGCTATCTTCTTTTTGTTATCTCTTCTTTCTCCTTTTCTTTAATCTCTCTTATTCTTCATTAGTGAAAACTCTTCATGGTATCAAAGATTTCTAGGACAAACGACAAATGGTAATAAAAGATCATGTAACAGAATCACAATTGCATTCTTCTATCTTCTTTCTCTCGAATATATGCAATCTGATCTCCATGACAAAATCATCTACGATCTTTAGTTTTTCTATGTTAATGATTGCATCTTTATATTTGACGCGAACTTCTTTGTTATTCAAGACAAAACCAAGGGTATAATCCTATATCTAGAACTAAGTGAAAATGGATTGTATCTAGTTCCTTCCTCAATATTCACACCAAAAACATTTATTGCACCAGTAGCTTATGTTGGCGCTAAAGTTTCAGTCACAATATGGCATGCTAGACTTACACATGCATCTAATGCAATTGTTAAGCAAATTTTATCCAAAGTACAATTGCCTTGTAATACAGTTTCATATTCTTGTATTTGTAAAAACTGTATACATTGTAAAATGACCAAACTTCATTTCCAATGTCAAATCTCTGCTTCTAATTATGTTTTAGAGCTTGTATATTTAGATTCATGGGATCCATCACCCATTATGCCATATTCTGACTATAAATACAATATTTCCTTTGTCGATGACATGTCAAGAGTTTTCGGGTTATTTCCTTTAAAAAGTTAAATCTGAATTTTGTTCTATATTTAAAAAGTTTAAAGCTTATGTCGAGAATCAGTTTTCTACCAAAATCAAAATCTTGAGAACAGATGGTGGGGATGAATACTCCTGCATTATCTTTAAAACCGTTCACTAGACTTTGTTGAAACATTCATTGCCATGCTTAGCCATGCCTTACTACCAATGGACTTTTGGTTCCATGCCTTCTCAATTACTGCATTTCTTATTAACATAATCTTTTTTCTTCACTTAAAAGTCTCTCTCCTTTTGAAAAGCTATTTGGAAAACTTCTAGATTTACACATCTTAAAGTTTTTGGATATGCATGCTATCTTCTATTGAAACCTTACAACACTCACAAACTTCAATAAAAAAAATTAACTAAATGTATATTTCTATGCTATGCATTTGAATTAAAATAATATTTATGCTTTGATCCTAAAAATGACAAACTATATACATCTAGGTATATCATATTTGATGAAACTAAGTTTCCATATCAATCTTTAATTGGTAAGTTTATTGGTGCATCACATACATCTGTTTCACCTCAGCTTGATAACACTCACTTTACTTAAGCTTTTCTACCTTCTTCAGTCTTGAATCATCAGTAATAGTAAAAAAATACAGTTATTCCAGACATAGATACTTTTAATCATCCTTCATTCACTGATGTCTCTCTTAGTACATAATGTACTCTAGCTCAAACCACCAGATCACCTAGCATGACACCAAATTCTTCTCTTGCAGGTATGTCAAATAGTATTGATTTCAATCATTTACCTAATAACAATCTTGCAGATTCATTTCCTGATATTTCAAATTCTTTAGTTGTATACCTTACTATACAACAGAATCTTACGACCATAGAGCTTAGCACTACCACAATCCTACCTAATAACAATCTCTAAAAAGAAAGCTTTTCAGGCTTCAACCCCGTTTACGTTATCCTCTCCGGAACCTACCACATGTTTTGGAGCATCAAAAGTCTACGCTGGACTAAAATTATGGAAGAATAATATAATTTCTTACTATCCCTAAACACTTATTCACTAGTCCCACTACCACTAAACAAGAACTTAGATGGTTATAAATATGTTATAGGCTTAAATATCACACTGATGGCTCTATTGTAAGTCATAAAGCCAGACTTGTAGAAAAGGGATATCATCAACAGGCTAGACTTGATTATGAAGAAATATTCAACCATGTAGTGAAATAGACAACAGTGAGGGTGTTTTGTCCTTAGCAACATAGTATAGACGATGCCTCAGACAATTAGGTGTCAAAAATGTATTCTTACATTGTTCTTGTAAGAATAGGTTTATATGAGCCAACCGCCTAGGTGTGTGAGTATGGTCTATCCAAATCATGTATGTAAACTAAATAAGTCATTGCATGGATTAAACAAGCTCCAAAACATGGTTTGGCAGGTTTACAACGCACTTGGCTACTTGGGATTCATAACATCATTATTTGATCCTTCTTTATTTGTGAGATATGTTGGAACCTCAGTTACATATCTTTTGTTATGTGTAGATGATATTATACTCATTGACATTGATTCTTCTTATGTAGAGCAACTTATTGACTTGTTGCAACAAGAATTTGAAATAACTCATCTTGGACTGTTGAAATACTTCTTAGTACTTGAAATTCATTATTCAAATCAAGGTATTTTTGTTAATCAACATAAATATGCTAAAGACCTTCTTCTTAAAGCTGTTATATGTTCAACAAAGCCATGCAACTCACCTCTTTTAACTAAATCACCACTATATTCACAAAGATGTTCACGCCTATCTGATATTACTTAATATATAAGCTTAGTGGATGCACTTCATCACCTTACCTTCATTAGGCTAGATATTACCTTTGATATAAATAAAGTATGTTAATTCATGCATGCACTTAAAATAACACACTTTGTCAAAAAAAGGATTTTGAGATATATTTCTAGTAAATTGAGTAATGGTATATGGTTTAAGCCTGGAAAATATACTTGCATGCATTCAGGGATGCTAATTGGGCAGGATATCTTTCAGACAGAAGGTCACCCACTGGCTTTGTAGTCTTTCTTGACTCCAATCCAATTTTTGGGAATCCTAATAAGAAACCAACAGTGGCATTTGGCAAGGTTTTTCATGAAAGAAGAGCATAAGACTTTAGCAAAATTGTTGCAAAACTTGCTTGGTTCAAACTATTATTGAATAATCTTTATATTTTTCTTAAAGCACCTCATACTCTTTGGTTTGACAATACTTTAGTTATAGCCTTAACTTTAAATCCTATTTTTCATGCAAGAACAAAGCATGTAGAAATTGATTACGACTTTGTGAGAGAAAGAGTAGTGAATAATTTGTACATCTTAGTCAGTCATATCAAAATTGAGTTCCAGCTTATTGATATGTTCACTAAACCTCTTAATCCTAAATTTCTCTCTTAAAGACAAACTTATGCCCTCTCATGAGGGCATGGGTTTAAGGGGGTTGTTAAGAGTATTACATAGTAGTACTGTATAGTATTGTATAACTGAAAATAACCTTAACAGTACACAATACTTATGCTTAGTATCATTGTACTGTTAGTCAAACTTGGACAGTTGTTCGTAGTTAGTATTATTATTTAATTACTAACTATTATAGATCAGTTTAAACTTAACCGGCATACTATGTAATATATCAGATACTCATTAGCTTAGGTTAATCAAGACTATCTTCTCTTCTTTAATCTCTCTATTCTCCATTACTGAAAGCTCTTCAGTATCAACACAAGACCCTATTGATACCATGTTAATGATCGCAAGCCCAAAAACTTAAGTTGATTGAATAAGTTACTATTTATACATTTAAACTATGTTTTAATTACCAAGAAATGATTTTTAGGTGTGAATATTAGGTCGAATTAGAAGAATATTGAAATATAATTGTTATCATCCTTCATTAATGTTTGTGATGTTAATTATCATCAACAAATGAAAGCATATTTTTTTCGTATGAAGCACCATTTTTCATTTGCACTCAGAAGTGTAGGATTTAACTACATAACAAAAAAAATTGAAGGTAAAATAAATATTCTTTAAATCCATGCACTTCATTTCTTGTCAACGTAGTTCGTACACTACATTTCTGTCGATTATGCTTAGCTGCTAAGTATAGTTAGCAAAAAGTTATGTACATCAGTTTCTATATGTATATCTCTCTTTTAACTAGTAAAACATCAAGAGATCAATTAAATTTGTTACAGTGTCGAGACAATATCATATGAGATTTGTATTACTGACACATGAGTGTTAAGCGCAATAGGATAAAACGTATAAAATGACTAGATTAAAATTAAGTGAAAAGTTTAAGGATTGAATTGCAAAAATTAAAATGATATTGACTAATTTGGAATTACTCAAAATTGTGAGCAATAGAAGAGTTGTTTTAACTAGAATCTACTAAACCTATTCATTATACACATCTATGCAAACGACAATTGCATATAAACCAACATAAAATAGGAATTGGAAGAAAAAATTTGTGACAAATTCAATAGATGAAATCAATAGATGGATCAGATTATTACCCTTTTGTTTTCCAAATAGTAAACCTACAATTAGATGATTAAATCAGTTAGATGGATTAGACTATTTACCCTACTAAATATGAATGGAAGTATACAAAGCATAATGTGAATGCTTATATAATATCATAATGTTCAAAACTGTGTTATGACATGCACGTGAGAATTGATACAAATCTGTTTTATCCTCCCTTCTTTTTATAAGTGATATATAACCACCATACACTACTTCTAACTCATAGTATATGGTGTTGAATTCCATGGCGTTACATATCAATTTTCAAGCAGATCAATATGAAGAAAATGTAGTTTAGGAAGTAAGGAGCATTAACTTATGCAATTAATGCAGGTAGTTATTACATACCATTCAGTAAAACATACAACAAAGATCAACATTTCAACATTGTAGTTGAGTTTCTTTTAAATTAAAAAAGACAATAAAAATCATGGCCTTGTCTGCTGAAGAAGAACAAAGATATAGGATCAAATAGAGAAACCAAGTTGATCTTTTCCTAACTTGTTTAGGAGTAAGCAGCACGTTCAAATTAGATGCCTTTTAGTGCCCTGTGATCAAATTTGAAATTAATCAATAACTATAATGAATAATTTAATTCGACATATAAAAGAGCACCGTAAAATAAGTTTTTTTATTTCTCATCTTTATTCATTGCTTCTCAGTTGAAATTTTAAATATCATTCATTTATTGGAAGAAAAATCATATACTTTCAATCCAAAAGAATAAATTAGAAGATCAAAATAGAACCACCTTTTGTTCCACAAAGGTTAACACATGAAATTGACAAAGAATAGTAGAAATTAAATTAACATAATGTCATGTATGTGAATATAAATAGATCATCGATCGGTTATTTTCTAACCAAACTTTTTTATGCATGATCTCATTGCTAAAGTTAGATTGGTCTCCTTAAATAGTAAAAAATGTTACTATACGAAAATACATTTCAATCTAAAAAATTCTAATCTAAAAGTAACAACTTTTAACTCAGCTCATGAAACCTGTTCTAGCTAGTACGGAATTGAAGTAAAATGCAAAGATTAAGGTGTAGTTTTCCTTACATCGTTGAGCTTTGCCTGATTGTTGGTCTCCAACATCAACCCGAAATGAATTCGGGGGAAGTGCGCCCACTGATATAGTAGAAAACGGAAGTCAGATACAGAAGTATATACTTAATGTGTGTCATGCTAAAACACTTGAACGTCGAATGGTCATCAGGTCGTTATTACATTAACATAAAGTTAATAATGATAAAAAATCAATAAAAAAAATAATGCTTAATTAGATTCAGCAGCCTGTGTGCACATTCGTACATTTTTTGCCGCCGTACTAAATGCTTCTCTGTGACTAATATCAGGATTGTTAGCTTTGATCCTCTGAATTTCCTCTCTGCAATATTTAATTTTGGGGAACTTGTCATTAATTAAAAGTTAACAGAAATAATTAAAGATCAAATAAAAGAAATCAAACTAAAAAAGATAAATAAAAAACTTATGGGAAAGTTATGATTTACTTTATAAACTGATTATATGCAGAAGGTACTCGCTGCCTCTTCTGGGGAGCTGAAAAGAGAAAACAACAGCTCATGAAATTAATTAATATATTAGTTAATATCTTTTTTATAACACAACATGGAAAAAATTAGAAAAATTGGCTTGAGGACAAGTGGGTGATTTACGAACGTCGATTGACGACCCTTTCAACGATGGGATTCGAAGATGGAGCTCGAATTGTCATCTTGTTGTTGCATTTGGATGAGGTTCCTGATTCCATCTGGTAATCTGATGCAGTGTATTTGTTGTAGTTTGGTGCCTAAAATTTTGTCAATAATTTGAGAGAGAGAGAGAGAGATAAGAGAGAGGATCGAAATGATGTTTCATAAATTCAAAACAAAAAGAGAAAGACCACCATGAAATGATTGAATCAAAATTATTACATAACCCAAAATCAACAATTTTTTTTAGTTTTGTTTTTCAAAGAAAACAAAAGAAAAATCTCGAGAGAGAATCTAAGAGAAACACAATTTCTTTTATTTTTTTGTTGAACTTAATGACCTAATCCTCAGGCTAAGAACCATTAAAAAAACCGAACAAATTTCTAGTATTAAATTTGTTTGTATTACTTTTTTAATATTTGAGGCATAATATATATGTGTGTGTGTGTGTGTGTGTAGAGAGAGAGAGAGAGAGAGAGAGAGAGAGAGAGAGAGAGAGAGAGAGAGGGAGAGCTGAAGATGAGAACAAGAATTGTACGAATAAAAATAAAACAAGTGAATTAGGAAGGAGTAGTAATAAATTTTCTGAATCGGACTGTGGTAATAGCTTAAGGTACTGAATGATCTACAAAAAAAGGAGCAAAACTGTAGGTCATAGCAAGCTATGGAGGCTGATAGATAGTTAGGGTTTGCAGCCAGCCACCAACTTTTTAGGGAGAAATGTTTTGAAATTCTCAATCTTTGTAAAAAAAAGTTATAGATTCTGGAGTTATTGCATTGGATTTCCCAAAAGGAAATAATACCCAGATGAGATAAGACTTGAGAGATCAGAATATTATTAATTTTTCAAACAAGAAAAGAAAAAGAAAACTCCCATGAAAAAAGGTGGACCTGAACATCTTGCCAGGAGTGAGACTGAAAAGCAGCAGCCATATTCACGGACCAGAGATTGGTGCAGTGCCCACATCGGACAGTCACCATGTCAAATAGGTTGCTGCATGGAACACTCACCTGCTCATCATACGCATCAAATATATGTCAACACTTTCATACCAAAAAAATGATATATACATTTAAATCAAAATCGGCGTGTACAAATGATTAATCTCTCATATTTACACGAAAAAAATTCTGGGTTGTAGTCAGTTCATTGCTTTGTCAAGATTGAGTAACTAATTCACTACATTAAATAAAAAATCAAACCACCCATCAGCACAATTTGTTTATTTGAGTTCTCACAATTAAGTGGAAATGAAATCATAAGTTTGATTAAAACTTTTGGTCGTTCTAGGTTCTTTTATTTTCAATCCCTGTAAAATTCCTAACTTTGTCAAGTACTCACGAGAGGATGTGAGTTCAATCGAGTAAGTAATTCTGTTATGCAACATTTCAAGATTCAAATAAAGAGATAAAAGCCCTAGAAACTGTGTATATAGGAGGATTCTTATTTTTTTCTTTTGGCGTTGGGTGGGGATAAATAAAAAACATAAATAATAAACTGAAGAGTAATTTAGAGAGAGAAATTATGAGATGAGAGAGGTGAGAAAACTAAAGGGTGGTGGTGTGTTGTCGTCGTCACTGTATCTCTCTCTACTATGGAGGAGTGAGAGAGCACTTGAGGAGGAGGGTTTCAGGTATGACTTTTTCTTGACTGAAAAAGAAGAAGAGTGGAGAGGAAAAAAGAAAAGTCCAACCAACGATGGAGACCTGACTGATTGAGCAAAAACAAGAACCCCAGAAAGTAAGCAAAAAAAATATATAATTCAAATAAAATATTAAAAAACCTAAAACAAAGAAGCAAAGAGTAGCCTTTTACAAGATCTGATGATTTTTTTAAGAAAATAGATATAAGTAAGCTTTTATTGTGTGTGTTTTGATACAGAGACTGAAAAGTAGATCTCTCTCCCATTAAAGAGAAACAAAGAATTGTATGCAATAATTTACAGAAAGAACTCTGAGAAAGGGGGAGAGAGAGAGAGAGAGAGAGAGAGAGAGAGAGAGAGAGAGAGGGAGAGAGAGAGAGAGAGAGATACCGCAAGAACTATGTTGCAAAAGTTGCAGGGTATGTAACAGAGTTGCTCAGGTGATCCATCGATGCTGCTCGACATTTCTCCAAAACCTTCAACCAATCTCTTTTCCTATAATTCACCAAAGAAAGAGCTAGAGAGAGAGAGAGAGAGAGAGAGAGAGAGAGGATTGATATATGCAAGACCTAAACGAGAAGAAAACAAAGAAATAGGTTTGCTAATTATTCTCTCTGGTTAATCTCTTCGTTGGCTTCTTAACCAAACTATGTATCTCAACAGTAAAGACTTGTGATAATGTAAACAGGAATCTAGCTATCTAAGAGAGAGAAATGTTTGATGAAAGAGAGAAATCAAATGAGTAGTGTGTAATAGAAGAATGAGACTAAGGGAACCCATATAAAGTGGGTCTAATTGGGAAAAAAGTTGAGAGAGAGGATAGAGAGAGAAAGAGTTAAGGTACTTGGGAATAGGGAGTTGAGATGAGACGAAGGGGAAGGGGGGAGCGGGCTTTGATTAAGTTCTTTTCTGTTATTTAGAGACGGCGTTTATGCACATTTTTATGTTTCTGTAACAGTAAGATACTGACAGATAAAAAAATAGAGAGAGGGGGTGGAGAGAGAAAAAGAAAGAAAATTATATCTCCTTTCCGTTATCTCTTTATATTTCCTCTTGTATAATATACTCACCATACCATAATTTTATTATGCGTATAGGGGATTTCAGCCAAGAACGAAATTTGGTGATCAATGGAGGAGTACCTCCATATGACTATGAAGCCCAAGGCCACGATCACAGTATCATATAATGATTCAACTTAGTAAGGTATGACTATACTACTTCTCTTCTCATTCTATCTTCAACTATCATTTTCACATACATTAAACGAAACCTAAAAAACACCACTTATTTTGCCAAAAACAACTAACAATAAACAAATGACAATAACAAGTATAATTTGGTTGCTGTGTGCCGCTAAATCTGGCTATATCTGTCGCATAGTTTAGTCAATTGTTGTGTGTCGCATAATTTAGTCAGTGTTTGTAGGCCGCGTAGTTGATGTCTTGTGTTGTGGTCCAAAAATATGAGTTGGAATGTGTCCAATATCACCTGACTTTTCCTGTTTTGTTCAATTATAAAGGTTTTAGCACCATACTTTGAAAACCTAGAATTTAATGAATAATCAAGCTAGACTTTTGAACTTTTATTAGGGCTTGGTTGGACTTTTATTTATGTCACTTTAGTTTGAACTAATTGTATCACTTAGTTTAGAGTATTTGATATAATGTTTAGTTCGGCTGTCTTGTTATCATACAAAATGGTATGTTAAAATGTTGTTCCACAGCGCCCTGCGATATGTATATGCGCTCCTTATGTGTTAATTATAAGATCTCAATACTCATATGTCTAACACCTAGATTTTAAAAATTGACTAGAATGTGCTTTTCAACTACCAGTGCTGTGACAATCTTATTATTTTATGAAATTACAAATTCGATGTCTAATGGAGTGTGTTATGTAATATGACTCAAACATAGTACAACTTCTAGGATATGAGTATATCAATTTAATCATATGTGTTAACTCATTGTATATTTAATATGAAACTAAATACAATGCCAACTCATGATAAGAATCATAATGCTATGTGTAACAAAATTTTCTATAATTAAACACACAGGAACCTGAAGAACTTAATATTAGAATCTAACCTATTCATTGTCTCGAATCACATGCGAACAAATTAACAAAGATCAATACATCTTCGACTGAAAAAAGGAACAATACGTTATGATTATACTTGACATGTAATGTTTTGGGAGTACAAAACTATACTAATATGAAGTAATAATTCAAATTAATGTAAACTTTTTATGAAAAAAGTTACAATTTTATGGGAAAGAAAATATTATGACTTTAAATTATAAATGTAAGAGGTTAACCACTGCATCAACTCATTTTTTCAGTTAATATAATCTCATTGAAACAAATAATCATAAAACCATAATTGTATTTTTGAGATGCTTTGCCAAATAATTCTTTCAACTTTGGAAAAGCTTATAGTGCTTTCCTTTTGTTCTATCTGCTTTTACTGCCACATTAATAGCATTATGAAAGTAGCATTTTAACCGTAGCAAAGTTAACAATTTCTTACAAAATTACAATGAAAAATTATATATTGTTTGTAATCATTTAATATAGTATCATAGCAGGATTTTCCAGATTCAAAACCCTACCTACAGTATCGTTCCTCCTCTAAGTAGCTTATTTAACAAAAAAAATTAAGCAGCCTAAATTTTTTGAGTTATTGGTCATTTTAAACGCATGACCTATTTGGAAGGAAATGGAAGTCACAGTTTAGATAGTTGTGTATGCATTTGAACACAATTAGTCGTCAAATTGAGTTGTTTTAGCCTTAAACACTGACCGATTCAAGCTGAATTAACTGAGTTACAGAGAGCCTTTGAACCGAGTCATGAGTTAGGAGAAACTATGTCTGACCCGCGGACGGATGAGGAACAACATCATATTGAGTGAGCTAAAACAAAGGGAAAATTAAAACAGATAAAAAATCCATTCACAAAATTTCATTTGTCAGTTTTGAAAAGGACAAAGAAAATAATTATAGCCAAAAACACATGAGGACACCAAAGAAAAATGAAAAATAAAAATGTTAAATGATATCTTCTCGTGAATTAAGCCGACTAGAAAACTGACCTGATCCGTAGCCCTGTTTGACCTGGGTCCCTCTCCATTTCTGGCTAGTCATCGAGTTATCTTCTTCACCACCTTTACTGCTGGATATATATATTATTCACTCCTTTAACTAACTGTATTAACCTTAGTAAAATTTTATTCACTCTTTTTGTTAGTTGTGAGACTATATAAAATCTTACATTGGCTAGAAGCGGAGATGATCATCAGTTTATAAGTACGTACAATACCTTCATTTGGTATGAGCCCCTTTTGGGTAGAGTCTAAAAGTAAACTCATGCAGGCCTAGACGCAGAGCGGACAATATATCATATCAATGTGAAGGTATATGGAGTCTATTATCCCTACACTTTAATGTACTTTGTTAATCTAATGATACCACGAATTTAGGTATTAAGCGAAAATTTATGTCCCTATTTATTGCGTGAATGTGTCAAAATTGAGCCGAAATTACTCAATGTCAAGGAATAGGGAAAGAATATTTCAAAAAAACTCAATATATACTACTTTGAAAACTAGCTAGGAAATTGTTGTAAACAAAGTGCAAGAAAAATATAGAGGAAAAACAAAGAATTTTCATTGTATTATTGCTTAAAATAAACAAGGATATATGAGAACTGAATTCAATTGATAAACAATAAAAGAAAGAGCTTGAATAGTTACTTATAGATATGAAAATCAATAGACTAATGTCAATGAAACTAGGGACCAGCTAAAACAAAGTGCAATAACTAATTAGTTTGTGTATTGCGTTTAAACTAATTAAGTTGGTTGGTTGGTTTTTTTTTTTTTTTGTTTTCCTCTTTCACACATTTGATCTCTTTATATAGACATTAAAGTCCTCAGCCTAGTAGAAATCTTCATGGATTTCATGATAGTATTGGGATTTATTCTTTCTTTAGTTATTTGAATCCCTATTTTGTCTTGAACGCAACTCATGCTCACAGTTACTGCATAGTGTTGATCTAACTTAACATGTCCTCATCCATTGTTAGAGAGCCTAGTTAACTTGGACATCATCCTAGTAGCCTACTCATCCTCTTAGTGCCTGTTAAGAAATCAGTGCATTTAGGCACTAACTTTGTAAGGAATCAAGATGCTCTGATACCAAGTTAGAAAATGAGTAGGGAAGATGATGAAGATGATGCTGTGAAGTTTTCTGGTTTTGTATTCAATTTGCAAGAAGAATATGGTGGACCTTATAACACTTTACAATGAAATCTGAGTAGTACTAATCAAGAGCACCTTTATGACTTACAAAATTAGTGCCTTAATGAACTTATTAGTTAGCAGACACTCGAGTAATTGTTAAGCAGAATTAGCTTAATAAGGTGCATGCTGCTTCTGATTCCATGTCGCGATTGTGCTGCTGACATGGGTGATGCGCTAAGGTGTGAAGCTGTGTAGGATGAGCAGGTTGACTAAGATGATATCCAAGTTGACTAGGATCTCTAACATCCACATCATCGTCTTCAGCACCAAATATAATTGATCTACTCACCTTGTTGACAAAAAAATTAAGAATTTTCTTTGGGCCTAACATCATCGGTTGTTTGAGTAAATTTAGACTAACTAAGTTTTAGATTAAGTTTCATCTGACAAAGTGATATGTGAAACACACTCATTCAAATGATTTTACTTTTTATACTTATGATTAATAAATTATTGACACATCACTTAGTCAAATAATCATGTTTATCAGTCTAAAATCACTCAATAGTTGTTTATACAACTTGATGTGAGGATCCACCCGTTTGACACAATTTAAGATAGCACTAAGCTAAGACCTAATTTCTTAGCCGAATATATAGGCCTAGCTTAGGGTGAGAACCTTCAAAAAAATTAATAAATATTACTGTATCATCTTTCTTCTAAGATTTAAAATTCGAGGAACTTGTACTAAAATCGTAGTCAAGTTATATAAGGCTACAATGGAAAGGGATATCTATTGATATTTCTACTTTATATGAAATCAAATTAGAGTCTTTATGGTGCAAATTTAGTTGATATATTTCTGGTTGAGTCTAATTCTACTTCTGCTTTCTAATTTTTACTTCAAAAAAATATTTCCAATTAGGTTCACTTATATCAACTTCAATTTTAATTTTTCGTGTCATGATTCTGAATGCTTCGAATACTGGGGTATAGACTCGCAATCCATTAAGATTATAAATATATTAATTTAATTAATTGTGTGAATCTATCTCGTTGTGCTTATTTAATTGAACATTAATTGATCATATTCAAATCAAATATCGAAAGGCCAAAAATGAAGTCTATTGGCAAAGTTTCAAGTCTTTTGACGGGATATGATTACCATTATACATTTGCGTTTATTCTTTCGTTCGCCAAATATACTTTTTTGTGTGTTCAAGACCACAAAAGATGGGCTAATTAATTATTGTAAAGTGGAATGGATCACCAATTATAAGGGGCGCCTAGTTTGATAGAATGGACAGAAATCTTTCAAATTAAAGATAAAGCCCCCACATTATATGGAAAATATATACTTTGCTCAACTTTGGTATGCTTATTTAGAAAGTGACATTGCAACGCTATTTTGAGTTGACATTGTGTAAAAATTATATATATATATATATATATATATATAACGCAAAGAATAATTCTAGATCGATTAAGTTTTATATCAAATTTTAAGTGATAAAATAGTATGTCATTAATTCAACCAAAATGATATTACATTCATACACTTAAAACTTGACCAAACACTATAAGAAAAATGATTTCCTCCGGTGATTTTATGGCGGCGGTTATGCCAACCGCTGGTAAAAAAATCGGCAAAACTCATGGCGGTAGTTTTTTAAAACCGCCGCCAAATATTTTACGTTTAGCGGCGGTTTGAAAATATTTTGCGATGGTTTTAAAACCGCCGCTAAATAACCTTTAAATTCATAACTTTTTCTTTCTTCCAAACCCGCGCGATCACCCTCTCTCTCTCTCTCTCTCTGCAACAGGCGACGCGGACCTCCATCACGATTTTCTACCGTCAGCTCCTCCACCGTAAGTTCTCCAACCGCGAGCTCCTCCACGATCTACAAGTATATACTCAATTCCCGCCTCTCACTTTCTCTACAATCTCCCTATGTGTCTCTCTGCAGCAAGCTTTTCCATTCTATACATATTGGAAATTTTATTACTTCTGATATAAATTATGTTCCTATCTTGCATCCTGAGCAACCTGCTTCACATGAATCTATAGTTGATTTGCATTCTGCAGTGGACATTATATCTAATACTCCAGTGTTTCTGGTTCCGGTTTACATGATACTTTGTATAATTCTTCTGATATGCATACTACTAGAGATATGTAACTCATCAATATGAAATGCATGTAACTCATCAAGCATGACAAATTTACACGTAGAATTGGCTAAAGTGGTTTTAATAGTTTTGGGGTTCTATATGAACCTCACTTGTGTCGGTAATAAAGGTTTTTGGCTTGAAGATTCCATTTTTGGATTCAGTTACATTTTAGTGAGTCGGAACATGTTGTAGAGAAAAAGGTGGTAATGAGAAACAAGTATTTGAGTTTGATGCTGAACTATCAACAAAAGGCACAAACATAGAAGGATTAGCAGAGGTATTATTTGATGAGTGTGATTTTGATTGGGATGAAGAGGAAGTGATCGCATGCAGGTAAAATGTTATTGGTAATGTTCCACATAAAGGTAAAATGTTAGCTGATGTGCTTGTACCACTAGACATTAATTAACCAGAAAAGTTGGTATTGGAAAAGAAAATGACTGTTGATTAGTAGAACGAGAGGAAAGTATGATGATTGAGAACGTAAGAATAAAATGGAAACTCAAACTCATTTAAAGAAACACTCTATGATGAATACCATATCACAAAATGATACACTTGATTGTGTGATATTGAAAGTTTAGTGATTGATAAGGGTGAGGAAAACATGAGCAACGGAAGGTTTTTTAATAACAAATAATTTGATCTATGACAATATGAAATTTTATAGGGTGATTTATAATCAAGTATGGATGTGGGCAGCCTGTTTATGAGTCAATAATGATGTCTAGACTCTTGCTAGTACTTTAGAGGTAGTTGTCATTGAGATTGCACCAATCGACGAAAGGCAATGCTTGATTCCCCCACTTGTAATTTTTAATACCAAATTCTCAAAGAAAACAAAAGTTAGATCATACTCACAGATACTACTATGTGTGTATATTCATAGACACTACAATTCATCTTTGCATCTCAAGCACGTCTTGTGTATTACATACAAGATCAGATAGATAAAGATTGGCATGTTGTGGTGCATATAAAACCAAGAGACATGTTTGATACGAGTGACCATATTAATGATACAACTCTTAATAATGAAGTAATGATGAATTTTGAAAGTGAGATACATGATCATTCTCATTTAGAAGAAGTCTTACATGAGAATGAAAAATGTGTCAATTTAGTTAGGACAGCTGTTGTAGGTGTAACCATAGAAGATACAATTCAAATGTTGATTTTGATCAGAATAGCGATGACTCAATTTGATTGTGTTACTATTTGAATTAGGTATGTCTTTATTTGATAGTGTTAATATTTAATTTTGATAAGCTATGTCTCTATTTGATAATGTTATTATCTATTTTGTTGTGCAAGTATAACCATCATGTTCTGTGGTAGACGTTTGCGCATAATTGAGGACGAGTCCGTTGGTGATCAAGATTCACTATGCGATGTTCCCACTGAATTAGTAGGTATAACATTTATTTTATATTTCATACAAACCATTATTCTCATACATATAATGTCTAACATATAAAAATAATATTTTATACGTAGGTGAATCCTCCTCCTCTAGGCGAAAGGTTCGTGGTCAGACACGATTAACTCATATAAGGAATCATCCTAAAGGGAAGAAAGTGAAAGTTGAATTCAACGCAGGAGGACAACCGATCAAGGATCAAGCATCTATGTATACGAGATTTTTGGCTTCACTAGGACGCACCTATGATCTATTGCTGACACCTATGAAAATTGGAAGAAAGTGCATGAAATGTACAAGAACCCAATATGTGATATTGTGAATGTATAAATACTTATTTGTAATTGTCTCTTCCATTATGTAATTATTAACTATACCTTTGTAATTTTTTAGAGTAAATAGGAAGTTACTGACGCCAACCGAAAGTTTGCATTGTATTTAATTAATAAGAGTTGGAAGGACGGAAAAAGTGAATTGAGAACAAAAAATACAACAAAATATCCGAGGGAAGAAGAATGTCTAAGACATAAACTTGAGGAAATTTCACGAGATCAGTGGAATGCTATTGTCCAATTTTGGTTCTCTTATGAAGGAATGGTCTTTCAATATTTTCTTTTGACCTTGAATTTTGTTTATTACGTAGAATAAATACTAATTTTGTTTCTCAAATAACTGGCTCGTAGTGAAACAAACACTGCGGTATGAGCAAAATAAAGTATACATCATTCTTTAGGAAGGAAAAATTATGCTAAAAATTAGATGAAATAGTACATAAATCTTTTTATTATAAGTAATATTTTTATTTTTAGTATTGTGATCAAAATATTTTTTAAACATAATGATAGATGGAGGTGTTGGGGAGAGAGCCTAATGCGATCGAACTGTTCATAAAAACTCATAAACGCAAAGATGAGAATTGGGTAGATCACTAATCTGCTTCTAAAGTTATAAGAATTATTTTTAAGTCTATATTTGTCAATATTTTTTATTTTTTCAACTATATTTGTCACATATGCGATCGAATTATTTATTTGTGTTGTATGAGAAAATGCAAGAACTTCTGGTAATCCAAATGTAATATGGGAATAATATCACCCCTAGAGATGCATTTTCTGAAGTTATGGGTCCAGAACATCCTAGACGAGTCCGTGGAACGAGACTAGGTCCAACTCCCACCAGTGAATTTGAATCACAGAGCAGTCGCCAATTTTCTGAAAAAGCATTCGTTCCACGTGCAGAACGTGAGAGAATTAAGTCACAAGTACACAAACTTCAAGATGGTCAAGTTCAGCTTCAATCCCAAGCAGCGTACCTTAAGAAAATGATGCAAGCACAAAATCTTTCGTTCTCATTCCCCGGTGGTGATCACGTAAGATTTTTAAGGAATATATACTTTACGTAATTATAAATTATGTTTATTCCAACAACAATCATAATTTTGTTCATTTTTATGTGTTTATAGGATTCTGGAGACCCTCCCTCAACTTCATGATCGCATAAAGTTCAGTGAGGATGAAAAATACTATATTTGCTTAAGTTTGAACTTATATTGTTTTTTTATCTTTAGAATTTGTGAATTTTTCAATTGATGAATTCTGAATCTTTAAAATTTGTGAACGTTTAAAATGCAAGAATTTGTGAATATTTAAATTGATAGCCTCTGAACTGTTGAAATTTTTATATTGATAGATTCTGAAATCTGTGATATAGAATGTTTTCTGAAATATGTATTTTTGAAAATTATGGGATGTTTAAAGAACATAAGAAATTCTTACCAAAATTTCAATTTAGAACGGTGGTTTTGGAGCCCATAGAGGAAATTTAAAACCGTCAGGAAAGATAATTTTTCTGTTTCTGAGCATTTGAGGGTGGTTTGAACCAACGCCACATAATCTTTAACGCCAGGAAATATTTTTGTTTTTCAATTTCTGGGCATTTGGTGGTAGTTTAAACTGGCAGTCCTCCGGGGGTTGGAATAAATGCCGTCAAAACCTTTGTGACGGTGGATAAGGCGGCAGTTTTTAAACTACCGCAAATCTTATTGGCGGCGGTTAACTGCCCCAATAGATGAACACAACCGCCGTCATAATTAGTTTTTCTTGTAGTGAAAACATGATAATTATAGAATTACTCTAAAGCAAAATAAAACAAAAAAAAGTTATTCCAGCGAAAGGCATTCTTCCAAGTGCTTCTGATCACGTATAGACGAAACTGAAGATATTGTCAATATACATAAGCACGTTTTGCTCACTAACATATCGAAAATATTCAATCACAATTAAGGCAGTTAAACCAATCTCATACGAGCTCCTGACAGTTCATTCATATGACCCTAAACTAGAGCCACTTTTGATTCTATAATATTTTTTCATGTAAAGATCATTTCATTTACGAGTACGTTCACCTACTGTATGAAATATTGATACATATTCATGAGCTTTGGTAATGTTTATGATCAATTCTATGACTAGTATAATTTTACCCACTCTACCCTCGAATACTCCTATTTTTTCTCTACAACGATAAAGGGCTAAAAGGTTTACTACTTTAGTTCCTATTTCAAAAACATATTATTTTGTGTCTAAAAACAGG
Organism: Datisca glomerata; assembly: GCA_003255025.1. Taxonomy (NCBI): domain Eukaryota; kingdom Viridiplantae; phylum Streptophyta; class Magnoliopsida; order Cucurbitales; family Datiscaceae; genus Datisca; species Datisca glomerata. The sequence continues at coordinate 797,981 of QANY01003779.1, read as the reverse complement.
CGCATATATATGAATAGTTCCAAAACTCATATGTCATGTGTATTGCGAAGTTGAGAGTTTGAGAGTAGCATTATATGTTTATTTGAAGAGCTTGTGCAATATTTTGTCACATCAAGTTGACAGTTTTAAGAGTAGAAACTATATATTTATTTTCATAAATAAGTGAGGAATTAATATTCATCTGTTGATGTGGAATACACACACACACACACACACACAAACACACACACACACACACAAACACACACACATACACACACACACACACTCATTTACGGTTTATGGGTGCCCACATGTAAAGGATTGATATCCTTTGTATTAGTTGACTGTAATAAGAAAGAAAGAAAGAGAGGAGAGATGGAAGATTATTCTTAAATGAATCTTGGAGAGTGAGAAGCCAACTTAATTTAATACTCAATGAAGTAAGGGGTTGTGTATTTATATTAAACACATGTAAAAAGGTGTTATTGGTTAAGATTAAAGATCAACTTTATTAAACGTCAAAGTTAAGTACACATGATAGAAGGAGATATATTTACCAACTGATATGCACAACTAATTCTCTAGCTAGAGTTAGTTAGGTTTTATCTAGTTTCTTAGGAGTCCTTAGCGTATCATCCCCCCTCAAGCATAAGGGGTTAGGTATACCTTGAGCTTGCCTTTGAGGTACTAAAATCATGCAGTTAATAGAGGTTTGGTAAGTAAGTCAGAAACTTGATCTATTGAGGGAACAAATCTTACTACTAAAGAGCCTTGTAGTACCCAATCTCTAACAAAGTTCACATCAAGCTCTATGTACTTTGTTTTTTCCTGTAAAATATGGTTTGAAGCCAAGGTCAAAACGCTAGCATTGTCACACCATAACACTGGTTTAGACAAGGAGGAGATTCTCAATTCTGTTAGTAAACTCTAAAACCACTAAATTTCTACTGCAGCATTTGCCAAGGACCTATACTCACTCTTTGTTCTTGATCTTGAGACAACTTTATGTTTCTTAAAAGACCATGACATTAAGTTTCCTATAAGAAATATTAGATATTCACTAGTAGACCTTTTATGATCTATGTCTCATGCCCAATCTGAGTCTGAAAAAACTTGAATGTCAGAAGATGAGGAGGATCTCAAAAGTAAACCTTCATTTAAAGTGACTTTTAGATACCTTAGAACCCTTTTGTAGGCTTGCCAACGAATCATAGTTGGTTTATGCATAACTGACTTAATTTGTTAACTATGAACCTAATATCAGTTTTAGTGACTTTTAGATACCTTAGAGCCCTTACTAGAAAGTACTGAACCTAATACTGGATTGCACATATGATTCTTCTATACAAAGTAACATCTAGTAAGGGCTCACCTTCATTCAAAGAGAGTTTGACAATAGAACTAGATGGTGAAGAAGCTAGTTTTCCACCATCCATGTTAGCCCTTCTAAGTAGATCAATAATTTACATTTTTATGTTAAACGAAAGACAACAATGCTTCTGGGAACTTCAACTCCTAGAAAGTAGTGAATGTATCCTAGGTCTTTCAGAGATAATGTTGAGTTTAGACCCTGAATAAGCCAACTGAGTAGCTCCTTATTACTTCATGTCAACAAAATGTGATCAACATATATCAGTACAAAAACCACATCTTTATCTTTGTGATAGAAGAATATAGAAGTATGTGATTTAGATTTGAAGAACCTCCAATTGAGTAAAGTATATTTCAATCTATCATACCAGGCGCTAGGCGTCTGCTTCAATCTATATTGAGCTTATAAACATGCTGAGGTCTAGAATGATCAACAGAGCCTTTAGGTTGCAATATAAACACTAATTCTTCAATCTTTCCATTAAGGAATACATTGTCTACATTAAGCTACCTCACATCCCAACCATGTACGAGAGCAATATATATTATTCTCACCGTAGTGGGTTTAATGTCAAGGCTAAAAGTCTCACTATAATCTATACTAGGTGTTTGATGGAAACCTTTTTCTACTAACCTTGTTTTGTATCTCTGTAGACTTATATCAGAATTAATTTTGACTTTGAATACCGACTTTTCCCAACTACTAACATTTCTTGTTTCATAGGCATTAATCCCCAATTGTTATTCTTCATTGAGGTATTGTACTCATCAATCATAGCTTGATACCAGTGCCAATTGGGATCAGTAAGAGCTTGTTTTACAGTCTTAGGTTTTGCAAGTAAAGGATCATATGGCAAATGGTGTTTTGTTGTTGTGTAGGCTTTAGGTTTTGATATACCATTTTTTATCTCGTTACCATAGGATAGTGTTGGTATTTTGATCAATGGGTAGGTCTATAATTAGATTTTCAAAAATGGAAGCAAATTGGTGAGATAAAGGAAGGTTTTCTACATCATTGTTAGTGTTCAAAGCATAGACAATTGCATTATTAGAAGTATCAAGTGAACTCATATTAGGTGAGGACATGTACTATGAGATTCCTGAGAAGTTGATTTATGAGATGGATGACGTGAGAGTGTAACATGAGTTATGTTCTTTATGGGACATAATAAATTTGTATAGTAGTAAGGAGGGGAGGTGAACAGAAGGTAGTTTTAGCAGACTTATTATATAAAGATGCATAAGGGAAGCTAGATTAATTGAAAACAACATTTCTAAAAATGTAAATTCTACCAGAGCAATATAAGCATTTATAACCCTTGTGACTAGATGAGTAACCTAAAAAGATGCACAAATCATAGTGAAAGCCAAAATGTTTAGCACTGTATATCCTTAAGCGTGGAAAACAAGCACATCCAAAAAGTTTTGAGGTTTTATAGTCTAGAATTTGGTTAAAGAATTGTTGATATGGTGATTTATATCCTAGAACAGGTGCAGAAAGCTTGTTCATCAGATAAGTAGAAGTGTGAAAAGCTTTCCACCAATATTTTAAGTGTACTTGAGCTTGAAAAATAAGAGTTAAGCCTGTCTCAACTAGGTGCCTACGTTTCCTTTCAATTTTTTCATTTTGTTGGTGTATGTGTGGGCAGGGATGTCTGGATTAGATCCCCGAAGATTGTAAAAATTTCAGAAATGGTCTGAACTCTCTCCCTAATTTGATTGGACTTTTTAATGTCATAATCCAACTATGTTTCTATGAAAGTTTTGAATATAATGAAGGCCTGAAGGGATTTAGACTTATTTTTTAAATGGAAAATCCAAGAGGACATGCTATAGTCATCTAAGAAGTTAATATAGTACCTAAATTCTTCATATGAAGGTATTGGAGGACCCCAAAGATCATTAAAAATGTGCTCTAATGGTTGTTTGGACTTTTTGTGAGACAAAAGGAATGGAAGTGCATGATTTTGGCCTCTTTGACGGGCAATGCAAAAATCTAGTGTTTGTTTGGGAATTTGGCATTTGCTTAAATGTAAAAATTTATTTAAAATTTTGGATGATGGATAGCCCAACTTCATATGTCAAATATCTATCTCATTTATGATATTAGCATTATAAACAATTGGTTTCCACTGATTTTGTGCAGAGATTTCAGAAAAAGATGACAAACATTCAGGAATTGAGACTTAGGCCTTTTATTGAGTAATGAACAAGAATTTGATACATCAGATATTACATTTTTAATGCTAGAATGATAGAAGGAAACAATAAAAACATCAGAATTTCTATCATGACTATTGAATGCTGAAGCACAACTTTTCATTTTAGAATGATAGAGTTCATTTGAAAATGCAATCTAGGTTGAATGTCGCATGAAAGACTAGTTGGTCCACTTAACTCAGAAAATGTCAGTAGATACAATCCATATTTAGGAATACCTTGTAAAAGAAGTGTTCATTTGGTTTTATTCTTCACAAAACATGAATGAACATGAAATTCTATAAATACACTATTATCCAAACATGAATTAACATGAAATTCTATAAACACATTATTATCAAAACATGAATTAACATGAAATTCTATAAACACATCATTATCATGTGTAAACTTCAAAACACTATCTAGGTTCTTTTTAATTTATGGCACTCTAAGTATGCAATCAAGTTTTAGCTGTGTTCTTCAGAGGGTGACCGTGCAGAGCTTGTATGAGTGATAGAGAGGTCTTACCATTGCCAACTGTCGACCTCTCTTTTACTCTGTATTCTTGAGCCAAAGACAGGTTTCCAAGCTTAAAAGTAACATGATTTATGGCTAAACTATCAGCATACCATGCACAATCATTTATAGAATCAGGTGACTCCATGTAAGATGGGGGTGAAGTCATGAATGCTGAAGGAGCAATGGTCATGAAGGCTTGAAGACCATTATTGCCATTTGGTGATTGTTGCCCTCCATTACTTGCACTCTTTTCATATCTGTAGTAGGAGACTACTAGTGAATGTCCTGATTTTGCACACACTCGACAGGTAACTCTGCCAACATTTCTGTCAACTCTTCCACCTCTTACGTTTTGTATGTTTCCACTATTTTCCTTGATTAGAGTACTGAGTACCTTTCCCTGTGAATTTGTCACAATCTGTTGAAAGTTCCTTTTAGGCGTGCTTGTTGTTGCCATGTTGACACTCATCTTGGTTTGACTTTCGTTAATTTTAAGTTGTCTACCTACTCTTATGGCACATTAAAAGTGATTGGACTTCCTCTACACCCAATTCTTCTGATCTTGATGTTACATTGTCCACTACAAATTCAATGCCTAATCCATTCAAGACATGCAAGATCAAGTCTTGATCACTTACTGGTTAGAACGTTGCTGCCGATTTGTCTACTATACTTCTAACTTTGTGATAGTATTTTGATACGATTAAGTCTAGTTTTGTGCAATTCTAAAGAGAATGCTTGAGCTGCATTAAGTTGGTCCTTGATTGGCTTGCAAATTATCTTTCTTAAGAGCTCCATACTTCAGCCAAGTTATTATATTGTGTCACAGTATCTAGAACACTTTCATTCATTGAAGACATAAGCCTGCTTAACACTAGTTGGTCTTTCCTCATCCATGCCCTATATTCAGGGTTTTCTTCACCATTGACTAGCTTCTTGTTTGGTTTTTCTGTCAAGCCAATCATGACCATGTCCTATTACAGCATGAATGACTTGGGATCTCCATAGTGCATAATTTCCTCTATCAAGTTTGACAGACACTGAGTTGCTCAGATTGTCGGTGAAAAAGTTCTGCAATCCTACATTATTGCTCGAGGTTACACCAACATTTATGTTATTACTGTTTGTTGTTGTGTTGGATGCCATTGGACGTAAATCTTCTTTGGGCTCTGGTATCATGTAAAGGATTGATATCCTTTGTATTAAGTTGATTGAAATGAGAAAGAAAGAAAGAAAAGAAAGAGACAGAGAGGTTGAAGATGATTTTTGAATGAATCTTAGAGAGTGAGAAGCTAACTTACTTCAATACTCAATGAAGTAAGGGATTATGTATTTATATCAAACACATGTACAAAAGTCTTAATGGTTAAGGTCAAAGATCAACTTAACTAAATATCAAAGCTAAGTACACGTGATAGAAGGAGACAGATTTACCAACTGATATACACAATAAATTCTCTAGTTGCTTAGGAGTCCTTAACTTATCCCCACAAATGAAATTTACTTGCTGGAAAATACTACACTATTGTTTTATAGTACTTGTATAAAAAATGTGGATCATTAGATATGAATGGTAATTATTTTATTAGTTAATGACCTAAAATATTGCTAGATGAGTATCGTTAGAATATCATATGATAATGAGTGCGAATCAAAGGTTAAATTTGCGTTAAATGTAAAAGTTGTGAGATTTAGAACACGAATTTTAGCAACTTTAGTGATAATAAAACACCATAATATTATAGCTTTGGATCTTGAAGGAATGAATGTTGGAGAGCAACCTCTCTCTCCTCTGTCATTGAGTCTCTCTCTCTCTCGTATAGAGACTGCCATTAATTTTGGGATAAATAAAGCTTTTTTCTTTCTTTATAGGTATGAGGCCTAGAAGAAAGTAGCTGTCTCCATCCAAGTGCAAGGTGTACTTTGTACAACATCTTCACTGCCAGCTCTTGAGTTCTCCACTTCCCCACCCCCGAAGCGAACTCCATTACGAGTAGAAAATAGGGTAAAAATATATATATAAATAATGGGTCTTAGTTTTGACTATTTGAAACTTTTTTAAAATATTAATTGAGTCTTAATTCATCGTCAAAGCTTTAATCCAAAACTCATCATGATGCGTTGAGCACATGAACTTATTAAAATCATTAAAGTCATTCGTGTTTAAAAATAATATGATTTTTAAGCAAGAACTCATATATTTTAAATGTCTTTTTAGCTTATTTTTTCAACCTTTTTTAGACATTATTGAAGAAAAGACATGCTGATAGAAAAATATGGTGAAAAATGTGAGTTCTTACTTAAAGATAGTTTCTACTTAAAGACGAATTACGTCGGTTTACATAGAGGCGGACCTATGATGTTCTAGATAGGTATGGGTTAATGTGAATTTTTTTGTTGAAATCATAATAGTAATTGTTAGATCACAGACTGCCATGTATACTGTTGAGCCAAGTCAGCATCATTCTCATTGTGCCACGACAGCCGCCACCTGGTCCTCTCCTACTGCAAACTCTCTCAAGATATTGGACACCAGTATACCATGATTGGCTTATCATTGAACCAATCAATTACCTCACAAAAGATGCTAAATCCTCCCAAACCATTTTGATTCTATCGTGCATGGTGTGTATGAGCTAGTGTGCTGCTATTGGTCCAAATGATTATTTGATTTGTGTACATACCATATTTTATCCGCTCCAATACTTTAAAAATATATATTTTATTTTTTGACTCATATACTAGTCTAAGACTATGTGTATAATTTGAAAAATAGTCTAAGAACTAAAAATAAGAAAAAAGAGTCTAAGGACAAGAAAAATGAGCATAAAAACTAAAAGTAAAAGAGAAACACTAATTTTGGCAATAAATAAGGAGTGAGTCATTCACTTGAAGGAGGTCTATGTAAGAGAGAAAGAGAAGATGTCTTTTGAGAGAATGAGAATGATCTTTTTAGAGAGAGCGTGAGAAATAAGAGAGATTTTCTAAGAGAGGGGATGAGAGAGTTTACATTTCTATTCATTTATTCATCTTCTCTCATTCTTTTTTCTTAATATAGTTTAAATTTTTTGCACCTTAGCTAACAAGATATATTATTCATTGTCATTCATCATTTCTCATTCATACCCATGTAGTGTTTCCTTTTCCATAAATAAATGTATAAGTGTTTGTTCCATTCTTCTTCATTTTTTACTCTTAATCTTGAATTTTATTTCAATGCATTGATGATTTTCTTTAAACTTGATCATGATATATATTTGTCATCAACTCAATCAATGAGTATGAGGATAAAGTCTTTGAGGAGTGCAGATTAATTCAATGTGAGTCAACCCTTTAATGGGTTGAAAGTGTACATTGTATGCAAAAACTCTTCTATGATAATATTTCATACATAAAAATAGATAAAATACCATGTAGAGAGTTAAACATCTATATGGAGAAATATTATGCAAATATTAAAGTTTTGAATCCTTTCTTAATATTCTCACTTGTTGATTTTTTTAGATCTTATTTCGTGATACTTATTTGAACTAGTTACCGTTCATAATCCTTTCTTTGCTATATGATTAGGAATGATAGAAGAAGAAAAAATAATGTTAATTAGTAAACTAGGTAGTCTAAAATTAAAAATGTATATTTATATCCCAAAAATATTTTTTATATTTTAAAATTTTATTCATCATTTTTTGTGACGCTCAAGTGAACTAATATTTTCACAAATTTACTTTTACATAATATATTTAATATTAATTAATTTATAATATTATAAATACATTATATTAAAAAATTAAGAATTAAAATTAAAAAAGAGGGTTGAACAACCCGGGTTGACAAACCCTCTATTTCCGAGGGTTGCCCTCTCTATGTAAAATTGTGGCTATACATCCGCAGCTACTGCCCCACTCCCATTAAATTTTTTGTGCTTCTTTCTTTTTCTTTTGATTTTCTTTTATTTATTTTCTTTTCTTAACATAGTTTTAATCTCATATTTATTTCACTACACATTTTTTCCATCATATTTCTTTTACATGTTCTACATATTTATTTCTACTCTACACATTCTCCTCAAATTTATCATACATTTTTTTATCATTTTCAACTTTTCTTTTATTTTCTTTCACTACAAGAAATATGACATTCTACAAAAGACAGATATCCCCGTGAAAAGAAATCCACAAGGATCATGCAGTGCCTGTGACAGTCCCTCATATTAAAAGTCTGCGTTTTTTTGTGAGACGCAATGTCTCCTGTGAAGACCCCTATGTTATCTTACTTTTTACATAATTTTTCGACTCTTGTAGAATATTGTTTAATGAGGTTTTACGACTTCTGTTACTTTTATTCAACATGTATTTTTAATTCTCGTGAATTAATATTCACAGGTATTTTTGTATCCTATTAAATCAGATATCATAAATTTTTTTGAATCTCATTGATATAGTTTTTGGTTATAAATTATGTCTCTTATAAAGAGAGTTTTTTGGCATTTTATAAATGCTAGTTTTTTTACAATCAATTTATATGCACATATTTACGTACCTATTTAAGCATTCAAAATTAATACATTACTAGACTAAAAAATATTCAAATATCATTTCATTTTCACAAAATATTATCCAAAAGTATCATCCATAAGTATCATATAAAAATATTAGTACTTAGTTAGCCTACTAATAGAACATCCGTTTCAAAATATAAAAAGCATTAAAAAGTTTCACAGACGCGACAAAATAACTTCAAATTTTCACTGTTCAACTCTTTAAACTTTGATGCCATGTTGAAAAGGCTCAAGAGATTGTAGGTCCTGCAATTTAAAGAAAATATATAGTCATTATACTTGTTTAAATTTCTCACAACTAATATACACTACAATTACAATGAATTGAAATCAATGTCATATAAATGTAAAATTACACAAATATACAATACTAACACAGCAAATAGATTCCTCACAAATAAAAAATTACAAACATATTTAAAGATACTCACTAGTAAAAAATCATGAGGTAGAAGTATACAGATAGTCCCTAATGCAGCAAATAGAATCCAATGTCATTTCATTTTATGTTCAAGTTATAATCCTGCTGAAATTCTTATCACCATTGCTGCCACAGATACAATTCTGACACTAGAATGCTATAAAACAGCACATAACACGGTGACTTGTGTTCATCTTAAAACCCTAACGTTTAACACGTACATCACTTGTTCAGCTTCTCTATCATGATTCCAACACATTAAAAAGCAAATTATTGATATTCTATTTAATTAACTAAATCACCTTCTTCTTAGCTCAAGAATCTCACTACTCTTAGCTTCTACCAAATGTGCTTGCTCTGAGCTAGACATACACTATGTGGCATTAGAGCACCTAGTGAATAAAGAAAACAAGAAAAAGAAAGTTTGTAAAATCCTAAATAGTCATCAAATTTAAAACAACTTTACACTTAAAAATTGATGTTGAAATGCCTAGCTAGAGAATCAAAGAACAAAATGAATCAATTATAACATATCTCTCAGTATGCTTTCAAGGCATTATCAATTTGGTTTTCTTTTTTACTCAACAATATAACCCAAAATTACAACTATAATTAAAAAAATGTATGGTGGCATGTTCATGTCACGGGCCCAACATGCATCCTGTTAGTAGACCATCAAAAGAGTACAGCATGAGTCTAGTAGCCAATTAACATAAATACTGTCTCTCAACATATTTTCAGACAATAAGCATAAAATGGGCTGCTCCTAACCCAATAAAACCAAATTTAATACTCAAGTCAAGAACAAACTTGGACACCATACGATGCTCAAGTATTACCATGTTTTGAAGAGAGGACTTTTATGATTTTTCATATGAAACCAGAAGATTTATTAACATTGGCAAAAATTTTATTGATCATACATGGCTAAGCAAACTTACAAATGGGCAGCGATGATTCATGTCCATTATACACATCCCAGAGGAACGGCAGTGATGAGATCTAGGTGGCTTCGGCTTCGAGCAGCAGTGGCAAAAGGTATAGTTCTCAAGGTCAGCTTCACTTGCAATGGGATAGCTACACCAAAGTATGATTGGCGGAGTGCCAGCACATCGAAATGCTGCAAGGCCGAATGAAGAAACAATAGTTGCAATCAAGATAATGGTAATGGTTGAGTGGAAAATTCCAGAAAAAATGTTGACATAGATAACAAATGGGTAAACAACCCATACACCACCGCCTACAGTTCCAAGAAAGTACATCAATATGAGATGGAAAAAGATCTCTGAGACGAAGAAACTGAAAATAGAATTGATGATATGATCCATAACATGGTCACTCGTATATGATAAGTTTAACTAAATTTTATTAATTTTGAAATAAGATTAGAAAAGTTACCGCTGTAAAAGAACTCTCATGGTTGCAGCAAAAACAAAACCATTAGTAAATACTTTATGTAGTTGCATATAAGTACCTAGGAGAGTACTTTCAAATGAGATACACAATCTTTATTAAACAATAGATTAAGAAACAATCTTTAGAGTGCATTCTCCACAAATTTTACTATATAAGAAGAAAGAAGTGAAATCTAGTTAGAGGTTGACCACAACTGAGAAAACCTGAACCAAGCGATCTTGTAAGGTTATTTGATTTTATCAAAATATAAGTAAGAAAAATAGAAGTATGGGGAGGCAAAAAAGAGCAACGACATTGATAATGGTGATATTTAGGCATATGTATAACTACTAACTAGAAAGATGGTAGCGAGTGGTAAGTACAGGAATCTGCATTCAAAAGAAAGAAAAAAGGAAATAGTAGCTCACATATTACAAAGAGCATGAACATAACAAGGATGCAAACAAACGATTGATCTCGCTACCATCTCCAACAAAAGTACTTGTTTTCATGTTTCTGAACAATTTGATTCGTTATGGCTCCACACCAACCACACTTAAAAATAGATGAATTAGGTGGAAGAAGAAGGCACAATCCACAACCCTAGTATGTTGCCTCATGATCCACGAGAGTTATACAGTACTCCTATTATTGACCATTTCATTAGCAAATAAGCAATCATGCATCTTCTTGATGTAATTGAAATGGAAAGTGAACAATTCAACATCATCAAATTAGAGTAATTGTGTATAATGTTTCAAATAAAAAACCATATAGATGTTGGGTCGAGCAGTTCAGGACTGAGATCAATAAAAAAATGCATATTTTAAGGCTTGTTCCATTTGATGTTTTCCATTCGATATCATAATACGGATCTCAGATCAAAAATTAGCTAAGCTTATTCTTAAATAAGCTAAAGGAACTNATATATATATTCCTAAACACTACAAATCAAACAGCTTTAGGAATGGAGAGGCCAAACTTAATTGAAAATAGTTTTTCATTAACTGGTACTCAAAGAAGTTACTGGTTGAAAACTATTTAGAAAGTATTGAATAATAGTAATAATAATAACAAAGACAAGAATAACATTGATAATAAAATAAGACGTTAATTATAATAAAATTCATAAGTTTTAGTGCCAAATAGAAAGACAGAAAAAGGTAAAATTGGAGTGTAACAGTGAGTCCAACCTCAGCCCACTTCATTCAATTTTCATGGATCTTACAACTGCAATGGCTTGAACTGAGGAAAAAATATCTGAATAAAACAGCAGTTGAATTGAGCAGTTGAACAAACATAAACTTAAATACCAAATCCAGCACACACAGAGGAAAATCATAGCATAAATCAGAGTCAAGCAAAAAATAAAAGATCTAAAACACAAAAAAGAGGAAAATCCAGCACACAGAGAGGAAAATCTAGCACACAGAGAGGAAAATCTAGCACACAAAATAAAACTGACCTATTTTAAAGAAGTTCTACTTTACCAAATCATAGAAAAATTCCAATATCCCAATTCTATCATAAACTAACAGCCATGAATCAAGATTTGGTAAACTTCTTTCTGCATAAATAGGTTAATAAGAACTTGAGTGAGCAATACCTGATAGTACATCAAATTTGCTCCAAATTAACAACAATAGCTAGCTCCATACTGAATTTTTAGATCATTCCCAAAAGAGAGAGATCTAACCTCTATTCAAAAGTCTCATTACACAAAAGAAACTTTAGAGAATAGTCACCCCTCATCCAAAATTGAGTCTATAAACAACTCTCCTTTAGATTAAGCCCCATAAGTTAAAAAATTAGGAAAAAGAAGAGAATATGCATGGAAGATACTCATTTAGACTAAAAACTATTTTAATATTCCAGAGTAAGGCCGGTGAGTAAATAAGGCAATGACCAAAAATAGAATGCTACCCATTAGACTTCAGACATAGAAAACTCATAAAGAAAACTCAGAAATTAAACAAACACTTTTCGTATGCTTTGATATTTTCAGTAAGATTGAGAGACACCTAAAGCTACCCTCTCTCTATCTAATCTTATTTCTGGAACACCATAACAAGAAGCAAAATAATCAAAATCATGAATTGTAGCTCTATGGAACTAAAGGTAGAATCATGCAGTGATTTGAAGGCCTTCACTTTCTTCTAGATATTATCATTATATGTTATCGTCTCCATTATAAAGGATGAACAAAATAAAATTCAGCAAAACTTAGAAACCAGACAAGATAAAGTGATCACCACTATTGATCAAGGTCTGATTCGAACTGAAAACTTACCGATTATAAAGAATTCAAACAATAAATCAGGAGTTTTCATTTCAATACTTACTCCATTCCCAGAAATCGGGAACACATGCCCTAATCGGCTTAGAAAAACTCAAAAATAACAAAATCACTAAAATCAGATAAGAATTTGAGAATTAAACCCTTACCTCTCATTTTGAATTGCGAATCAAAATAGCAGAGAGCTGGGAGCAGCTGAGAGAGTGAGAGCTGTAAGGGGGAGCTTGTTGCTGTGAGAGAAACCTATGACGAAACTGAAAGAGAGAGATGTGAGAGAGTTAAGATAGAGAAGAGTTCTCGAGAGCGAGCTACTGTGAGCTTCGAGAGAGCTCGTTGGTGAGATCGAGAGAGAGAGAGAGCTACCTATGAAAGAGAGCTACTATACTAATAGACGCGGGTTGAAAGAAGTTTTCATTTGGTGACAATGATGATAGAGAGCTGGAAGGAACCCTAGTTCTTTGTTTTATTTTTTGAGAGAGATCGAGGGAGAAGCTAATTGAGAGAGAGGTAATCAAGAGAGAAAAATGAAAGCTAAAATAGCGCCTTTTTTGTTTAAAATTTCATCCCTTTTTTTTTGCAATTTAACAAGAGAAGACAATGAACCATGTAGTCAAAAGTTGTAGAATGTCATATTTCTTGTAGTGTTTATCTAATCTTCTTTATAGTTGTTGTTCTTTTTATTTCTATTCTATTTATGCATCATTGTCATGTGGTCACGCTTTTAATGTGATTATTGTCTCATACTCTCAGCATTATAGTTAATATATATATATATGTATGTGTGTATGAGTTACGATCATAATGATTAGATTTTAAATCTTATTAATTTGTTACTTAGTTTTCACTAAAAAATTCGATGACGGACATTGAGATTTTTTAGATATCAAACTTCTCTACTACTAAGAGAAGAGTTAGTTTTTATAATACCAAGAATGACTCCAATAATGCTTTGATTTTCAAAAATAAAAATAAATTACTTTATAATGATCATTGTACCACCCATTAAAAGTTATTTATTTTGATTCATGTTATGATACAAAAATGTACCTAATAAGGCATTCAAAAATAAATTTCTTTCACTCTTATTTATTTATTTCTTTTCAATATGATTTGGATAGCGTTTGATTAAATTTGTTAACCATTTTAATAATGGGTGTAGTGAGGCGCTAATACCTTCCCCACACATAAATTACTCCCGAACAAACTTTACAATTTCGTAGACCAATAGTTTTTATTTTTAAAATTGGGTAACCAATCACGCCCTAAAATGATTGGTGACAATTTCAAATTTATATTTTTCAAAATAATTTTTCAATCACCGTTCCACGTTGCATGCACGTTGTGACAGCTTGGCGACACCATTGGGGACACAATCAGTCTGACCATTTTTAGATTGATAGAGAGTCAAGCCAAAATTTTATCATATGATATCCTTTTTATGTGACTCTTTGTTTATTTATTCGATTCATTGTTGTTCTTACTCATGCTTGTAGTTGTATATAGTTTATTTTCATTGTGTATATTTCCTTGTATAATTTTGAAATTCACAGACACACTAGCCCCGTACCTGGGCTTTCACTTTAAGATTAGTGGGAATGAGTAGTGGAATGCCTTCGTAAAATTACAATTCCCATACAGGTCCATAAAAGTTCTCACTCAGGTCGACTCTTTTGGGATACTATCTGGGGGCTCCTATTACTCTGTTTGGATAACAATGTGTACAACCTGGAAGCCTATTAAGAGATTTTAGACCCTAAACACACATATCTAGACAAACTTAAAGCCCCAAATGAGCAATAAATAAGAAATCATAAGGTCTTCCGAATGTGTTAGGTCGGACGCGTTGAATATTTATGTGGTGCCTGTTATATGTCATAATTTGTCTTTTTTTTGTTTTTTCCCCAATTGAGTCATCATCATTATCATCATCAAAATCATATCGTCATCATCATCATCCTCATCACATAGATGGATCATTTTCATCACTATATACATCATTGATTACTATTGTCACCATTTTAGCATACACGTAGAATGATTTTTTTAGTGATGAATCTTATTTCTCTCCATTTTTTTAGAATTGTCATTAACAGCATCCATTGACTTTTTGTAATTCATGATTTGTATATAATTCTCCATTTCATGCATAAGAAGTTCATTATTTCTTGTATGTATTGTAGGTTCATGCATCGTAGGTTCATCATTGACTTCATTATATTAGAGGTCATTGATTCTTTCATGCATTGTGATTTCTTCTCCATGCATTGAAGTTTCTTTCATTCGTTCATGCATAGTAGTTTCTTTCTTTCCTTCATACATAACTAATATAGTTTTCTATTTTTCATTTTGAAAAAATAAAATTGAAAGAGAAAAAAACTCATTGGGTGAACAATAGAGAAAGCAATCGCGAGAGGAAATGAAACAAGAAATTATAGAGTTGGAAGAGCAAATGGCTAAAGTGCTGGAACTCTTCGCCACGAGCAAAGGAAAAGAATGTCTTGAAAATTCGCAAAGGGCTCTATTATCATAAGATCATTTGTCAAATGATACTCCACTTTACCCTCTTGAATTCACTCTAACCTACTAGACATCATCAGGCGGATCAATTCGAACAAGCTCCTTCGATACCAGTAAATGTGCAGCATTACCCATTTCCAAGTCTCAAGGAATTGATGCATTCATGAAAAACTAGATACAACACCCCAACACTGACACATGGCAACAATCAAGTTTTCACCTCACAAGGAGAACATGATAATGAGTCAATCATCATACCTGGTCTTGATGACTCAAAAACGCAGATGCTCTTTACCAAGCTAAGTGAAAATCCACTGACGAGTGATAAGTTAGATTTTTTGGAAGAGAGGTTACGTGCTATAGAAGGAAAATATGCGTACGATATCATTGATGCGGCCAAATTGTGCGTAGTCCCAGATGTAACCATCCATAATAAATTCAAACTAACTGAGTTTGAAAAATATGATAGCAATACATACCCGAGAAATCACCTTATCGTGTATTGCAGAAAATTGGCTGCATGCGTGCATGATGATAAGTTGTTGATCCATTTTGTTTCAAGACAGTCTAATGGGGGTTGCATCTCGCTAGTACATCCAGTTGGATAGTCGACATACTTGAGGATGGAAAGACTTAGTTTACGCTTTTTTGAGATAATACAAGCACATATGAACATGACTCTTGATCGTTTTGATCTGCAAAGGATAGAGAAAAACGTATACTGAAAGCTTTAAGGAATATGTACAAAGATGGAGGGAATTAGCCGCTCAAGTGCAAACCGTCTTATCAGAAAAAGAAATGACCGTAGTCTTCATCTATACCTTGAGGTCTCTATTCTATAATAGTGATTGGTGAAAGAATAGAATATGAGATAAAAATTGTAGAATTTTAGAAGTTGTGTCAGAAGCGTCCTCCGCAGAAAAAGAGCCGTCGTCGAAGCAAAAAAAGGGAGATGTATCGATAGTCTTTGAGTGGTGCAAATTAATTCAATGTAAATCAACCCTATAATGGGTTGAAAGTGTACATTGTATGCAAAAAATCCTTTATGATAATGTTTCATACATAAAAATGCATAAAATATCATGTAGAGAGTTAAACATCTATATGGACAAATATTATAGTTTTGAATCATTTCTTAATATTCTCATTAGTTGATTTTTTTAGATCTTATTTTTGTAACACTTATTTAAACTAGTTACCATTCATAATTATTTCATTACTATTTGATAAGTAATGATAGAAAAAAAAAATAATGATAATTAATAAACTAAGTGGTCCAAATATTAAAAAAGTATATTTATATCCTAAACAAATATTTCATTTTTATTGTGATGCTTGGTTGACCAAATATTCTCACAAATTTATTTGTACATAAAATATTTAATATTAATTTATTTATAATATTATAAATATATTATATTAAAAAATATAAGAATTAAAATAATAAAAGGATTGAACAACCCTATAGAGGGTTGACCAACCCTCTATATAAATCTGCGGCTATACAGCCGCAGGTACTCCCTCCACCCCCATTAATTTGTTTTTGCTTCTTTCTTTTCTTTTATTTAATTTTTTTTCTTTTCTTAACATAGGTTTAATAATTTCACTCCATATTTTTTTCATCCCTCTTCTTTTGCATGTTCTACATATTATTTTTTTATTCTACACATTCTCCTTAAATTTATCATATATTTTTTTATCATTTTTATTTTTTCTGTCCTTTGCTTTATGTGTTCTTCTTTATGGTTGTTGTTGTTATTATTTATTTTATTTATGCATCATTGTCATGTGGTCAAGCTTTTAACGTGATTGTTGTCTCATTCTCTTAACATTAGAGTTAATATATATGTATGTATGTGTGTATGAGTTATGATCATAATGATTAAATTTTAAATCTTGTTAATTTCGTTATTTAATTTTTCACTAAAAAATCGAGGAGTGACTTTGAGATTTTTTAGATACCAAATTTTTTGAACTACTGAGGTGAAGAGTTATTTTCTGGGATATAAAAAATGACTCCAATAATGCTTTGATTTTAAAAAAATAAAAATAAAAAATTTCAATGATCATTGTACCACCTATTAAAGGTAAGTTATTTTAATTCATGTTATGATACAAAATGTACCTAATGGGACATTCAATAATAAATTTCTTTCTCTTATTTATTCATTTATTTTATATAGGATTTGGATATCGTTTGATTGAATTTGGTAAACATTTTAACAATGAGTGTTGTTGGGTGCTAATACATTCTCCACACACAACTGACTCATGAACCAACTTTGAGTTTTCGTTGTCCAAAAGTTTTTGTTTTTAAAATTGAGTGACCAATCTAGCCCTAAAATGATTGATCACACACCACAATATTTTTTCTTCTCTTCGCGTGCACGTTGCCTCTACTTGCTATAGTCATTTTGATGCCTCTTTCCAACCTGAAACACAACAAAACAGTGCACATGCATCTTTTCAAGGACCACATGCTACTAATTACACACAAAGGTCACCAAATGCTTATGTTGCTTCTTCAGGTTCTGGTGATGATAGTGTTTGGTACATCGACATTGCAGCTAATCACCATGTTACACCAGACTTCAGTACCCTCCCCATTAAGATTGATTATAAGGGTAAATCAAAGTTAATGGTTGGAAATGGTAAGCTTCTGGATATAACTCATATTGGTAAAAACACTCTCACTATCTTGCATGATAACATTATTTTATCTTTAGATTTACTATATGTTCCTTCATGTACTAAAAATTTGCTGAGCATTTCTAAAATTACCACTTCTAATCTTGTTATTATGGAGTTTGTTTTGATTGTTATTATGTAAAGGACAAGAGTTCAAGGAAGGTGTTGCTTCAGGGTGTTCTTAAAGGGGGGCTTTACCATTTTCCTGTCCACAAGCCACGCTCCAATCAATTGCATGTCAAACCTGTTTCTCATGCTTACTACTTTTTGGCCACTTGTGTCAAGAATAAAGCCAATCTTTGGCAAAAAATACTTGGACATCCTTTTGTCCAACTTATGAGTCATGTTCTTAAGTCTATAAATGAGTCTAGCTTTAGTTTAAGTGCTTTGTCCTTTTGTGACTCTTGTTCCTTATGCAAAACTTGTCAATTGCACTTTCCTAGTTCTAATAAAACTATTGTTAATCCTTTAGACTTGATTTATGCTGATGTTTGTGGCCTGCACCCCTTCTCTATATTATTGGTTATCGTTTTATCTTAATATTATGGATGGTTGCACTAGGTTTAGCTGGATTTTCCCTTTAAAAGAAAATTTAACACTAAACATAAGTGTGTGCAAACTGACTGGGGAAGGGAGTTTATGCCACTTCTTCATTTCTTAAACCAACTAGGTATCAGATTTAGGCATCCCAGCCCACATGTTCACCAATAAAATGGAAAAATTGAAAGAAAACATCGTGATATAACATAAAAAGACCTTTCCTTGTTGGCTCATTCTCTTACCCCTCAAGTTTTGGTGGCATGCCTTTAGTACAACAACACACTTAATCAATCTACTTCCCACCCCTATTTTGAGACACAAAAGACCATTTGAGAAACTGTTTAAAACTCCTTCCAGTTACTCCTCCCTAAGGGTGTTTGGTTGTGCTTGTTTTCCATTGTTGAGGCCTTGTAACAACAATAAGTTTGATTTTCACAACAAGAAGTGTATTTTCCAAGGTTATAGCTCATCACACAAAGGCTACCTATGCTTTGATCCTGTCACTTCTTAGACTCATGTTTCACCAAGTGACCAAGTGTTCTTTTTAATGAGCTTCACTTTCCTTATTATAGTCTTGTTAGTACACAGAATCTGCCTTCTTCATAGTCTCCATTATACTCTGATGGGTTTCTTTCTCTTCCTCTTATAGGTACTACTTCTTAGTCTTCTTCATAGTCTCCATTATACTCTGATGGGTTTCTTTCTCTTCCTCTTTTAGCCTCCCAAGCACCTCCTAAAGCTCCCTCTTCTCATCTGATTCTTCACAGGTACAACATGGTAGCCATAACACTAAATCAAGTACTTCATCTCCATCCTCTATCTTTCTTACTTACTCTCACTTATACTGTTCCCTTTACATCTTCACCCACATAACCACAATCAAGTCATTCACCTTTAGTTTCTTCTCTTGCTACCACTTTACATACTGTTATACTTGCCAAAACTAATGCCATTACGAGTTCAAGACATACAATGCTTACCAGGTCCAAAATAGGTACTTTAAAGCCTAAATTTTCACTTACGTTGTCTCTAGTTACCAGGATCCTGTCTCAATTAAGGAGGCTCTTACATGTCCTCACCGAAAGGCTGCTATTGTCATTGGGTTTAAAGCTCTCTTGGCTAATAATACTTGGAGTCTTGTCTCTTATTCCCCAAACCATTCTGATGTGACTAACACGTGGGTTTTCAGAACTAAAACACACCCTGAGGGAAGTGTTAAGTCGTTCAAGGCTCGCTTGGTGGCAAAGGGATTTCAACAGACCCCTGGTGTGGACTACTTTGATACATTTAATCATTTAGTCAAACCTTCGACCATAAGGGTAGTTTTCAGTCATGTTATCACAAATGGATGGAACATTCACCAATTAGACATTAACAATGTCTTTTTAAATGGAGATCTTGTTAAGCCTGTCTACATGGTACAACCATCATGTTTTAAAGATCCAGCTTATCCCTCTCATTTATGCAAGCTTAATAAGGTTGTATATGGTCTAAGGTAGGCTCCTCGAGCCTCGTATAAAAAATTAAGGCATGTTCTTCTCAAATGGGGGTTTCATAATGTTGTCTCAAATACCTCACTATTTCTCAAGTTACAGGATCACATATGCTAGTCATCCTCATTTATGTTGATGACATTTTTATAACTGACGGTAGTCTTTCATTGATTCAATCCTTAATTGTTGATCCCAACAAGTAGTTTGCCTTAAAGAACCTTGGCTCTTTGAGTTATTTTCTAGGCATTAAGGTATTTAGGGATGCTTCTGGTTCACACTTATGTTAAGCAAAATATATGTCTGAGATTTTATGCAAGGATAATAAGTCTTCTGCCAATAGTATTCCCACTCCTATGTATTCCTCTATTAAGCTCGTTGCAACAAGCACACCGTTTACAAAACCAACTCTTTACAGAAGCATCATTGGCTCTTTGCAGTATTTGACACTATCAAGGCCATCTCTTATGCAGTAAACAAACTAAGCCAATACCTCTCTTGTCCAAGCATTGAACATTTGAAGGCCTGCAAGCAAGTCATTCGCTATCTCAAAGGGACTCCACACCATGGCTTATTATTCACTCCAGCAGATACACTTACCTTGGAAGGGTATTCTGATGCATATTGGGCTTCTTCCCTAGATGATTGCAAGTCCACATCTGGTTTCTTGAAGCTCTAGAAAACAAGCTGTAGTGGCTCGATCCAGCACTGAAGCTGAGTATCAAGCTCTCTCTTAAATGTGTTAAACTCATTTGGGTGTAATCCCTACTCCGTGAACTAAGGATTTCTCTTACAATCACTCCTCGCATCTGGTGTGACAATCAAAGTGCTCTTGCCTTTTTCACTCGCACACTAAATATATTGAAATAGACGTGCACTTTATCCGTTAAAAGCTTCTTTCCAAATTACTTGAAGTCTGTTATCTGCCTTCAGCTTCACACACTACGAATATTCTTACCAAAGCACTCTCACCAAATCAGTTTGCCAACCTTTGTTCCAAGCTCAATGTGTATGTCTCCCCATCTCGCTTGAGGGGGATGTTAGATCACATACTGTCACATGTACTGTTGAGCCAAGTCAGCATCGTTCTCATTATGCCACGACAGCCGCCATCTGGTCCTCTCCTACTATAAACTCTCCAAAGATATTGGACATCGTTGAACCAATCATTTACCTTGCAAAAGATGCTAACTCCTCTCTAACCGTTTTGTTTCTCTCATACATAGTGTGCATGAGCTAGTGTGTTGCTATTGGTCGAAATGATTATTTGACTTGTTATTCTTTATTCTTCATTTTCTTTCTTGTAACAACTTAGCAATATAGATTCTATATAGATAGATCTTTAGTGATGTAATTATCAAGTTATTCAATGTCAATATATTGAAAATTACAACAATTATCCTCTTCTAACTGTAATTAACAACACCTTTTTAGTCAGCTAAATTTTTTCACTCTAAGGCCTTGAGCTTGTTGAAATAGTACATGTAAAATCTGATAAAGATATCTTTATAAGAATCTATTTTACATTTTAATCTATACTTCGATTGTTTATGTAAATGGGAAAAGACTATGATTAAGAAGAGATTTTTATCAAGAAAATCAATAATGTCATGGATATAAATCAATCTATGTTACATATAAAAGTGTGTAGAACTTGGAGAAATATTTTTGGATAATATATACCCACACAAACATATTTAAAATTTTCAACATTATCCTTAAACTCAAAATTAAACATATAAAGTCATGTTTAGAGTTTTTTGGCCACTTTGTTTGAACAAGCTGAAAAATACGTACATTGCACGTGTTTAACCACTATGTATAAAATATACATGGGATTTGAAAAAAAATATTAACATTAAAATAAATACATCATCTTTATAAACTGTTGTAAATTTTAACGTAAAGTAAAATACTAATATTTATCACTTGTTTATAATGTTAAAAAAATTAAAGTGTTCTTTTAATAGGAAATGATTTTATTTAACCAATTTGTCATCTCCTTAATAAATAATTATATCATATTAAAAGATAATTTCTCTTATTCAAAACTATATTATTGTAATTCAAAAAATTATATTAATTTTCATATTTCTGCTGAGATAAAAAAAATTAATTTATAAATTTCTAGTGAGCAAATTATTATTGACTTAAAAATAAATAATATTCGTTGTATACATATCTCAAAATCAATCTTTATGAACATTCACTTTTTTAATATCATAGTAATATCTAACTATACACAAATTATAGTGAATACGAAAAAAAATTTATTATTTGAATTAATTGACAGAATATATAAAATAGTTGGTTTGTATTATATTTTAAGAGACTTTAAAGGGTAAAAAATGAAATGAAAAGTCCATCTTCTTTAAGCCTTTTTAATATGATATAGATATAGATATAGATTGTCATAAGACTAATTTCTCCATATTTATTTACTGCGTAAAATATCAAATGACAAATCATAAGCAAACGATAAGTCCCAAATTAACCACTATTTCTTTAGTCGATTATTTTATGCAGCATAGATAATAAGACAATCTTATGACGGTCTTAAAACTTAATAAAAAAACTAGTATGAAGCACATTAAGCGAATCTATTTTCCATAAATAACTAGCTTTACTACATTTAACTAGAACTATTTTTTTCATGCTCATATGTATCGTTCTATACCTTCACATGAAAAAAAATTGTTAATGAGTTAAAAAAATCTTGGATCACAACACATACATCACACGTGATGCTTGACTAGTTAAAATAAGTTTTTGTGGCTAAACATATATACTCACCAAACCTCTAGAAGTCCGTTTAAAATCAAATACTTTCAAATATTTTTCGGGAATTTTAACAAATAGTTCTTAGGCATATTTTGTTATGGATTTAAAAAATTCAATATTATTAGATTTGTTTGACCAAATAAGTAATTTATCATTTTTAGATATTAATAATAAACTCGCCAAATATTAAATGAGATGCGAATGCAATAGGCGAAAAATATGAAAGTTCACAGACAAATAAGATGTTCATACAATTTGAACATTCAAATTTGAAGAAAATAAAAATCAATTCAAATATACTATATACAATGCAATATAAAATATTAGAAAAATAAATGAATTATACGATAGAGAATAAACAGAAAATAAATTACTAAACTTAGAATATATATATATATA